>OX463855.1:10707306-11117306 GCA_949825065.1 Odontocerum albicorne
ACAATCAGGAATTATACTTGAAAGCTCCTGATGAAACACAAGCATTCAACTAACTAGGCCTATAGTCTTTACAATAGTTTAATGCTTATAAATTATTGACTTCTGTAGCCTGGTTCGTAAAACATCCTGGAGGTCATCACCCATGTTTTGAGCCATAAATAACCACCGAATATTTGAAGCTAAAAAAATTACCTCGTTTATCGATCTTTTGAATTTATTCTGTGGTCAATTGCAAATCTAGTTATTTTTTCATATTATGTTAACAAATTTGAAAAAATCATTGACTAGTTGCTAGCCACTAGTTTTACCAATATTAATCAACTAATCATTCATATATATCATTAATCAACTAATCAGAAAGTTCATTGCACCCACCAATTCACTCCTTAAAATAGAATTACGTGCAAATTAATCGTTTGAAATTATCTTGAGTGATAAAAGGGTTTCATAAAACAAATCGTATTTTTGTTTCTATGTAAGCAATTCATTCAACCCGCTTTTTGAGTTTTTTCATTAGAAATTTTGTCAATTTTTTAATTAGAGAAAGAAATTATTCTAGACTTACGTTGGATGGAAAAGACTCAAACCTTTTCTTTAAGTTTAATTCATAGGCTATTTGAAATATGTTACAATTAAATCGAATGGCCTTTAGAGCGACATTGACCACTAAATAACATAAGAGAAATAGATTGATTGTAGAAAATGGTTTCATTTTAATGTTGCAAGTAAAAAATTTATTCATTATCAGTGATATTTTTTTGGGTCAGGAAATGGTTACAAAGGTTATTTCTTAAAATAATTCATAAAATATACTTGGAACTTACACAAAGAACAATAATAATTTTATAAAAAATCTTAAGTAACAAATAAGTATTTCTGATTTAGCATATAGATAAATGTTATCCATTAATTTAGTGAAATTTGGACACCGAAATCAATATTTTCATTCAGAACTGATTTTTTTTTGTGTACCAAATATATACTTTTGCTCTGATAAATGTATTTTTACTCTATATAGTAATATTCTCTATATAGTAATAATACTCTGATAAATGTATTTTTACTCTATATAATATTTTTGCTCTGATAAATGTATTTTTTGTCAATAATTATTTCCATTGACAGTTTTGATTGACTTCTGTATTATGCCTGGTTCGTAAGACACTTGTCTTCAAACTCAGGAGTTGCTGGTTTTATTCCCGTTGGTATTCAGATTTTTTAACACTTCTGATTTAATGGAAAAGATTGCCGCATGGTAGTAAACCCACCAGGTTGTACTGTAGTACAATAGAATTTATTAAAAACTCAAATTTCTGTGAATTCGTAAATGAAAAGTTGACAATATGCGAAGAATAAAACTTTTGTCAAATCAATTTTTATGGTCCACTGTGTTGAAAAAACCAATGAAGCTCTGATAGTTGGATTCCCGATATCAGTAGTCGGATGGATTTTAGATGTGTTAATTATCTCTTGACATCAATTCTACTTTCATACGTTATTACGTCTTACATAAGTAGAATGAGAATTGTTTTTCTTTATGTAATATTATGTAAATCATTAATTGCAATTATAATTAATTCTAAAGTTAGATATGTTCACTGAAAATAGTAAAATATACCAGGAAAATATGATGTAATATGATGTCTGGAAATTAATTTTGTACTTGATAAACTAATGATATTCAATTTATAACATTTCAGAATATAACTAAACAATGCGTCTTCTATTGGCTCTAGTTGACATACTACTGAGAGTAGGGATACCAAATTTTAACTGTAACATCGCCTGAATATACAATGGGCGTGGTCGATGTGGTATCTGTCCATACATATCTGTTTTCACTTATTCAAACTGTAAACTTTTGGACCTTAGTGGTATTGGATATTACTATCTACAAATCAAAATCAACTGGATTTTGTGTATGTGTATACAGTTAGCAATACTTTTCCTGTACTAGAGATTATCTCTTATTAAATAATTAAATTTTTTATTACTTAACTTAATATGTGTTTCAAAATATATAACATATTAATATTATGCAAATTAAAAACATTACTTATGTTGGTTTTTCATTACTTTTTGGTGGACTTGGCGCATAGATATATTTTAATGATGTCTAAGAGAAGTGCACCCTATGGTTGCCTGCTGTGAACAATGGGGAGTTCGTTAGGATTCAAGTTCATTAAGACATTCACTGCCACGAAATTGTAGCAAAGTAATCCCATTACGTAATTTTTAGCTATTAGTGTCTGTATTGCTGTGTTATTTTATGTATATAATGAAAATTAAATACAAAAACAGAGCTTGATAAGTAAATTGTATGAGAGATGCGAAGCGAAAGATTCGAGAATGAATGTTGAGAAATCTAAAGCCATGGTGATGAAAAAGAAATGTGATAGATGGATGAACAATACAAGATTTGAGCAAATTGAGGAGTTCTGCTATTTGGGTAGTATTTTATAGATATTTTTTGTACCTTCTCTACCATATGTGATGGGAGTGAAACATGGATGTAGATAAATACTGAAAAAAAATCTGTAGAAATGAATGCCATGCCTTCCATTCACGTTGGTACTATATATTTGTTTTGTTAGTCTTTCTTCATTCATTTGTTCTACATGCCCAAACCATCTCAGAATGCTGTTTTGAAAAACAAACCATGCCTCATGAAAGGCTGCAGCAGATCAAACCTGCTGATCATCTTGAAACTTGGATATCTTTGCCATCAGAACTTCGGGTTTGATATGTCAAATTAATGCACACATAGGCATCTTTCATTCGCAGGTTGGTTGATAGCCAATCTCTATCATAAGGGATTGCCTTTCAAGAGTTAAGTAAACCATAGAAAAATATCCAGTGATTAATTTTTCAGTAGAGAATTTTTGCTTATGGACTATTTAGCTATCACGAGTACTTAGAGAATGTGAATTATGTTATTTGAATAAATTTTTCAATGTTTTTACAGCTACAAAAATTCTAAAATAGCATTATGATTTCAATTAATTAAAATAATTGCATGACGTGACACTAATAAATTTGCAGATAGCATGCAATGTCACTTTGAAAAAATATCAATATTTTTAACAATCCAAACATAATTATGTTTTACTTTACATTTAATACAAGTTTAACCCAATTACATCAAATAACAAGAAAAAATAGAATAATGAAGTCTTAATATAGCATAATAACAACAGAAACAATATTACTCATGCCTCCTTGTGTATTATTACTCAGGTGTACCTATAATATTACTCATGCCTCCCTGTGTATTCAGTTATACCTACAATATTACTAATGCCTCCCTGTGTATTAAGTTATACCTACAATATTACTCAGTTATATCTACAAAGTTTATAAAAGAGTTTATCCACCGAGATCTGGAAGATATCGATATAAAAAAAATGGATAGGCGATGCTCTTAATAGTTCAGTTCGTGAATACAGCACCGAAAAACATCTTAATTCACGGTGACGTAAATAACAGTCCAGCACATTAAACAAAAGTATGTAAATCAACAAAGGGTTTGTTATTTTTCCCGTTAGCATAGCGTTTATATATGTATAAACATGTGTGTACATCTTTTCTAACGCTTAAGGAGTAATATCTAACTAACCATACCCTTTGAAAAAAATGTGAGAAGCAGCCACGGGTAAAATTTCATACTCTGCAATATTACAGAAATCTCCTTTGAACTTGCTCAACTATCAGGGAATTGTGGATTCCTCTCGGCTTCCAAAGAATTGCACTCAGATTCTATGACATGAGATATTGCTGAGATACAGAAAAAATTAAAAATTGTCCACGAGCATTTGATGCAATTTTGCGTTTGATATTAACTTACAAAAGAATGTAAGCTGAAAAGCGTCTGAGGTCTCGCAGCCAGACTCGCCTTCTATTGATGGGGGTGTATTTCAACTGGGGGGATGTTATGATGAGCAGCTCAGACCTTTTGATAGCCTTCTTTCGTAAATATATATTTTTTCCATGGTCTTTAAAATCTACGTGTTATTTCAGGAAATATATATAGATATTATGTTGCTATCAATAAACTTATATTTATTTATTTAAAAATATTAAATTACTTTCCCGACAACCCAATTAATATGTCGGTCATATTCTGTACATATTTAACTTAATAACTTAAGTATCTCAGTGTACTTGAAATTGGAAAACTGAACCAAGACTGTGGGTTGTTTTTTCTTTTGTTGGAGCAGCTAATGTACATATATCTCGCTTGTCCACCGATAGGTATCGGCATAATACCTATGTACTAATATATCAGCTTATATTTGTTAAATATCAGCAGATAATAAAAGGGTTTTTAATTAATGTATGTGCTTCTAATTGTGTATTTTTACAACCTTTATGAAAATTTGACAAATTAAATTATATGTTAATGTAATTTATCAATAAAAATGTATATATTATTGTATAAGTTAATTTATATCCTTAGTATGTACATGTACTATCTATGAAGAGCATAAAATGTGAGCTTTTCCAAATAAAGCATCCTTAAAAGCAATAGATATTTCATAAATTTAGATTCATTTTTAGAACTGTGTTTTGTGAAATTAGATTTGATTTACACATCTGTAAAATTTTATATAGACTGGCTACGATATTTATCTGAAAGGACTTGTTTACTAACATTCGAAGTTGCAGTATTGCCATCCCTGCTATATTTCAAAGAGTGGTATTATGAGTTAAGTTAATACACAATATAAGGTCGGTCTCATTCATATATTTTGTATGTTAACTAACTGTGCACTATGTATTACAAAAAAAAATACTTTGGCAGATAGTTTATTCTCAACTCAATGCAAGTTATTTTCTGGTGAGTGGAACCATAGTATTACACTTTTGATGTATACAATACAATCTGGTGGGCTTATTGCCATGTGGCAATTTCTTACAACCGACCAGAAAGTTGTTAGAGGTCTTACTTGAAAACCAGACTGGAACCCTATTTGAAAAAACTTCCGAGTCGGAAGACAGATGTCTTAACAACTAGGCCACGGAGGTTGTCTTATTTCAAACTCTGATCAATTCCTTGGACTTTATTCAGCCCAGTTTCACCCTCTCTCACAGAAGCCTTTTCCAACTCCTCGGTTGTTCTTCAAATTATATGAGAAATTCTACTTCTGGCATTGTTTTGCTATACTCTAGCCATTGCAGCTGTACTAACAGATGACTAGTTTATAATAAAAATGGGGCCACAGCGCCTACACAGATAAGTAACTCAAATCCTTTAGAATACTGAATGTTTGAATCCTTTTTCAAAATATTTATTCTTATTATCTCATTGTATTTAGTATTTATTAGAAATCTCTCAATAATTACAAATCTGTAATTATTGAGAGATTTCTAATAATTCTTGTAATTATTATATTTTCTTTTTAACTGTTTATTGATTATACTGTGTTTTTGATAAATGAAGAACTTTTCATAGGTAAACTTATGTACTAATTGATTTGGTATTTATATTGTAGACTCCATTTTTAAACAGAATAGTGAAAAAAAATCTATACAATAAACTTAAATTAAAGTGATAGGTCTGTTCCGATTTACAAAATCATAGTATAGCGTAAAGAATTCATCTGAACTAGTTAGTGAAATAAAAAAATATTAGTTTGAGAATAACTGTAAGATAATATTCTTAGATGTTAAAAGTTTATTTCCTAGCGTACTGATAAAAGATAGCTTAAATAGAATCGAGAATTTGTTGGAAATTAAGAAATTCCAACCAATTTAAACAAGAAATTATAGACCTGGTTAAAGAATTCCTGGAAATAAACAATTTCTTAATATAAAATTTAAGTACTGTCAGTTTGTTTTTTTCCACAATTAGTGTTTGCATACCACAATGCATTTCAACACTTGCTGTGTCATCATCAGGTGAGTTGACAAGAACTAGATATGCAAAAAATAAAGTGAAATGAAACAAAGTGACGGTGTTTTAATTTTATATTAAATATGGAGTTCCACAAAGTTTCGCCAGAGTTATTTAAATAAATTAACAATTTCTTGTTTAAAAATATTTTTAACAAACAAAGAGATGGACTTCCAATCGGAAATCTATTAACATTTTGTATTAGTGAAATATTTATGGACAATTTAGAAAATAATTTAATTGATTCTACTTTTAGAAAACATTTAATGTACTTATACTATATTAGATACATTAAAGATATCTTAATTTGTTGGGAAGAGATTGATAGACAATTTCATCACTGGTTTAACTTTGCTTGTTGAATTCACCCAAACATTAAACTTGTAATTTGTTTAGTAAAACACTTAAGGGTTTTATTAAAAAATTACAATGTCTTTAAACCTCATCCACAGTGTTAACGCCTTAACTATAAATAATATAGTTATTATAGAATATGAAAATTATAGAAGCATTAATTTTTTGGACCTAACAATAAGTAGCTTGAAAAACAAACATAATTTTAAATTTTTTAGAAAACTCACATTTACAGACTACAGGCAGGATCACAACATCCATGGGTGCATACATTAGCAGTGTATCATTAGATAGTTTACCGGCTGTTTAACCCTGAGAGATCGGCGCACTGCTATAGCAGTGGAAGAAATTTGTTCTACCCTTGTATTCTAAATGAATATCATTAATTTAGAATACAAGGGTACATATTCTAAAATATATTTATGTTGTAAAAATAGTTTTTTTTTGGTTTTTTTGTTGTTTAAAATAAATATT
The DNA here is from genome assembly GCA_949825065.1 of Odontocerum albicorne. Classification (NCBI taxonomy): domain Eukaryota; kingdom Metazoa; phylum Arthropoda; class Insecta; order Trichoptera; family Odontoceridae; genus Odontocerum; species Odontocerum albicorne. The sequence goes on from OX463855.1 coordinate 10,714,028, forward strand.
TATCACGAACGTCCGAATCGTAAATATATCTCAGCACTAGATAGACGATTATATTTTTTTCTCGTAGCGCTCTCAGGGTTAACATACTCATGCAGGAAGATATGTTTGAAAAAGAGAAGAAAAGCATACTTGCTATAGCAGCGAGTAATGACTTCTCTAAAAATGTGATTGAGAAGACCATTGAGAGTAAATAGATAGTGAAATTAATAACAAAAACCAATTACTTGCCTGGGCAATTTATTGTTTTACTTTTTTGTTATTTAAGTTCAATAAAAACATTAAAAACAAGTAACAGTTTAGGCCGCCTTTTAAATAATAGTAAAAATAAAATAAATAACTAAGATGAAAGTGGAATTTATCAATTGGAATGTAATATCTGCGAGTCTGTATATACCATATTATGATATACCAGGTCTGTAAATATGAAACCGGAATTCGCTCATAGATGGCTCTAGTTGTCAATGCAGTGACTGTCAAACCGCGTCATTGGCGCCTTTTTCTTCTGTTTACATTTGTCAGACTTTTAACTCACAACAATACAAGTTTAATACAACTACATATGTTTTCATAGCGTTGAACATGTCTGTTTTTATGCCTGAAAACTACGATTCGCGGACAGCATTGATTTTCTGTTACCATTTGAAGAAAACTGCTGCAGAATCGGATCGAATGCTTGTCGAAGCTTACGGTGAGCCTGCTCTTGGTAAATCACAGTGCTTTGAGTGGTTTAAAAAATTCAAAAGTGGCGATTTTGACATGAGAAACGAAGAACATGTAAGACCACCGAGAAAGTTTGAAGACGCCGAATTGCAAGCATTGATGGATGAGGATGATGCTCAAACGCAACAACAACTCGCAGATCAATTAAATGTGACACGAGAAGCCGTCTCCATACGTTTGAAAGCCATGGGAATGATCCAGAAGGTGGGAAAATGGGTTCCACATAAATAAGACAAACAGGTAGATCATTTAATATAACATTTTGAGAATGTTTGTTGGAAAATAACCTCAAAATTAAATCTGATAGTTCAATCCCGTTACATTTTTGTGATAAAGATTTACGACTCAATTTGCTTGAACAATTAGAAATAACAAAGCATTTATTTAGAAAACCGTATGAACTAAACTGACCTCTTTCATCTTGTTTTACACCAAAAGTTGGGTGAAGATAATATTGCGGTATTAAAGTTTTATATGAGGGCTTATCTTTAAAAAGCTGGTCATTTCCAACATGTTAAGATGGTCGGCTCCTGTTCAGATCTTATGTTAGTTTTAATTCACAGATTGTAAAATATTTTGTGATACAGGGTGTAACATCCGGTGACGATCATCGGAAGCAGGATGATGGGGGACCTCAATACCTATCGATTTAACCCCCATGTATGTTCCGCGATATTCAGTGGTTCTCAAGTAATTTGGATTTTTGTGAAATTTGAGTAAAAACTCGATTTTAGGGCCTTACGTACAACAATACCACTTACCGTTGCAGCCCTCTAAATTTGGAAAGAAAAAAAAAATATAAACATTTTTGCAAGTCTAATTTATCCGCTAACTTTCATGAGCTCTAGATAAAAAAAATCACACCTCTTTTTTTTCTACAACTTATCTTAAAAACTACTCACGTTCATGGAGAATTAACCCTTCAAATTTCATTTGGCTAGTACTAGAGTATCATGTTGAAACGTTTACTCAAATGGTACAAGTCCCAAAAATATATACATGGGGGTTAAATCGATAGGTATTGAGGTATCCCATCACCCTGCTTCCGATGATCGTCACCGGGTGTTACACCCTGTATAAGCTTGGTGAGCAACATATTGAGTACTGGTTTGACAATGCTTTTGTAAAGGGAAACAGGCATGTCACTTTAATTAAAGTTTATTGTGTAGATTTTTTTCACATTTACGAGTAAGTGTTAAATCATTCTGTATAAAACAATGTTTTCGAAAATCCTCTTTATTAACTACAATATATTGCATAAGTGCTTATGATTGCATTATTCAATTACCCTTCAAATATAAAATTGTAACAAACTAAATAGATGGTACGTATTTTGTAAGAGTTTATGTCACCCCAATACTTTCTTCATTTAAAAACATCCATATTTTTAAGATTAAAAAATAACAAAGTGGTTCGCAAAATAATTACTTAACTACTCTTTGTTTGACTTAAGGCTGCTAGATAAGATCCAAAAATTGCATGCAATTTGTCAAATTGTAATTTTTTTATAGTACACTAATATGTTTATTTATTTGTTTAAATAATTCAGGCATAACTTTGTGAAAATCCAAATTAATGGAATATAAAAATAAAATACTTAACTTCTTCTACCACAATTTTTAGCATACCACTATGTTCATTTCAACACATACTATCTTCTTCAGACGAGTTCATGAAACTTTTCTTCCTCAGGAGTTTAATCAACTCACTCGAGAAATACAGTGTGTTGAAATGTGAATATGCTTAAAAATATAGTGTAAAAAAACAATGTTTAGTGTTTTATTTTTATATTCCATATGTTTATTTATTTCATCTACAGCTGCTAACCTTAAAAAAGGTCACAATATTATTGTATGCAATGCATCCTGTCTAGTGAGTTTTAGTAATCATTGTATTGAAAGCAATTTTTGCTGACCAAAGATATTTAAATTACTCGTAGGATAAAGTAGTGATAAGTGACGACCTCCATAGTCTAGTGGTAAGATTCTTGATTTTCATCTGGGGATTTTTGGTTGGATTTCTGATATTACCTAAAAAAAAAGAGTGCCAGTCTGGTAACAATACTCGCACATGCCGAGGGGTAATGTTACCAACACTTTCAATGACAAGCGCTCTCAATATGTCTGAAACACTAATTCGGATATGTTGAAGGGTACCACACGAAAAAAAAGTGTATAATACGTATTTATTAAAATTTAATAAAAGTTATGAAAATATAATCAGTATATCAAGAAAATATATACTTTAAAAATAGTGGGATCTGTATCCAAGGTTGACCTCTTGCAATTTTTTTTTAAATCTCACTTTAATCGGAGCCATCATCAATGAAGGCAGGCCTACCAAGGACCCAAAGATTCATCTCAAGTCACCCACACATGATCAGTCGCGCTTCATCTCTCGCTGTGATCCCATTGTTTTCATTATCTCAGTATTTGTGTAATAACCCTTATTTAACTTAACAATGCCTCCAAGACTTGTGATGCTGGTGACGATCGCCGGCATTGCTAGAATGTATGAAAAGAACAAATCTTCTATTTGTGAAGTACTCAAAAAAGAGAAAGAAATTTTACTGTTTTTACTCCAACTGTAAAGTTATAGAGAAAACAGAGGCGAGAGTGTCAATGTATTTATATGGTATATGGTAAGTAAGAAGGGGTTCGCTATTATCTGCAGATTTCACCATCTACGGCGTGGGATCCTATCCCCTGTGGATAACGGGGACTACTGCAATTATGTATTTTGAAAGTGCAATGATTTAAAATCTACATTTCATTTAGAATAAATTATATTCTATAATTATAGCTTTGTGATTCTAAAAAAATTTATGTTTTTTAAGACCTGTTGCCACTTGACTGTAGTCGTACTATAAGTTTGCTAGCGCGGACTTTACAATAATCAACCAATGGTAAAAAAACCTATAGACAGACAACCTAATAAACTGACTTCACATAAAAAAAAATTGTTTGCGAGCTTTGTCGTACTGTGTTGTACATATTATGTTTAGCTTACGGTGAAATGGAAATCCAGCTTTAGGGTTATTCTGTAATTACTACTTGAAGTTGAAATGTCCAAAATAGATATAATCACTGGCAATACTTAAATATGTTTATTAATTAACTTTTGGACAGTTAGAATGTTTCTTGTTAAGTAATTTATTTTTAAGTAAAAAGGTTTTTGAATGTAAGCTTTGCTTTTACGTACCTAGTATAATGTTTTCAAAATTGCAATTTAATTGTATCATATATTTTCATTTATAAAAGCTCTGTAGTACACAAGAGATTTTACCAAAGAAATCATTATATTTTCATCATCGGTGAATAACTCTCTTGTGGCATCAATGTACAAAATTTGACTCTTGTGTTAGCTGACTTTATACACATATCGCTACCCTAATTTGTAAATTTGCTAACTCCTTAAATACAAACTTTACAGGGCGGCAATAAACCTGCATAACTATTCTAAATTAAATCTTATTAGTATTTTTTTTGTACTTAAATATCAAGACGACCAAGAGATACACTCCGAGTAAAAAAAGGTTAAATATCCATATTGCATCATTATTTTATGGATAATTATTGGAGTTAGCAATTTTGCGATGGTGAATATTTAAAAAATATTGTAGGAGTTAGCAAAATTGCATCTAAATATGAATTTTTACTGTGGAGGTCTCCTAATATTGAAAAACAAATAACTTGAAGTATTTTATTTGGATATAAATAATGCAAGAGTCATGATAAAATACACAAATCAAACAATATAAAACAAGTTATAAAAATATAAATGATAAAAACAAAGGTTATGTGTGCACAATTTTGTTTTATAATATAATGTTGAAACATTAGATTTTGGGGCCAGGACACCTTATTATTATAGATCCATGGTGAACACATCATTTTGTTCTTTGTCTTTGTTTTTTTTTCATTTCTGGCTTCTTCTTTCTTCCGTTGGTGTACTTCGTACTCAGTGGTGGAAAAATGATTTTGTTCATAAGTAGTACATTTATCACATGCATCTTTTTTAGGTTGGAAACCCCCTAAATTAGTCCTTTCAAAATGTTTGTGAAATGAAGTAGACGAGAGAGATGTTGTAATATCTCTTGTTGTGCACCATTCGGTTTTATAAAAATTATAAAGTTCTGATTTTGACCTCCATTTGGGCAACAAGTAATTTTTGGAAGTTCTTTTTCGGCAGAAATGGGAATCCATTTTTGGCAACTCATTAAAAAAAATTCTAAGATTTTCATAAGCTTCCACAAATCGATTCTTGTTGCATTTTTTAACAATAATTGCCATTTGTAATTGTAAACTACCGCTTTTCTTCTTCAGTTTAATACTGTCATCCTATTTAAATCTAATGTATGCAAAAAACATCGTTTTGCATATCCGTATGTCAGAATCATTCTTTCTTGGAAAATATGTTGTAGACGACACTTTACTGGATTTTTCCGGATCTGTTCTACCCCTCGATTTTTTTACCAGTAAAACTTTTATAAGCCTATCTACATAAATTCGTTGTTCTTTCCAATTCAAGTTCCAAAATTGGTTAAAAATGTTCATTCTGTCCTTATCCGATATAGAATAACACTTCAAGACACCTTTTTCAGAAACATGACATTTACGCCTTTTTTTAAGTTTTTTATCATTCTTCGGTATTTTATTATTCCATGATCCATTGTTTTTCTTTTTTCTGCCTAAATATCTTTTTCCTTTCTCTCTGTTTGCCTTATTCTTAGTAGAGAACCAAGAAGAACTATCTACGTCACACCTTTTCTTTCTTACTTTTTTAGTAGGTTGAAGTGGTCCATTATAATAATTTGAATCTGAATTATCTGAATACGGCACTAATAAAATTTTGACTCCTTGGCTTTCATCATCACTTATAATGTCATCAATGGTGTTAAATACCATCTCGGATTGTTTTATCAGTTCAGTCGAATTTTGTACAATATCCGTATTATCAGCACTTTCCATAATTATAATATTGTTGTAAACCGTGTCAGGTTGTGTTTCTATAATTCCTTTTGATAAATATTCTGAGTAGTATCCGTATTTACATAATATTATGTGATTTCTGCATTATCACTATCAACGACTAAAATTGGCAATTCCATGAATAAATTTGGACTTTCTTGAAAACCATCACTCATACGATTTTTTTCATCACTCCTACAGATTTCTGTCACTAATCCAACCATAATTTTTCCTCCGCTATTCATCTATAAAAATAGACAATACTTATAAAAGTATTTTAATGGTTCAAATATTCATATTAATTTAAATAAACACAATTTTGTTTAAGCCCACCCAGTAATAATTAAAATGCAAAGTTGATGTCATAATGCAACACGATGTTTTACATGTGTTGAAAAATTGTTAACTCCCTTAGTTGAATAAAATGAGATATTGAGTCATAAGTAAGGGGAAAAAACTTCAAATTATCTTAACAAAATAGTGCTTATACTTATATTCATAGGAAAAAATGCTTTTTTTTCAAAATAGTGTAACCGAACTCACCTTTTAAATTAAATATTTTGACCGCTACCACAATGCTACTTGATTCTAATGGATTCACATACAAAATGGTGGAGTTACACATTTTGCAGTGTTGGAACTGGTAGCATTGGAGTTATCAATTTTTCTTGAGGCGTTTTTTAAGGCACTTTCAATAATTGTAGACATGTCAAATTTTTATAGCATGTGTATTTGAATGTCGAGAACAAAATGCAATTGTTAAGTCATTTTTCGACAAAAGTGGAGTTAGCAAATTTACAAATTAGGGTAGCGATATATGAATAAAAACCAGTTTTCTACGAGAGCTTTTTTAGCAATGATTTTATACATTTTGTAGAAGTTTCATCAGAAATATTTGTTTTCGATAGATCTTACACTTTCATCAGACTGATTAAACATAAACAAAGAAATATTTATATTAAAAAAATATAAGTTACAAGGGAGTTAAGAGCCAAATTAAGATAAACTTCAATTTACAGACTAAAAAAATAATAATTGATACAATGTATACTTTTAAAATATTTATCTTGGTTCCTTCCTCTTTTGTAATTTTTACTCTAAGCCGCATTATACAATTTCACTAGTTGGACTTGGTCTGTAAATGTGAATTTTGTACTGGAGTGCAGAAAATTTTATTTATTTTGTAGTTAATTTTTCTTCTACACCGCTATAGCCCGTATCAAGCCTTTACTTCCCTAATCTTCCGATTCCATACTCTGTCCTTCACTTTGATATTTCCAATGCATCGCTTTTGACGTTATCGTTCACTCCACGAATGTATTCCACTTCCATGACTGTAAATAAAAGTTCTTCAATTGCGCTACAGAAATATCGAACCTTATCTTCCTTAATTTTTCTCGTATCCACGCATCTCAACCATCCTCTAATTTGAATTCGCATCAGTTCTAAGGCATCAATCACCTTGAACATTATCCTTCCAATTAAATCCTTTTTGTTAGCTACACCCTCCGAACATGGCCAGCCCATCTATAATTGTAAGTCTTACAGTTTCTGGAATACTGATAAGTGTAATAGACTGATTATTGTATTTAACTCGTAGAATCCTTCTCTCAAAACTATTCGAAATTTCGATCGGTTTAAAAATAGTCCAGACTTCAAATCTTTATGACAACACAGTTCCAATGATGTTTTCATATTAAAAACAATAATATTATTATTGATTAAAATAATTATTACCTATTTTAGATAGTTTTATATTATTTACTGATATGTGATTTCCACAAAAAAATCTGGTACTGAATTTGAATTTTTTCCTCGGATCTTTAGTAAGAATTTTTATAATTTGTAAGAAAAACTTTCATCAGTCTAATGAAATTCACTATTTATCATACCAATAAGAATTTTTGCTTTTTTAAGTTAATTGAATCATTATTGAATAATAAAATATCATCAACCTATTAACCTTCTTATAAGAGATTTTTCTGTTCAAATAATTTGTAAATAAATATAAGCTTAAATAAGTAGTTGTTTTTCATATAATGTGTTTGGGCTTTTCTTAATATGTTTGATGTTTTGTTTGAAGTGGCTTAAAGAGTTTTGTTTTCTTATACTTTATATTCATCATACATTTATTTATGTATTATATATAATATAAAACATAAAGTAAGTTTTTAATAACAAGAAAGTATGCAACAAGTTTTGAATCACAAAAGCATATGTTTGTGTATTTCACATTTATCGTGTATAACAAGAATTTTAACAATTTACACACAAAAACATTTTTTAATTTACATTTAAATTATTTAAGGGTGATTCGAGTTTATAGTGTGAAATATTCAATAAAATAAAATTCAATAGTGTGAAACCTGGCAAACATATTGGCAAGTGGCAATTTTTTCAACCAATCTTAAAAAAAAACATAATGAAATGTGAAAAAAAAATTACTGGCACACTTGTTTTGCTCACCATTATTTGAAGATGAGCGTTCTACCATTAGAATTTTTTTATTGTTTGAAGAATATATCAGAATTTAAAAAATTCAAATATAAAAAATAGTTTTCATAAGAGTACTAGCAACTACTATATGAATGACAGAGACGACTCTCCACAAAGCCGAAGTTAGCCGATTATGGCTGACAGTCTCTTTCTTAAGCCCAATGTGTATTACTTACCGCCGGGTACTGTATCTTCTTGTCATGTAAAATGTAGTATATTTCAAAAGAATTCTAATGTCAATATGTTTTTTTAAATTAAAAGAATAATAAATTATGAGAAAATATTATTAGAAAATACAATTAATTTCTTTCTTTACTCTTATGGTACCCTTCAAGAAATCCGAATGAAATTCAGATATATTAATAAAATGAAATTCAGATATATTAATAAAATGAAATTCAGATATATTAAAAAGCATAGCTGGGAGATAATGTAATATTATTTATATATGTTCCCATTCATTGAATCTACTTAGAACCATTTGAATGTGCACAGAACTCATGGTTTGTCATCACGCACATTGATAATAATACCCCCCTAGTGAAAAGGCAACATCACTAGGACATATCTAGCGCGTGTGAGTGTTGTTACCAGACTGGGGCCGTTTTTTTCTTTTTTTCGAAAACAACCCGAAAAATAACCAAATGGCCACAGAGGTTCTCATTAATATGACAGTGGTTTAATTTGTCTTCTACACCTTTTTTATTTGCGAATAAAGTAAAAGTCCATTAATTAGAACAATGATAATTGAATTCCAAATTAACGCACTTTTACTGTAACGGTTTTATCATTCTTCTCATGTTAAGAATTCGAATTAGTAAAAACTTAAATTTCTCCTTTTTATATTATTTATATACTATACAGAATAAGGATAAGGACTGGTAATATAAATTTAAAAAACAAAATAATCTATCCAGTATATTTCTCAATAAAATTATAAGTACACAAAGTTTGTTATACCTTATATTATTACTATTATATGATCTCATGGAAAAATATGTTCAGATTTACTTAAATTTATTAAAAACATGATCACTTAACAATTCATACTTTTATTCGTACCCCTGTAAAAAAATCTATTAATTTAACATTTTATTTGTACAAATAATTTAAAAACATAAAATTGTTTAGATCCATTTCTCTTAGGTTATGATGACAAATCGAGGTCTCTTCTGTATGTGAATTATTTGATCTGCGGTAGGTAACATTGTATCTTTTTTATCTACTGTAACAATAATATTATAAATAAATGATTTGCATAATGTTCTATCAAACTATGAACAACATAAGATCACATTTTTTTTACTTGTAAAAGGCAGATAACGAAATCTACGAGGCATATCCAGAAAGTAAGTGTACTGAATTTTTATAGGTTACAATTTTTTTTATTTAAACAAAAAAATTGCGTGGTTACCGTAGTACATATGAAAGCTATTTTTCGACATAGTCGCCATTCCTCTCAATGCAGGTGGTGAAGCGGGGTATCAACTTTTTGATGCCTTCCTCGAAGTAGTTTCCCGCAAACTCCTCCGTCCACTTCTCCACCTCCTCCTTTACCTCCTCGTCGGTTGAAAACCTTTTTCCACCCATGTGCAGCTTCAGGGAGGTAAAGAGATAGTAATCTGAAGGTGTTAGGTCAGGGGAATGCGCGGGATGGTTTAGAACATCCCATTTAAACGAGGCGAGCAGTTCCTTCGTGGCGTTGGCCGTGTGTGGTCTGGCATTTTCGTGCAGCAGGCAGACTCCAATTTGTCAGCATGCCTCTCTTCTTGTTCTGAATCACCCTCCGCAATTTTTTTTAGGGTCTCACAGTATCTTGCAGAGTTGATGGTCTCCCCTTGAGGCATATATTCAATTAAAATTATGCCTTGACAGTCCCAAAACATGGATGCCATGATTTTCTTGGCTGAAATTGTGGTTTTGAACTTTTTGGCGGAGGGTGAAGAGGTGTGACGCCACTGTTGAGACTGCCTTTTGGTTTCAGGCGTGTAGTGTGCAACCCAAGTTTCATCTCCAGTAACGATGGAGCGGAGAAATTCATCTCCATGGAGTTTGCAGCGCCTCAAAAACTCTTGCCCGGCCTCCACTCGATTCAACTTGTGTTGGTCTGTCAGCTGTTTTGGGACCCACCTCGTGGACAGTTTCTGATATCCGAGGGTTTCTGTGATGGTTTCGTGTAGTAGAGATCTGGAGATTTGCGGAAACATCGCAGAAAGTTCATCCACAGTCAATCTGCGATCGTCACAGAGCGCATTTTCGATTTTTTCCACAATTTCGTCAGTCACAATTGAAGGTCTTCCGCTCCTCTGATCATCATGCACAGACGTACGACCGTTTTTAAACTCGCGACACCACTTGTACACACTCGTACGATTCATAGCTTTATCACCATATGCAGTTTTCACCTCATTATAAACCTCAACCGGAGGTTTTCCCTTCCAAACGAGATAACGGATGACGCCGCGTATTTCGCACTTGGCGGGAGATTGGATTGACATTTTTCACGAAACGTGTTGTCGCGTCGACACTTCTCAACGTACTGACCTCGAACCGGTCTTGTTGCGGAGGGGAAGGGTCAGGCTACACGGAAGTGTAGCCAACATGTCAAAAATAAAATCCATCCGGTCGTGAGAGCCTCAGTACACTTACTTTCTGGATACGCCTCGTAGATAGTCTTAAATAAATACAGAAATTATATTCAAACAAATGGAAAATAGTAATTTTTTGTCTTTATTTTAACAAATAATACTTGTGACGATACATAACTTTAGAACCATCCTAGGTTATAATTCTGAAAAAAGGTGGATAGGAAGTTAGCAGCTGTGGCCATTAATACTCGTAATATTTACAACTTGCCTAAAACAAAGTTACCCACATGCCAAATATAATGACTATTGATTCAGTATGATTTTGATCTATATATAAAATTCCATTTATGTTCATATATGGTATACCATCAAGCCATATCTCTGTCAGGGTAAGCAAAGAGGCTAGAGCACAAACTATTGTATCTCGACATACATTTATTTAAAAATAAATTATATTGCAAATACAATCTGGCAGGCTTATTGCCAGGCGGCAATCTCTTCCAACCAAACACACAAAAGTAAATGAAGCAAGTTACATGGTCGCATAAATAATTCAAATGACTATCCATCTCCACGAAATCCATGAACACATACGTGAGCATATGCCCACAAAGACGGACAATCACCCGAACATTCTTTTTCATATAAAGTGAGATATCATCAATCAAAGGAAAAGGAAGGAATGGTGGAGAGGAAAGGAAAAGAAAAAAAATCAGGAATGAAACACTTTATATTACTGACTAGAAATTACGAGTTTTTGCAGTGGCTTCTTAATGCATGCCAAGGACGGAGCGAGTCTTATATTGGTTTGTAACTGATTCCAGAGTCTCACTGCATGGACAGTAAAGGACAATGTAAAAAAAAAAGAGTGGTGAACTGGAAAGGCCAATAAACAATCTCTGTTTGAGCGTAGTGCTAATCCATGATCAGAAAGACGCTGAAAATTTTCAGCGAGATAAGAGGGGGCGGCGAGACAGTTAACGATATTATACAATAAAGATAGTATGTGAATTTGGCATCTATTTATAACATTCAACCAGTTCAATGCCTTCTGGTATGAAGTTATATGATCGTACTTTGGTAGGTTGAAAATACATCTTAGACAAACATTTTGAAGAAGCTGTAATTTGTCCAGCTGTTCCTCAGTAACATCCAAGTAACACGTCCGCATAGTCTAGAATCGGAAAGAGCAGAGATTTTATGAGTAAAATTTTGGTTTTAGTAGGCAGGAATCTTTGCAACACTTTAACCTCGAAGCGAGTGAGATTTTGTAAGTAAAATAAAAAATTGATTTTGTAAGTAATATAAAAAACGTAATTGCGGCCACCATATACAAAATAATTGAATAGATAAAAACATTTGAGCCTTGTCCGTTTTATGGATAAATTCATGTATTTGGGAATAAAAACATCAGACGTACCGTGCACGTCCATACTGTCTTGAGGTAAAAATTCGCTCACCGTACACCGTACGGCCATACTCGTTTAAAGGTTAAGGGAATGAAGGCTGAAGAAAATACTTCGGCTTACCTCATTTATTTGATCTCGCCATGAAAGAGTGTTATCTATTAGCACTCCTAGGTTTAGTTAACACTAACAGTTTTATGTAATGGTATAATAGAGACATCAAGTAATATTGGAGGAAGTAAGTCAGTGTTGAATTTACCGAGAAGCTGAGGGCTGCCAATGAGGATCACTTGAGACTTAGGATTAATGAGTTAGCCATGCTCCCCAGTCCACTCAGAGATCGATTGAAGGTCCGCATTTAAATCGTTCAAAGTCATGTGAAAGAAATTTGGATCAAAATGAGTATATATCTGCAGGTCCTCCGCATACACATGATAAGAATATTTAAGAGACGATGTTAATGGGTTGATGAATATAGAAAAAAAGAGTGGAGAGAATTCAACCATAGGGAACATCTGCAGAGAGATCAGTCCATTCAGATATACGCTCTTGGTATTTACAAGATTGTTGTCTTCCTTTTAAATAGCTCGAAAACCAGACAATGACCGATTCAGAGAATCGTAATGAACGCATTCAAGCCATAAGCAGATCAAAGTCTCCAGTATTCAATGCGTTGCTAAAATCCAATAGACATAACAATGTCAGCTGCTTAAAGCTCATTCCACGTCTCACATCATCCATAATCTTGAACAGTGCGGTTGTGGTACTATGCCCCAGACTAAATCCTGATTGCAATGGATTAAACAATTCAAATTGATTGTGGGAGTCAATTTGTACATGAACAATTTTTTGAATAATTTTAGATAATGTGGGCCTAAAATCTTTGTGACGTGGGTGGGTCATTTTTCGGGATCGGAATAATTAGAACCTTCTTCCACACACTAGGAAAGCTGCTAGTAGACAAAATTATATGTTTTATGATAGGAAAAATAGCGTCGACAATCAAGGAGATGAATAATCTAAATATTGTCATCACCCATCGCTTTTGAGGATATAGTCAAAATAATACGACGAACCTCACTTATCTCTAATTAGAAAAATATTTGATAATTAGAAAAATTATCTTAATTAGAAAAAAATAGTGAACTTGGGATCCCAGGTAACTTACTTAGGCTGCTGTCAGATTATCTTACAGAAAGAAAGCAATTTGTTTCACATGGAATCTACAACTATTTCACTGCCTACTCAGGTGTTCCTCAGGGGTCTAATCTTGGACCTACCTTATTTTTATTAATGATATAGGTAGAGTTATAAAAAATCCATGTTTCTTCTATTTGCTGATGACCTCAAAATCTTAAAAAAAAAAACTACAGATCTCAAGAACGTTTGTGAGTGGAATCACAATAATAAATTATATTTCAATGCATCAAAGTGCAAAATTATGTTGTATCATCAATCACCGTCTTGAAATTCCATAGATATACACTAGAATCTATACCTATACACCGCACAGATAATATTAAAGATCTGGGTGTCTTGTTCCACAGCAATCTTGCATTTGGTCCTCATATAGAAATTATGTGCAATTCAGCTTATACAACTCTAGGATTTGTAATGAGAATCTCTAAGTTGTTTGAAAACCAAATGGTGCTCAAAACGTTGTTTAATTCATTGATCCGTAGCAAACTAGAAAGCAATGCTTGCATTTAGAACCAGGTGGGAGTGCAGAACTCATTCATGGTGGAAAAGGTACAAAAATCTCTATATGAGTGAGTTTGGTGTCTATCCATGGCTTTATCCTACTCAGTTTCTGCTGGGCACGCTCGGGTATAACTCCTTGAGCGTAAGAGATCTGCGTCTCCTGGTATACGTTGTCAAACTCGTTCGAGGAGTTGTGAGCTGTCTAGCATTAATGCAAAGATTAGCGTTAAATGTTCCTAACAATTACACTAGACTGCGCCAGCAAGAACTGTTCTCAATAACATACGCAAGAACAGGTCTTCCAGCTGCTATGCCTGTTGGAAGAGCTTTAACTCTTTTGAACGGGACTGCTTCGGATATTGACATATTTCATATCACATTACCAAAAGCAAAAGAAAATTTTCTTCTAAGATTGAGCGCGTTAAGTGACTTTGAATATACCAGGTCTGTAGTGACTGTCAAACCGCGTCATTGGCGCCTTTTTCTTGTGTTTACATTTATTAAAGACTTTTAACTCACAACAATACAAGTTTAATACAACTACATATGTTTTCATAGCATTGAATATGTCTGTTTTTGTGCCTGAAAACTACGATTTGTGGACAGCATTGATTTTCTGTTACCATTTGAAGAAAACTGTTGCAGAATCGCATCGAGTGCTTGTCGAACCTTACGGTGAGCATACTCTTGGTAAATCACAGTGCTTTGAGTGGTTTAGAAAAATCAAAAGTGGCGATTTTGACGTGAGAAACGAAGAACACGAAAGACCACCGAGAAAGTTTGAAGACGCCGAATTGCAAGCATTGTTGGATGAGGATGACGCTTAAACAAAACTGGTCAAGGAAACGATTGACGCGTTTAGTTGGCAAATAAATACTTTCGCATGCGACTTACTCACCAGACTTGGCTCCATCCGATTACTACTTATTTGCACCGATGGGACACACACTTGCTGAGCAGCGCTTCACTTCTTACGAAAATGGCTCGATGACTGGTTTGCCTCAAAAGAGCGACAGTTTTTTGGCGTGGTATCCACAAATTGCCAGAGAGATGGGAAAAATGTGTAGCAAGCGATGGGCAATACTTGGAATAAAATATTTTTTACCATTTTCATACAATAAATGTGTATTTTCTATAAAAAAAAAATCCGGTTTCATATTTACAGACCTTATGTACACTTCATTCTGCTTATTACATCAGTTCACATTCATCTTTAATTACTTTATTGATTATTTGTCTGTCCACATATTCTTCTCATTGCACGTCTTTATTTGGGTCCTTGTATTATTTTTCCACGTAAGATTTTCATTTTTGCGCTAAATTTGCACAAATACTCTTGTGAACCGTTCATCTTTACATACTTAAATACCGTTCGGTTCAAGTGTATTGTTTTAAGTTACCATTGATTTTGTTTGTAACTTTTACATCATCTGAGGATATACTACCCAAGTAATAAAATTCTTGATCTTGCTCCAATATTTTATTCTTCACCCAAATATCACATTTTTCAATAACAACGATTTTGATTTTAGCGACACACATTATCAAATCTTTTTCTTTACATCTTTCAAATTCGCAATGGAAATAATTAACATAAGTTCTGAATTTTATAAAATTAAATTTTAATAAGTATTACTAGAACTTTTGATGGCATTAAGTACAAATAAAAATAAATGTTAAAAAATACATACAGTTCACTTAAACTAATTAATTTAATATATCAGTGAATAATAAAAAAAATTAAGTTTTTTTTCATCAAAAAGTTATATTTTTTTAGGAAATATAAAAAGACATCAGCAACATCCAAAATTTTCTTTAAATTACTTTAAATTGTTTATAATATCATTCATATGCTGAGAACTGTGATTTTTTTATTTATTCTTCAAGGTATTCATTTAATTTTAAATATTTATCTAAAAAAACAGATTCAAATTAAAGTAAGAACTTGTAGAAGCTAAATTATCTTCAAATGAATACACAAGTTTAACATAAAGTACATACCTCGACATCAAATAAAAACAGTGAAAACCTTTGAAGATGTTTTTCGAACTATCTATCTCCTTAACATGTTCACTGCCAATTACACAATATCACATGGTGTAAGATGCACGCTAGGGGTCACCCATAGTGTGACAACTTCTATGGGCTAGTATAGCCCCAGCCACATTGGGAAGTTGATATATTTCTCACGGCCATCCGTGGACAATAATTATCATTTATTTTTTACAAAAGAATAAAGCCAAAAAAATTAAAAACATGACTTTTCTTTTTACCAGTAATATCTTTATAAAATCAATATAAATACAGCAGAATCTTGATTATCCAGGGTCGTCGATTAACTGGGTTTAAAAAAATTCTAATTTTAAATACTTTTTTGAAATATTATAAAAAAATCATATTTTGTTGTGCCCTGGTTATTTAGCAACCTGGTTAATGCGACCCCGGATAATCGAGAGTCTACTGTAATTAAATTTCAAATACCCATCAAAACACTCATTTACAGTAACAAATCACAATGAAATTTGAGTCATAATTGTCCATGAAGTGGGTGGTCCCAGAAGTACCCGACCTGACGTATAGATGGTGGTTGTTGCTCTTAAAAATTACTATGGTAGAAAGTACTAAACTTATAAAGCTTAAGTTTCAAGTTTTAAGACGCTACGTTGTTTAGTATTTGTTTGGCAGCCATCAATAGTGAACGCTCTCAGTGAATTTGTAAACATGGAAAAAATGGTCATCGTTATGTGATACAATACTTTCATTTGAAAGGTCTAATTCCAACCAATATCAAAGCTGAGCTAGATTCTACTCTGGGGCAGTCTGCTTCTTCGTTTACAACAGTAAAATATTGGGTGGCAGAGTTTAAACGAGGCCGTACGAGCTGCCAAGACGAACATCGCAATAGTCGACCAAATGAGGTGACCACGCCAGAAATGGTAAATAAAATCCACAAAATGGTATTGGATGACCGTCGATTGAAAGTGCGCGAGCTAGCAGACATGGTAGGCATTTCAAAAAGTGCTGTACATCGCATATTGACTGAAAATTTGGACATGAAAAAGCTGTGCGCAAGATGGGTGCCGCGTTTGCTCACAATGGAACAAAAACAGCATCGTGAGGATGTTTCAATCGAGTGTTTGGCGATGTTTCACAGCAATAAAGCAGAGTTTTTGCGTCGATTCATAACCATGGATCAAACATGGGTCCATCACTTCACACCTGAGACGAAGGAACAGTCAAAACAATGGACTGAAAGGAGAATCGGCTCCAAAAAAGGCAAAGACAGTTCCATCTGCAGGCAAGGTCATGGCGTCAGTTTTTTGGGATGCGCGTAGGATAATTTTCATTGATTATCTTCAAAAAGGAAAAACAATTAACGGCAAGTATTATGCGAACTTATTGCAGCGTTTGAGTGATTAAATAAGGAAAAAACGGCCGCATTTGGCGAAAAAGAAAGTGTTGTTTCATCAAGACAATGCACCAGTTCACACATGCGTTATCGCGGTGGCCAAAATCAATGAATTAAAGTTTGAATTGCTTCCTCACGCACCCTATTTGCCAGATGTAGCCCCCTCGGATTATTTTCTTTTTCCAAACTTGAAAAAATGGCTCGGTGGTAAAATATTTGCCAACAATGAAGAGGTGGAATCTGCGGTTGATAGCTATTTTGAGGTGCTCGACAGTTCTCACTGTAAACAGAGTATCAAAGCTATTGAACATCGCTGGGAAAAGTGTGTCGAGCTGAAAGGAGACTATGTTGAGAAATAAAAAAAAATTTTTCCAAATTTTTTGTGTTTTCTTTGTTAGGTCGGGTACTTTTGGGACTACCCTCATAATTGTAGGATATTTTGGACATACAAGTTTATATTGTCAGTAAAAGTTTTTACATTTTTCGGTTTAGACCATCGCTTATAAAATTCATTACACATGATCCACCATGCAACTTCAAATGGGTGATTTTTTTAGCTAATAATAGGTATTTTTAACTCTTTCCCCGCGGCCAGCACAAACGCCTGTGATTTGATTTGACAACATTAGTGCGCTAAGCGCACAGACGTCTGTGATCTGACGACAACCCAAATTTGAAACGAGAAATACTTATAAACAATGACACAAAACCGGGATAAAAATTAAACTAAAATTTAAAATAATCTTTATTCTAGCGACATATCTCGAAACCTTGTCAAATAATGTATTAGTTTATGAAATATTTTTGAATAAACAGAGCGCAGATTATTTCTCAATTAATATTTCATACTATCACGTCGTATGTGTGACGCATGACAATATGTGTGGACAGTATGTGACGCACGCTTTACTGGCCCGGTTAAGTGACACGTGGCGCGTCTTTCGCTTACGTAAACATTACTAAATATTTTATATACGAGCAGCATTCAATCTGATTTTTTTTATTTCTTTTCAAATATTTTTAATTAGTGACTATATAATTGTGTATGGTTCGTTTAGTTATTGTCAGTTTTTAGTGTTTTGATTTCAAATTTGATATTTATATTTGAAATCAATAAATTTTAAATTTTCTGTTTTATTATTTTTAACACGTTATATTCATTATGACTAAACGTGGTCTAAGTGAAGAAGAAATTGGCGATTACGTATGTGAACTTGGGTCAAATTACGGATCAAGTGTTAGTGAAGACGATAATATTTCGAACCTTAGTGATGTTATTGATTCTGATAATGATGAAAATATTGGATTTGGTGGTGAATCGTCTACAGAAACGTATTCATCTTCGTGGCTTTCGGGTTCACATATTCCGGTTATTCATAATTTCAACGCATTTTCAGGAGTGAATCCAGACATTACGTTTTCTGAAAACTCCACCGAACTTGACTATTTTGAACATTTTCTCAATGAAGATATAACTAGCAAAATTGTTGATGAAACGAATAGTTTTTATCAACATGAAATTAATAATAAAAGTTTTGGAGATAAATCAAGGATAAGAAGATGGTATGATACATTTATTTACGAAATGTACATATTTGTAGCAGTTACAATGTTAATAACGAAGAATCGTCATCTTACTATCGAGAAGCACTGGTCAACAGATCCTCTTCTGCTGAGTCCTATTTTCGGGCAAACAATGTCTAGGGACCGATTTGAGCTCATTTTACAGATGCTACATTTTAGTGACAACGCATCAAAATCATCAGATAGACTGCATAAAATAAAAATTTTGATTGATTTTACCAGAAAAATATTTAAAGAAACCTTCGCACCTTTTCAGAATCTCTGCATAGATGAAAGCATAATTGCTTTCAAAGGGCGCTTGGTTTTCAAACAATATATCCCGTCAAAACGGCATAGATTTGGAATAAAAATGTTTGTACTCTGTGACGTGATGACTGGATATATATTAGATTTCATAATTTATACAGGATCTCAAACTGAAATTGACAATGAAATGGGACTCAGTATATCTGGTTCAGTGGTCACAACTCTGTTAAATAATTATATCGGAAAAGGACACAGTTTGTTTTGTGATAACTGGTACACTAGCCCTGAACTCTTTAAAAGATTATATGAAAACAAAACAAATGCTTGTGGAACAGTGTATAAAAACCGAAAAGGCATGCCAAAGTTTAAAAAATTGAAAAAGCGAGAAGTGGAATCTTTTAACAATAGAAAATTGCTGGCGCTGAAATGGTGTGATCGGCGCGACGTGCACATGCTTACCACTCTTCATGACGATTCAAAAGATTGTACTGGAAAAGTAAACAGGTCAACCGGTGAAGCCATACAAAAACCCAAGTGCGTAATCGATTACAAAAAATGTATGGGTTTGGTAGACAAAGCGGACATGATGCTAAGTGGATTAAATTGCATGAGAAAGTCCGTCAAATGGTACAAGAAGGTGTTTTTCCATGTAATAGATTTGTATTTGCTCAACGCCCATATTTTGTACAAACTTGTTACATCTAAATCGATTAGTCTGGCTGAATTTCAGCTAGCTGTTATTCGGCAATTGATTGACAAAAATTCGTAAAAAGTAATGCTCAACAAAGTTCAATGCCCCACTACTTCTGCTGACAACCCTACAAGATTTATACCAAATAAATATTTAAATCATGAAAAGATAAACATTCCATCTACGCCAAAGTGCAAAAATCCACGTCGAAGGTGTCATGTCTGTGCTAAAACTAAAATAAATGTTAAAGTGCGTAAAATGACTAAATTTATGTGTTCTGAATGCAATGTTCCGTTGTGTTTCCAACCATGCATTTTCATATGGGCATACCACGAGAAAAATAAATATTGAAAAATAAACAATCTCAATTTTTATTTCATAATAATAAATAATTCTGAGTTAAGTATTTCAATATAGACCAATAAATATGGTGTGAACAGAGTGAGATTTATAGTGTTTGTGAAGTAAAAAACACTTCATAATTCATATCCTTGTGCCCATACAATACGCGCTGAATCCCGTGCCGTCCCAGTGCAGACTCGTCACACAAACACAGATAGGCACTTGAGTGGGGGAGTGTGGAAAGAAGAATTTCTATGATCGTATCATTCGTTTGTTTATTTTACGTAATATTTAATTTATCTCCTTTATTTCAAGAGTAATGACTTTTATTTATTATCAGAAAATTACTTGTGTGTTATGTTTACCTGAAGTTGTAATTAAATATCAGTGGTTCTAAACTAAATACGCATTTAAACTTAGGAATTAAAAAACGCCGAAATTGTGCCGCGCACAGGGTTTGTCGAATTTGATTTTTAACGCGGTTAAAAGGTTAATCTTCATTATACATTAAATAACATACCAACATAGGCACTAATACCAAAAATAAAAAAAACATTCTGCCCAAAAGGATACTTACATAACATTAAGTCGGCAGTGAATGTGTTAAGAGGGTACTATTGAAACCTCCCTTTAGTTATTAAACTTAAGTAATTTTTAATATTGCAGCATTTAAAAAAAAAATTAGTTGTATAAATTTAAAACTATAAACTGTCCCAATTCTTGAGTTCCAGTTACTTTTAGAACTTCACACTAGTTATTATTCACTATGTTGTATACATAACAATAATGGACAAATGACACGGTGATAAAATTAAACTTCTTGAGGGAGAAACTTATCCAAAAACCATATAAAACAGCAAATAAATTTTAAATGTGTATGACAAGTGAATTTATTTATTTGATAGTCGCTGGACGACATTACTGGGACTATCACAATGATATTTATATATAGTAACATTTCAACAGATTAGTGATGTAAATATGCCCATCTTTTGAGTGTTTCAATGAAATTGTACCAGTATATTTTTTTGCTGAGAGGTGTCATTTTGCACGAGAGGCTGCAGCTCCGACTGGTGGATTATTTATATATGAATTTCACAGGTATAAGTCAACTGGCTATGAACCTAGTGAGATGTTTGATATTGACGGTTTGTCTTGTATAGAATTTTGCAAACATAAATGTTTTAATTTAAAAATAAATAATAAACTGCGTAATTATACATTATATATATGACAGTTTTACAGCTATGCAGCAATATTTTCTTAGGTGGTAAAACATCTTATAAAGATATATTATTTATAGTTAAGGCATTAACACTGTGGAGGTTTAAAGACATTGTAATTTGTTTATTCAACTTTATATAATGGTATAACCCTACCGGTTTCAAGGTTTTCACCTCATCATCAGGGGAGCATAAACAAGAGTTTTGTTTCTGCTCCCCTGATGATGAGGTGAAAACCTTGAAACCGGTAGGGTTATGCCGTTATATAAAGTGGAATAAACAGTGTTTGATTAAGCTAATACAATATCTTATATAGAGATTTTATTTATATATAAAAAATGCTTTTGTACAAATAATCACAAATACTTTGTTCTTGTTCTAGGGTTAGGCTAAGATAAAGTTTTTTGTATTAATATAGTAATATTCATTAGAAATTTTATCATGAAAATCATTTATAAGGGCAGCTTACTGGAAAAGAAACAGGTTTAGTATGAAATTACATAATTTCTATTCATATGGTGCTTTTTATAGAAATAACTTTTTAAACAGTAAAACATTTTAAATGGGAACATGTATAGTGAATTTTTATTTATGTATTCTCAAAAGAGACTGATGTTGTTAACCAATGAATATATTTTGGCATATTTTTTTTCTACGCAAGAAATATAAGTTGAGTAATCTCTGATAGATCTATAGTACGAACACAACATTTTGGCATGTGTATATTCAAAGGAATCAAAATTAAAGTTTCCACAACCTGCATACCATTTAAAGGAATTTAAAATGACAAATTAAATTGAAATACAAAACTATAATTATCAGTAGTGTAAGGGAAGACCGAAATCAAATGTTTAGAGTTATATTTTTATTAGAAATAAATATATAGTGCGATAATTATTACAAACGGCTGCATAGCATAGTTTCAATTTTATTAAATGCCACAGATTGTTTTAGCAACCACTGACACACATTCATACAATTACTCAATATTTCTGGACAGCATTATTCAGTAAACAGGTCGCTGAGTATCATATCATACTGATAAAGCTAGTTTTTCAAGTTTTCCAAATTTTATTTTCACTTGCGTTATATATAAAAATATCCACAATTTTATCAAGCTAAGTATAAAGCGTTCAATCATTTTCATATAGTTACAGTCATTTTATTTCACACTGACCAAAGCAATTATTGTATAGGTACTGGGAAAATTCATATTTCGTTACTTGGTGGAAAAGCGGAGAAGTAATGACCCATACTATAAGCGTGGTTTGGACCTATGCAATGTATGGGATGTATCCTGTTCAACCTGTTAGAGTGACTTCCAAGGACTGCTCTTTCATTACCAGTTCCGTGCTGGGCTATAGAAAGACCGCATAATACATAGTTTGTATGATAGAGATCTCGAGGTCTGAAACAGACAATTTAAAATAGTATTAACACTTTTTTGATCATAGTTATTTTCTGTTTTTTATAGATATACATTACGCATAAGATATATAAGAGATATTGAAGATGTCTATCCTTTAAAGCTTAGAGGCAGAATGATGACCAACAAATGCATAATGGATTCATAGATTAGACCAGTGGTCCCAATTTACTACAGCTTGCAGGATCTGTTTATCCGGCATATGGATGTTTAGATTGAAAATTAATTGATTATAGTGATATTTAATGCATTACACAAAATACTGTAGTATTTTGTATAATGCATTAAATATCACTAATGGCTCTGTACGTGCATTGAACATTGTGCAGAGCCATTAGTGACGTATCAATCTTATATTCATCTCTGATACAATATTCCCTAAAATATCTCCTAAAATATATACATGTGGTTATAAATTCAGAGTTTGCATTCTAATGTAACTCCTAACCAAATTCCCCATCAGCTTGTGGATTTGATTTGAGGAATGCCCAATGCTGTCCAGGTAGTTAAATTCTGAGCAGAAAAAATTATATGGTGTTGACAGAACATGAAAAAAATATTATAAATTCTCTTCAATTCATATCAACTGATATTAGTAAAATAGACCCATTCCAATTAATTTATTTTACCAAAAGTAAACATAAACATTTAAAACAAACTTACTTTCCCGGTTTATCCAAAAATCCTCCTTTAGATTGTTGGCAACAGACGAGGATATACTCTTGCAATGCTCCTTGGTCAAACAGAAGATGATTTAAAAATTTATGGTCCTCTGAAAAATAAAAAATCAGGATTAGAGAATAGATGCCACACGGCAATAAGCCCACCAGGTTGTACTGTATACAACGAAAGTGTAATACAATACAAGAGATATTTTAATTTCTTCTATGAGGTGGGCAAAATTAAATTTAACACTATTGGGAAAAAAGTGTTAATGATTGAAATTTTAATAAAAATCTCTTCCAGCAGAACAAAATTGTTTAATGACATAGAATGGAAAAAAATTAGGTTAAGACACTTTTTGTTGTCAATATATGGAATCAAAACTGGAAACTTTTAGGCAGAAGAAAAAAATTCTACATCTTAAATTCACAGGGGAATAAATACTTTGAGCGAATTTATTAAAATCAATTCAAACTTCGATAAATTCTGCAATTGGCTTATTATATCTCAATCAAAACAGATGGTTTACATAAATTATCTTGTCCCAGAAAATTTAAAAAATTATATAAAAATATTCAATATTTTTTTTATTTAGAAGTACAAACTATATATATATATACTCGTATACTATCATGCAGTCTCCCTGTCAGAATAGGCTGAGAGAAGAGAGTGCCAGACTTTGCTATGGCGACACACATTTTTCCCCACTTCCACATCCATTAACCTGCTCGTAAAACTCCTACGATTTTTCTAATTACTTTTCCTTCTTTCAAAATATCAATCACTTGATCTAACTATACTTTTCTTGGTCTTCCTTTATTACACCTTACAATCACATTTGCACTGTATATTTGTTTTGTTAGTCTTTCTTCATTCATTTGTTCTACATGTCCAAACTATCTCTTCTTCATCTTACTTAGCACATTGATCGCCAATAGGATTTTCGTAAAATGTCCAAAAAATGTTATTACGTTTTTAGGTTTTTAATTTAATATAACCTACCTATCACATTCATGAGTATATCTTTTAGAACCATGAAGATATCCTAAGGCCATATCGTAGTAAGATAGAGAAGGGCCACGTCGGCCAAGTTTAATACAGAGCGCGTAGCCGACAGACAGGATGACACTCTGAAGTTAGGTATGCCGTGTCAGCCACCGGTGGCCGACACGGCCCAATAGGAATACCTCGGTATCGGCCACCGGTGGCTGACACGGCGATCAACGTGTTAATGCATCAACCTTAAGTTCACATTTATCTCTAATCAATTCATCCCGTATTATGTCATACATTGGACCCCAATGTGTTTTTTTAGTATACATATATCTACAACATTTATTTGGCTTCTTTCAGACTTTTTCCATGTCCACCTTTCACTTCCATAAATGAAAATTGGTATTAGAATACTGTCGTGGACTGTCATCTTAGCAGATGTTGATACTGTCCGGTTCGAGTATACACATTTTAATGTCACATTGAATTTGTTTCCTATCGCTACAAAATAAAGATAGCAAATTCAGAATGTAAAACGAGCTCTTACCACCACTTTCCTTTAAAATACTGTGAATCAGGGGAAATGCTGCTCCTTGCCAAAAAGAATAACATCCATCAACTAACTTGTTGGTTCTGCCCTGGAATCCACCTTCTAACTTCATCTGTCTATTGGCAACCCATCTAAGAAGAGCATCAATATCACAAAGATCACTCTTGCCTAATAGTAATAGGCCGGCTACAGCACAGAAAGTGTATCCTCCGTGAGCTTCCATTCCTTGAGACCCACTGAATCCACCTTCATACGTTTGACAACTAACAATCCACTCGGCAGTCTTGTCAAATAATGATTTGGTTAGTAAATTTGTTAGTCGGGCAACATTAAGAGCGCAATATGTGCCACGAATATCTACTTCTCCACCTTTGTGCATTGCAAAACCACCATCAGAAGATCGTACAGTCCACAAAAAATTTCTTAATGTGTTACGGTCAATTGATTCATAAGCTTCTTCCGTGCCAATCAAGGCTAAACAGTTGATAGCGGCATATGTAGGAGCCAAATGAGGATACTGGGTCGGGCCTCCGCCATAACCACCTTCTTCATGTTGACATTTCGCGAGAAATTTGACGACATTCGATAATGTTACAGAATCTGGCAAATCGTCTAATAGCCATAGAGAATTTACTATCCAAAAACATAACCAAGGGCGACTGGCATCCAAACATTCGTAGGACGTTGACAAATGAACCAAAGACTCTTTTAAATAATTAACATGGTCTCTTCTATGAATTATTGGTAATTCGGGGTTGATCGATGCTCTTTTTTGGAAGATATCAAATTCTTTTAAAATTCGCTTTTCAACTTGAACCTAGAATAAGAAACAAGTGAAACATTATTCATAGATTCTAAAAAAGATAAAATATTTTGAGTAGAATTATAAGATCCACCTGTTGAAAATACACTTAATCTTGAAAATTTATAAAAAATGAAAATATTATAAAAAGAAAGGTTTGGGTTTTACAATTAAGACATGTTAGTAATAAACACATTAGATAAATTTTTTTTTAAAACAGCAAAACAATCATCAAATTGGTCACCACAAACTGATAACTGCTTTTGTAACCACATGTTTTTCATTCTTCCAGTATTATATTTTAGTGATATGTAAATATGTGATCATATATCACTTTTCTAGCAATATCATACATATGATGTAGTTCAAAAATACATCGAACTAAAAGCAAGATTCATTATAACAATTTAATTTAACCTATAGCTCAGGGGTGGCCAAGCCTGGATGTTGATGTAAGGATCAACCAATCTGACCACTTGGCCAATTGTATGAATCGTAACTTTTAAAGTGAACACTCAACTCAGTCCCAGTTATTATTTGACGGCAATGACAGGCGACAGGGTCAATCCAACTGTGTACGTCATATAACAACAACGCGAGAGGGGATAGAGAACTGAGCAATAGTGCCAAGTGTAATTTTTGAAACATTAAAACTGATTTTAGACTGTTGTCTCACAATGGTGCAATGTTACCGTACAAGCGGTATTTTAGACTGTCGGATCACAGTGGACAACGTTAGCATACAAGCAGTATTTGACTGTTACAGATTTAAAAATATATATATGATTTTCCTATTTCGCTTTATGGACGCGGGCCACATTCAAAGCATCAAAGAACTGCATGCAGCTCACAAGCCACATTTCGGCTATGCTTGCTGTAGGTATTCAAACCTTCTAAACCAGGAATTAAAACAAATCTTAATAAACATCTGTGAATTTTATTATAATTCATAATTTGTATAATGTTTGCTTGTTGGAATAGGCAGGGAGGATCATACTTTAACATCCACAGATCTTCTCATTCGAAGGTTTATTTGACTCCAAAGTTTTTCTTCCTTCAAAATTTCATTAACTTGATTCAACCATACTTTTCTTATGTTCCCTTTATCCAACCATACTTTTGTTATGTTCCTCTCCCACGACTTCCACTTACGTTCACACTATAAATATATTTTGTTAGCCTTTCATCACTTATTCTTTCTGTATGCTTAAACTATCTTAAAGTTCTATTATTCATTCTGCTTACAACATAAGTCCTTAATTCACATTCATCCTAAATGACTTCATCCTTTATTCTGAATAAATCATCATATCACATATTTCTCATTATCTCGGCTACTTGAGCGTACAAATTTTATTACTATACAAAAAAATTACAATGGTTTTATGTTTACGATCTCCCAATTTTTTTAATAATAATCCAATATTTACAAAATGATTTACAAAACATTTCCATATTAAAAGTAACAAGGAAAAAACATTCCAGTGAGATTGTTGCTTCCTCGAGTGCCAATGGATAAAAATACTTGCTCTACATTTCCATTGTGAACTAAAATAGACTGGGGGTATTAAATACTAGCTCTGAAAACTTTTGCACTGATTTAATATTATGCTAAGAATATAATTTCTTAGATAACTGCTTATAAAAAACTATTACATGTATAATATTACTATATACTAGTATTTTCATATATCATATTTTGTAAGATTATTTTTTTGGAAAGTGTTGATAAGATACAGATTTATAGTGCAAATGGAAGGCGTGTGAGAGGAAGACCAAGGAAAGTATGTTTGGATCAAGTGAATGATATTAAAAAAGAAGGAAATATAGAAGATCATAGAAGTTGTATGAGAAGGTCTATGGATGTAGATGAGGCTAAAGCATGTGTGTTGAAATAGGAAAGTGGCGTTCTGTCCTCTCTGCCTACTTTGACAGGTAAATGTCGTGATGGTATGTATAAGTTATTTTTTATCACTGATATGTTATCTTTTTTATCAATGATATGTTATATACTGTGTTTTATAATTGTTACTGTGATTATGTAAAAGGCTCTTAAAAATCATGAAAAACTATTATTAATTTCTTTAAGTTTTAAAAGTAAGAGGAACTTGAGATCTAGAAAACTATGATATGTCCAAATTAAACGAATTCCGAAAGAGGGAGAGTGGGAAGTCTTAAAAATGAGGATGCATGACAAGGTGTATGGACGAGGCAGAAACGAAAATTGTAGAAAGGAAAAAGTTGGGATGTTATTTCCGCCAACCCTGATAGGGACATGGTGTGATGGTCATGAGCATCTCAAATCATTGTATTTTTTTCTTTTTAAATATGTTGTAATCAGGTTTAACCTTATCAGCATTAAAATAAAAATTACAAAATCTCTTATTAACACAAAACAACTGAGAGTACCTTATTTTTTACATTATTAAATAGCGTGTGACAGATCATTATTAGAGGTTTTCCATATACAAAATAGAATATTTGCGAATAAAAATTGAAGTGGAAAAAATCTGATAACCTAATTTTTTTTAAATATGCAAAAACAAACCTGTTCTTTAATTGTTGGAGAATCGTCATTCTCTGTTTGAAGCCTGGAAATGTCCTCATAAAATCTTACATTCGATGTCATTATTCTAGATTCAAAATATTAACTTAATAACAAATTCCTTAGTTACTGCTAGCTATTATTAAACTTTGGCGTAAACAACTCCATTAACATTTAACACGTTTAACTGAGATGGCATATGTCAAATAAAAATCATTGCACAATATGTTTTTTGTCGTTTAAATATTGTTTTGAATAAAACAGTACGAAATACGATTTCGAGATGATACGAACTTCTGTAATAATAATCGCCGACTTTTGAACAATAATTTATGACAATCTGTAATTTTGACAGACACCATAGACAATTGAAATATTATTTATGCCACACGGTGTGGTGTTTGGGTGTTAACAAAAAAATCACGATACTTAAACATTTCTTCAATCAGTGTATCTCAATCTTCAGTAAAATCCACCGAACTGGTCGCAAAGGGAAAAAATATCTTGATTGTAATTTCAGGATATACGCAAAGCAGTTTAAAAGTAAGGAATTTAAATAGCGTTTTGAGTAGCCTAATGCACCCATAGACGTCACCCGTCTACAAATCACTCGTCGTAATGAGATTCGCCGATTCCGGTCGCGACTGTCACGGAAACTAGTTGGATAAATTTTCAATATCATAAGTTAACCATTTTCGCAGTAAATTTACGAACCACGGACGCAAAGAGGCATCAAGGGTCGTTATAATAAGGGGGGATCTGGATCAGCGGGAATCATTCTCCACCTAACTGCCTTGCTGAAAAGAACTCTCTGATTGACTATCTACAAGACTGATCTTCACTTCATCTGAGAACTGCGCCTGCATCAGCGCCAAGCTGGTACAAAACAACTGCCAGTTCCAGCCAAGAATGTCATCAGCCAGCAACCGACCAGCCAAGACGTCCCTTCTACAGCTCTCCAGCTTTCCTCACCTGGCTGACTTCCTCGGCTGCCTTCGTCCCGCCCGAATCAGCGTTGCAGCCTGCCAGAGCCGCTTCGCCGTCCCGCCTGGACCAGCATTTCTGCCTGCTAGAACTGCCTTGCCATCCTGCCCGGACTTGCATTGCCACCCATCTAGAGCCCCCCTGCCGTCCTGCCCGGACCAACATTGTCGCACATCTAGAGCCGCTCTGTCGTTCTGCCTGGGCCTGCGTTGCCGCCTGCTAGAGCCGCTCTGCAGTCCTGCCAGACCAGCATTGCCACCCTGTCCGGACCAGTGCTGCCACCCACTAGAACCGCCTCGCCGTCCTGCCTGGACCAGCTTTGCCGCTGCCTAGAACCACCTGCCGTCTCGCCTGGACCAACGTTGCCGCCTGCCAGAGCCACCTTGTTGTCCCGCCCGGACTAGCATTGCCGCTTCCTGGAGTAGCCCTGCCGTCCTGCCTTAACCTGGTTGCCGCTGCCTGGAGCCACCCTACCGTCCTACCTGGACCTGCGTTGCCGCCTGCTAGAGCTGACTTGCCGTCCTGCCTGGACCTGTATTGCTGCCCATCTAAGGCTGCCCTGCTATCCTGCCCGGACCAGCATTGCCGACCACCTAGAGCTGCCCTGCCGTCCAGCCCAGACCAGCATTGCCGCCTGCTAGAGCCACCCTACTTTCCTGTCCGTACCAGCTTTGCCACTGCCTAGAGCTGCCTGCCGTCCAGCCCGGACCAGCGTTGCCGCCTCGCCATCCAGCCCGGACCTGCATTGCCACCCATCTAGAGCCATACTGCCATCATCAGCCTTGTCGCCCATCTGGAGCCGCCCTGCCTGGATCAGCATTGTCGCCCAACTCGAGCCATCTTAGCTCAATTTCAATTTCAAAAACATTATCTTGAAAAAGTTCAATTTCAAAAAGATTAAAAAACATTATCTTGAGACTCGTTTAATCATGATCTTTTTATAGTAATAATGAAGTTATCTTCTGGAATGACACCTGATCACCTATATTAAGAGCGTACTACCTGAGTGTGTTTATTACACGAAGATATACGCATGGTACAGGTACGAAGTTTGATCAAAATTACTCCGACCATAAAAACATTAGTTTACCCAAATATGTACTTTTTGAATTAATAACTTCTCTCGATAATGTTTTCACTGCTGGAATAATTTTCAAAAGAGTCAAGACACATTTCCCTTTACTATGTGCTAAAAGAACCTTACAATACTTTGGACACATAGCGCAATTGAAAAATAACAGCCTTGTGTGGTAAATTCTGGTGAGAAGTGTGAGTTGCAATAGGAGAATAGACCAAGCATTCATCTGATGGAGTGACTAAGTGAATAAATCAGTAGTCAAGAGATTGCTTATGCTGAAGAAGGATGGTTGATTGGATTAAATTGAAATACCAATCAAGAAGTCTAGAATTTTCCATTATGTACAAAAACCAAATAAAAGTAGATCACCATATATGTTAGATTATTTGTAATTTTGCAATAAATATACGAGGCATATCCAGAAACTAAGTGTACTGAATTTTTGTAGGTTACAATTTTTTTTATTTAAACAAAAAAATTACGTGGTTACCGTAGTACATATGTAAGCTATTGTTCGACATAGTCGCCATTCCTCTCAATGCAGGTGGTGAAGCGGGGTATCAACTTTTTGATGCCTTCCTCGAAATAGTTTCCCGCCAACCCCTCCGTCCACTTCTCCACCTCCTCCTTTACATCCTCGTCGGTTGAAAACCTTTTTCCACCCATGTGCAGCTTCAGGGAGGTAAAGAGATAGTAATCTAAAGGTGCTAGGTCAGGGGAATGCGCGGGATGGTTCAGGACATCCCATTTAAACGAGGCGAGCAGTTCCTTCGTGGCGTTGTCGTGCAGCAGGCAGACTCCCTTTGTCAGCATGCCTCTCTTCTTGTTTTGAATCGCCCTCCGCAATTTTTTTAGGGTCTCACAGTATCTTGCAGAGTTGATGGTCTCCCCTTGAGGCATATATTCGATTAAAATTATGCCTTGACAGTCCGAAAACACGGATGCCATGATTTTCTTGGCTGAAATTGTGGTTTTGAACTTTTTGGCGGAGGGTGAAGAGGTGTGACGCCACTGTTGAGACTGCCTTTTGGTTTCAGGCGTGTAGTGTGCAACCCAAGTTTCATCTCCAGTAACGATGGAGCGGAGAAATTCATCTCCATGGAGTTTGCAGTGCCTCAAAAACTCTTGCCTTTTTACAAAATTTCGCACTTGGCGGGAGATTGGTTTGACATTTTTCACGAAACGTGTTGTCGCGTCGACACTTCTCAACGTACTGACCTCGAACCGGTCTCGTTGCGGAGGGGAAGGGTCAGGCTACACGGAAGTGTAGCCAACATGTCGAAAATAAAATCCATCCGGTCGTGAGAGCCTCAGTACACTTACTTTCTGGATACGCATAGTATAAGCAAAACTGGGATAAACTTAATAAAAAATTGACCTGCTATAAATAGTTTATAAGTATATTGTATTTTTATTTTTCATGTTTGAGAAATGTTACACTTACTTTCTGGATACGCCTCGTACATGAAAGATATCAATAATTTGAGTATCAAAGATGTAAAATTTTGACTAAAAGAATGTTTTGCCTTATGTCAAACATTTTTTGTTCTTTGTATGTTACAATAAATGTATAATTTTAGGCAATACAACTTTAAAGTTAAATTTAGCCATTATTAAATGACTAATCTCTCCAGAATTTAGTGAAAACCCGTTGCACATATTGTATTATTTGCTAACATAATTTTTTTACACAGCAATTCCTTATCGTATACATAAGTATTTAATTTTAGACTAAAGAAATTTGACCTAAAATTAGTAAAACTATACAAAAGTAACTTACAGAAAGTGAAATTATGTTTCACTACATGAAATATAATTTCAGTTTCTATAAGAACTTTTGTATAATTTTAGTAATTTTATGTGAATTTTTTAGTCTAAAATGAAATTCTTATATAAAACATAAAAAATTGGAGTGTTAAATTTTGTATGTTGGTAATGATACAATTTATATCAGTAAGTGCAAACTGATTTTCCTCATATTCTAAAAAAATAATTAATTTAATTACAGATTTAACAGCCAGTCTTTTATCAGCCCATTGAGTATTCTTAGCGATGTCTCTTTTAACATTAGCATTGTGGCTTAGCATTGCAAAAATGAACCAACACATTTTTAAAATTCAAAGCTCTTACTTTTAATCAGTATTTTGAAGTAATCAACCTATTCATCTAACAATATTTTCCATAAACTGAGAACATTTAGCTTCAATAAATGAAAAGTATGATTGCATGATTTTACTAATTCAAAAAATATGTATTCTTAAGAGTACAGTTGGTAACCCTACAGTGGTTTAGATATGATTAAACGTAATTCTAATTATTGAAAAAATGCCAATTGTTAACTAATCATTACAGTACCCGGCGGTAAGTAATATACACATCGGGCTTAAGAAAGAGACTGTCGGCCATAGCAGGTTTCCCATAAATTGATTGTGAAAATCATTAATAAACTTCCTGCCCGGTATCCCACGGCGAAGCTTTTCAGAGTATCGGGTCCTGAACATAGCCAATTTGCATCTCAAATCCATTCTCTGGCACTTCCATCAAGAGGAAAGAAAGATGCGGACTCAGCAGACACATGACACGCATGGCAACTAATGAAATGTTCATCATCCCTAGAGTTAAAACCTTTATTGCCCAAAGAGCAAGCCTATTCAGCTCCCATGACATACAATGGTGTGCCGAATTCGATAAAGGTAAAGTGAGGAAAACCATTTAGACAGTCGATCGGAGTGTGGTTGTTACTGCGACAGGAGTTTGAGTACTTGGGCTTTCAAGATGAATGACGTGTGGAAAAGGATTGTGTGGGCTCTTGAGTGTGGGTTTTTTTTGTTGATTTATATTTGTATTTCTGTATATTTTTGTTTTTATGATTGTGTGCGGTATATTATGGGATGAACATTTTTGGTATTTCTGGAGTGATGATGTGTGAGGAGTTTGATTTCGCATGATGTTTCCAGTTGTAATTGAGTGTCACTGTTTGTCAGGTTGATGAGAATGTGCAACGGGGTTTTGTTTTCGTGTAATCGAAAATTGGAGAGAAATATCGATTTATTTTTTCATGCTAAATGTCCTCAGTGAGATACCGGCAAAAGCCTAGTTTACTGGGGGCACGACAAATGAAAGACAACAAACCCAGATCCATTAAAATTGTATGTCCAAATTAAATTACCTGTTGTTTTTTTGCAAATTATGTTTTTTTTATTGTCATGTGTAAATAAATAAATAAAAATAAAAAATAATAATCGGCTTTGTAGAGCGTCGTCCCTGTCATTCATACACGTGTTCCGTTGCGAGACTGTTAGCGCATCGTGCGACAGAGACGGCACTCTACAAAGCCGAAGTTAGCCGATTATGGCCGATAGTCTTTCTTAAGCCCGATGTGTATTACTTACCGCCGAGTACTGTACTTACATTTATGAGTATCATACTGTAATCAACTTGAGGAAATTATTTTATTACTAAGGTTTTAAAAATGTTAACAAACGTTATCTTGATAAAAATATACTATTTAATCCGATATATTTGAGGTGTGGCAATCAGTCATATTTATGACAATTTTATTTTTAAGTCAATAACATTGGACCAAGTTGAATGAAGGGCAACAACAAAATATATGATTCATCGTTAGATATTTGAACTTGATTGTTTTTTACATGAAACTATGTAGCAAATGAATGTCTCATTCGTAACATTTCATAAAGGCGTCATAACCAGGTGCATACTTCACACATGCAGCCCAGGTTTGATTTCTGAACAGGTTTACTTTCAGACCTATTTCATCTAAATGAGTTGGACTGGTACATAATAGCTGCTAAATATAAATTCAAGCTCAGTTGGCTTAAAATATGGTTGACATTTTGCAATCTTTTTTTCCTCAACGGTATTGTATTTTATTAGACTTTATTCCCATATGGCGATCTCTTCCAACCAACCAAAAAGAAAACCAGACTGAATTATTTCAAAAAAAATGGGTACTAACGGGAATCAAATTCGCAATCCCCGAGTTGGAAGAGAAGTATCTTACCAATTAGGCCAAGGTCGACAAATCATTGTGATTTGCAGATATTACACTAAACAGACTTGTTGAACTCAAAAGACTAAGTGCTACCAAACAAATGATAATTTTTGATTTGCTGCACTGAAGAAAATATTTGAGAAGTATCTTCATGTTGAAGACTCCCTTGGAGTGACAATTGAATGGAGTTTTGGTAAAGAGGTACATGTCAATTACTTATTTGTCAGTTTGAAGTTTTGCAACACTTGTATTCCTGAAATACAGACCTTAGGTAAATTTTAAAGGTAAACTTTGAATACATAAATAATTTATGTATTCAAAGTTTACCTTTAAAATTGACCTGAGGTCTGTATTTCAGGAATACTATACAAGTGTTGCAAAACTTCAAACTGACAAATAAGTAATTGATGACATATACCTCTACCAAAACGCGCCATTCAATTTGCGTTTTTATTTGATGTTAATAAGTTATCTTTTATTCAATAATTGTTACTGTGATATGTCAAGGACCCTTAAATGTAATTTATTTTGTCAATAAATAAATATCACACAGTCAATCAGTTGCACTTTAGGATATTTAGTGGTTTTAAATAAAATACAGTATTTAATGTGAAAAACAAATTTTATTTTTGCAAAAAATATTTTATAAACATTGTCATTTAGTAGATAAGATCATTCATAATATTTTCAGTCAAATTATTGGCTTTTATAATTTTCAGTATAATCTGAATATTGTAATGAATGAATGAAACAATCGACAGCATTATCTTTTAATAATTAATAATTTTAAATCGTCATTAATCCTATTGATACTAATAGAATTTATTGAGATATGTATATCATTAAGATTGTTGCGTGAAAAGTTAAATCAATGGAAGATGAAAATAGATTGTTGAAGTTTTATAAGTTAAAAAGAAATTATATTTCATTCTTCTTCATACTACATTTAATTATTTAAGATGCTTAAATGAGAATCGAGTGTGCAAATTTTAACCTGTCATTGTTTTTAAGGTAAAACTATGATACATGCTCGCCAAATACATTTTAACCAATCATAAGTTCACAAAGCGCTCAGAATAAACCATGTGAGTTTTAAAAAAAATTATCACTAAATTCTCGCATGAAGCGTTAAAAAGAAAAATAATCAGCGTATAATCTCGAGTCATTGGTATTGGTTGCATTCAACATTTTGGTTCATATATTTTAAGTACTAAATGAAATTAAAATGTGACAAACGATAAGGCTACTCCAGAAATTGTTATTTGTTTCTAGAAGGTACCAAGATGCCTTTTGATATAATTAAAGATTACAATAGATCAAATTAACACTGTTTTGGTTCTGAAAAACATTGAAAGTTTTTTGTGATTAAATAAAAAAGTTTTCCTCGGTTGTTGAAAATAACAAATTAAGATTTGTAGGCTATTGATAAACAATTAAATAAGATTTACAGGTTGTTGATAAACAACAAAGCAATATTTACAAGCTGTTGACAAAATAACTAAGATTTGCAGGCTATTCATAAACAACCAAGAAGTAAGATTTGTTCTTGATTTAATGTATGTGAATACATTGATTTATTTTATGAATACTGTTGGATTTCAGCAACCACACAGTTTTGCCAGATCAAACTTAAGACTCCAATGATAAAGGATTCTAAGACAATTGGACAACTTAACCCGCTGTTTTTATAATAAATGTAGATCTGAAAGCAGTTGGAGAACTTAATAACAACCTATACAGGACAGGTAATATACGCCAGTATAACATTCAGAATGTGTTTATCTACCAATAAAATTCTGGGATTTGTAATAAGAGTCTAGGGCATTGGGTGGTGATGCCGTTATGAGATCGCTTTGAAATTCTCTGATTCACAGTGGATTGGAGTGCGACTGAATCATATGGAATCCAGAGATTCAGAACTCTTTGATAGTAGAACTTGTTGCAAAGAATATGGATTTTACCAATGACTCTATCTCATATTTTACAAATTGCAATATGAAAAATGGCAAACCCTTTTTTGACTTTGACAAATTTTTGTTTAATATATCTGATAATTATTTACGCCATCATGAATTAAGATTGTTTTCTGTGCCGTAATCACGAACTTAACTGTTAAAGAGTGCCACCACTTGTACATGGAATGACCTTGTTGAATGGATTTTTGAATATTGATATATCCCATATCTCAGTGAATAAATTGAGGATACAACTCATTAAAATACTTATAGGTATAACTAAGTCATCAATAAAAACAATTATTGCACTATGTAATTCATTTAATGTAATTGTGTTAAACCTGTATCAAATGTAAAATAAAATATGAATTCAGGTGAACTAAGGTACGGGTATCAAACTCAGGACATTATTATTTATCAAGCATACTAGATAATAGGTGCCAAGTGCGAATAAAGAAAAAAATCCTATCAATACTTTTTCAAGTTAGACTGAGCTTATGTTGATTCGCAAAGATAATATTTAATTGATTTATTTGAACCAATAAGACATGGCAATAAATTTTTATACACTTAATTTAAATGAGCAATATGATGTATTTATTACAACAACTAACTTATCTTTTGGATTGCTAAATATAAAATGTATTTTATATTGTACTATCTGATAAATCTTTACCTACCAGCTTGCTTATCTATCAGCTAAATTCATTTATGTATAAAATTATTTTGAACTATACACTGACACCATCCAGGCAATAGTGTAACCATTATTGTGAAAATTTGACAAGAGGGATAAAAAACTATAAGTTACTACTAAAACCTGTATGCATATTTTGTCTGAATTATTGATTCAAGGTGCTATTTTAAATTAATTTATATGTAATTTAGAACTTAAATCCTTATCTGTGCAAATCAACTACATGCTCTGGTATAGGCGGGTGTAGCTTTGAACATGACACCGAAGATTGCTGGCTGTCAAGAAGCAAAGTCGGCTTTTTGAGCTGAAATTCAAATTGTACAATTATTTTCTAATACGTGATTCAAAATATACTGAACTACTTTCAAATCCAGGGTGGTTATTCCAATGAGTATATTTATCCGACATTCTTAGCTATTTCAATGACTTAAGTGTTCACTTGCGAGGATGTAGTGTAAACATATTACTTGCCATAAGTTAAGTCAACAAATTTACTAAAAACAATAAACTATGGTTGAATATTATATCCCCAAACCTGGAAAATGTTTCCAATACTAAGCTAATGATTGACGAATTTGGGGACAACATTTAATTTATGATCATATGCCAAGAATATAGCAGAATACTCATTAGAATTGCCATTACAGTTAAAGGATATTTTCCTTGGGAAAAAAGTTTTAGATCCATTTAATGAATATGCTGTTGAAGCTGCAAAAATGGATTCAAATTTAATAAATTTATTGAAGTATTGTGTGACAAAATTTTGCAGATGAATTTTATGGCAAATAATGTGGAACACAGAAATGAAAAATTTTCAAAGCAAACTTTTAAAAATGATCCCGTTTGTAACTTTCTACTTATATGAATGATTTTTTTTCTACAATTACTGTCATTAAAATAAAATAATGAAAAATACTCACTATAAATGATTTATTTTTTAAGTGCATTCTCAACCTCTTTATGATTTACTAACCATCAACAAACAAGCTCAAGTTTCCTTTCAAAATATTTGTATAATTTTTTATATATGTAATTTTATTTTGAAAAGAAAAATACTTTCAGTAAGCAGTCAAATTAATAACTATTAAAATTGGGTCCATTTTGACATCCCATCTAACTTTTGGTAACTTGCCTGGGGGTCAAGATCTAGTTAGTTACTAGTTAGTTACTACATACTATCCTCTAGTTCAGAACCACTGATCCATTAGACTAATATTTTTAAATCCAAAGATTGACAGTTAATTTCACAAATGACAAGCTAAAAAATTAGGGGTTTCAAGTGTATGAACATTTTCTAAAATTTTTGGGCATGGTAAATATTTTTTTGCAATAATAATTGATAATTATAAGTATTCATGAATACACTACTAAAAAAATTATAAAATGGAGATTCACATACATACTCGTACATAGCTTTTTTATGATAATAACAAAATATCAAGAAAATGTTTAACCATTCAATCTCAGTTTTTACATTCAATAAAAAAATTTTTGAAGAAAAAAGAACATTGTAAATTTGGCCATTAATATTCATGGTGGCTTAAGCTAACAATTAAGAATAAAGGTTACAAGTAAAATTGTTTGGCTAAGATAAATTGAAGTGAGTCAAAAAATTTAATACACGCCCATAAATTAAGGAGTCAAACATGAACTTATAAAATAACAGTTTTGATACATGTGAATTGAATTATTCTTTAATTGGCAATGATAACACAAAAACAGAAGAGTCTCACGAAAAACACTGGATAGTATTCAAACAATTCACTATCTCTAAAATATTAAAAAACAAGTGATTTTATACTACAAATATTTCCACTTAATAAAATTATATAAATAAGATAATTAAAGGTAATGACTAAACAATACAACTTTTTTAAATATTCATATTACAAATTGATAATTATTGATATTTAACTATGGTCGCATAAACACTTATGAAATTTAAAACATGATTAAGTCAAATTATAGCTGCATAATAGTGTTCAGTAAACTTATTTTATATATTTTTAATAAAAACAACTAATTTCGTGCCTCATACGGAATTTATTTGCAAAAAATACAGCATAACCACACAGTCTTGAAGGTTTTTTCTGAAAATATATCTTAATACATACTGGCATATGCTTGATACGTACTGACAAATACATATACTGTAATTTAACATATTTGGAGTTCATCACTGAGTAATTTTATTTACTAAAATTACCTAAGAATATGTTTAAAATTATATTATACTTAAATTCACCTCATTTATTTATTTAACTTTATATAAATGGTCACCACACATCATACATCTGACAAGCTTATTATTAAGCAGCAATTTCTTACAATTAACTAGCTCATTAATTTAAGATTTTAAATTGTACCCATCATGAGATAAAAAAAAGTACAAACCAAATAATCAATTTATAAAATCAAATTTATAAAAAAAAGTACAAACCAAATAATTATGGGACAAGAGAAAAAATAATGTCGAGAATTAAGATGGAAATCAAAGAAGAATTAAAAAAGGGGCATCTTAGTAACATTTATGATGTACTAGGTTAGTCAAAAGTTTTGAAAGCGGAAATGAAAATACATTTTTTTTGGGGGGAAATCACTTTTATTGCTCAGTATAGTCTCCCATAAGATCAATACACTTGGTCCAACGATCTTCCAACTTTGTTGTCCCATCACAGAAGTGACTTTCTGGAAGGCCTGCAAAATACTCCTCTACGACGGCTATAACCTCTTCGTTTGATGAAAAATGCTTTCCACGAAGGAATTTTTTGAGGTGTGAGAACAGCCAGAAGTCAGAGGGAGCTAAATCTGGCGAATAGGGTGGATGCTGCAACAATTCGTACCCCAATTCACTGATTTTCGCGATGGTTTTTTGAGCTGTGTGAGCAGGTGCATTGTCTTGATGAAAAATGATTTTTTTCTTCTGCAAACCGGGTCTTTTTTCACAATTTTTTTCATCCAACTGGTCCAAAAGGTCACAATAATAATCAGAGTTGATTGTCTTACCAGTTTGGAGATAATCTATCAATAAAATTCCTTTTGCATCCCAAAAAACTGACGCTAACACCTTCTTAGCCGATTTCTGGACACGAACTCGCTTCGGAGCCAAAGTGCCCGGTTCACACCACTCCTTAGCCTCTTGTTTTGATTCAGGATCATGGTGGTAGACCCAAGTCTCATCCATAGTGATGAATCAACGCAGAAAATCCTTTTTATCCTTTCGAAATTGCTCCAAATGTTGCTCAGAAAGTCGCATTCGAACGTGTTTTTGTTGCATTGTTAGCAAATGCGGCACCCATTGTGCACACAGTTTTTTGAAACCCAAAACTTCAGCCAAAATATGCCATGTTGTTCCATGTGAGATGCCTATGGTGTCAGCTATCACATCCACAGTCGATCGATGATCTTCCAAAACCATATCCTGTATTTTCGCTATGATTTCTGGTGTTGATGCACTTTTTGGACGTCCTGAGCGTGGATCGTCTTCAACGCTTGTACGGCCACGCTTAAACTCCAAAACCCATCGGTGAACGGTTGGAAATGAAGGAGAAGACTCCTTTAATACTTTCACCATCTTTGCATGGATCTCAGTAGCCGATAAACCTTCCAAAACAAAGAATTTAATCACTGCACGATATTCGGATTTTTCCATTGTTAAAAAATACACTGACACGTCAACTTCAACTGGCTTGTAAACAAAGAATGAATTGACAGATCGAAATGAAATTTTGAGTACGTTCTTATGAAAGATGAAATATTAAAATGGCGTAGAAATTTTGGTTTTCTACTGCTCCATAGATGTCGCTTTCAAAACTTTTTGACTAACCTAGTACTGTAAATGAGCATTTGCAATCATAAAAAAATGTTTTTTTTTTTAAATCAGTCAATAACTAAAAGTTTATTACACTTAGATGATAAGAGGAGACATCATTTTTAATTAAACTGATATCAATATTTCAGAAATTCGTTTTTGATGTAATCATTTTTATATTTATAAAGAGGTGTATTCTTTCAATCATCTTTAGTGTTGAACAATTCATGCTTCAGTATCTACGTGAAAAATAAAATTTACTATCTGACATGGGCTATCCCTCTGATCTGGTGACAGAACCTGTTGTATAAAAACACATTACACCTCATTCTACATATCATCTATTGCGGTTCATTCAAGTCAGCTTTGTAATGATTTTTCTGGCTCAAATCATATTTGCTACATCCTTATTGTTTAAAAATAAACTAAAGCATTATTTATATCAAAATATTCCTCTTCCTTAACTCACACGCAATATCCATCCTAATCCTTCATTTCCTTGAGATTAATCTTTTATTTTACATTGTTTTCATACACTATGTTAAATACTAATGAAACAAAAGCTTGTCGATTGGAAGAAACTGTTTTCAATAAATAAATTCGCCCAATGTATTTGTATTATGAAAGCACTAAATAAATAAATTTCACAAAAAATAGTTAATAACTATAAAAATAGTAAGCTCTTTAAGCCTATTTTGTTTTATGATAGCATTATCAGTTTGACATAAATATGTCTGAGATAAGATTAGAAACTTTAATTATATAGAAAACTCTTAATATCAGACTCTTTTAGTTGATATCTAAAGAAAAACAAATATTTTTTAATAAGATGAAAAAAAAAATTTTTCACATATACTCGTACATTAAATGAAAAAAAAAAACAAATAAAATAAGGTGGTATTTGCTTAATGATACTGCTCATATAAACAAATTATTAATTTATTCCTTTTAATAAAAGGATTAATAAGATTATTTCATAAATACATTTAATCTACATGAAATTCTTTTTAAATGTTTTAATAAGCTTATCGAATTGAAAAATTAATACTAGTTATAAAATAAAAATAGGCTTTATATAATATGAAATTAAATTTCTTGAAATATTTATACATACTATTAAGAAGACAAAGGTTTATTTCAGACATTAAACTAGGCTCAGTGCGTGTTCTCTGACAGCTGAATTACGCCCACAGTATTTCTAGATACACAAACACATGGCGTCTAATGATAGATTTCTTATAATTTATCAATACAGTAAATGTGTATGACAGTTGAGTTTTAGACTTTATATTTGTTGGGCCACAGCGCAGGGATAATTTACACTGATTTTTTTATATTTTGACAGACTGGGCTGTAAATGTGCCCTGCCCAGTGGCTGTAGTTTGAACTAATTGAATTATGTATGAATTTCCCGATTTTAAGTCAACTGTCAGAATAGCCTAGTAAAATGGCTGATATAGGTCATTTTTCTTTGTAGAATTATATAAACATTTAAATAAATCAATTATATTATAAATAAATGGATGAATTATTTTATTGATATGAGTAACATAAATAATCTCTGGATAGCCCAGCCCTATATACTCATAATTTTTTATGATTACTTCAATATTTGGAATTTAATAAAACATTCACATTGAGATTATACCGTATATGTATTAATTAGTGAGTTTAATATATGATGATAAGAAACGTAACCATTTTATACTACACTTAATTTAAATAATGTTAACACTGGCTATAAAAATAAATCTTTTTACATGAATAAATATAAAATTTTTGTAAGCACAATGAAATAGCAATAATGAAATAAACATAAATATTGCCATGGGAATCAAAAAAATATATAAATATTATTTTATATACAATAATAGAAATAGCTAATTAGT
The DNA here is from genome assembly GCA_949825065.1 of Odontocerum albicorne. NCBI lineage: Eukaryota > Metazoa > Arthropoda > Insecta > Trichoptera > Odontoceridae > Odontocerum > Odontocerum albicorne. Next base: position 10,756,812 of record OX463855.1, read on the forward strand.
GCCTTATATGAATTTAATTTACATGTGGTAATTTACAAAAAAAATTGAAATATATTTAAATTAATAACGATTACAGTAGGTATATGGAAACATATAAATATTTATGAAAATAATTTATTACTCCCTCTTTATACTCGTAAGTATTATATACTGTTCTCATTTTTAAAGATGAATTTGGGTTCAGAAATCGACAATTTTGCTCTTTTTGAGAAGACTATCATGTAATAAAAGACTCAAATCATAATACTAATATATAGTAAATTGAGTTCAGAAACTTGCAGGCACATTTGAGTAATTATAATAAATGAGTAATTATAATAAATTAAACTTTTTTGAGAGGAAGGAGACTCCCTTCTTTTTTAAACCAAATGTTTTGAAGTTGAAATAAAAAACACAATCTACATACCCCTAAAGTCTTTAAATTCTTCCTTAATTTTCCATTTAACTTTTAACATACTCATATCTATACAAACTTTGATTAGTTGATAGCACATCTTATTGCACATCGTGACCTGGGTGCAGAAGAATGTGACTCATAAATTGTGAAGAATTTATTTTTTATCTTGTTCCATAAAGAAACAGAATGGGGGTTTCTGATATTGAAAGTTAATGTCCATCAATAAAAATCACATCCTCCCACATGAGGCCAATACATCGAATCTTCTTATCATAATACTAGTAAATGGTGGAAGATGGGTATTCAATTTTTCAAGTCCCTAGTGGACAATAAAGATCTTGGTCAGCTACCAGATGACATTCTTAATACCTGATCCAACCACCTCCGGTGCCTTACAAGTATTATAGAGGTTGTAGACTTCTACTGTTCAACCAAACTTTTAGTTTTTACGACACTTAAATTAGTATCTATTTTTTACAGATAAATCTCAAAAATGTTTAAAAAAACTTACAACTGTAAATTTTGAAGAGTATTTCTTGTTTATAAATACTTACGTAAAATTATGTACTGAAAAAAGTATGTATAATACAGAATGTTAGATAAATTATCACAATACACTTAAACGGTTACTTATTATCTTATTCAAACTATTTTGTACATAAATAATACACGTAATTTCCAATGAATATACTTTTCAAAACTGTTTTCTCTTTTAGCTTTGAAATGCAACAAATTTTCAAAACTGTTTTCTCTTTTAGCTTTGAAATGCAACAAATTTTTGATACTCATAGTTAGTTTTAAATTTGATGGATTATTGAGAGTACCTTTTCCTATTTACTAACATTTATCTTAAAATTCATCCTATACCACATAAACTGAATACATTTGCGAATATTCCTATACATAAACTGAATCTATGAATGTGAATATTTCTACGAATATTCAAATCAAACAAATTCCTATAAATTTAAGATAATATAATATTATATGCAAGTATTTTTTAATCGCAGTCGCTTTTCAAGTTTATTACATGTGTTAAATATTTTTACATTTAACAAACATTTGAAAAAATTGAGAAATAAAAGAAATTACAAGTAAGAAGTTACAATTATATGCAATATCATGACTGGATTTTTAAAATGATTATTTTTTTGGAAATCCACTTGTTCCATTTCAAAAGTTTTCAAGTTAAAAAATATTTATCAGAAAAAACATTTTTTTAATTCATCTTAATTTTTTCCTTTTCAATATACAAAGGTGCAAAAATATACTATTTTCTGATATGCATTAGGTATACAATTAATTTATTGGTTACAAAATAACTGAGATTTTGTAATATTATAAATCATTAGTCTCCATTATATAAAGTTAACAGTGATATTAGAAAAATTTAATAAATAATAGGTCATTTCAAATTGCATAAATCAAATAAATAAACATTTTTAAATATGAGGGTGTATTGAATAGTTCGTGGTCTTAAGTTGAAGTTTCAATTTTTTTCTTACAAGTAACATTGTCATCTTGTAATGGCAACATTTAGCTATCAGTGTGTTATTTGGATGGACTTTTCGTTATGCATGTCTGTGTAATTTTGCAAAATAAAAAAAATTCAACAGAGTAGTTATCAAGTACCTCAACAAAAAGGAGATAACTCTGAAGCAGATCCATGATGACATGTAAGAGACATTGGGATTATTGTATTCATCTTACAAAACTATTAAAAAGTGGGCAGCAGAATTCAAATATGGTCCGGAGAGCATTGAAGATGACCCTCGCAGTGGAAGGTCAACAATGTCCACCATTCAGGAAAAAATTTACAAAATATGTGACATGATAATGGGTGATCGAATATTGAAGGTTCAGATCACCTCAAAAAAACACAATCCATTGACTTTAATTGGAAAAATCCAAATGACAGTCAAAACAACCTGGATCTTCGACCTTAAAGAAGGCTAAGGCGTATACTTAAAACAGTATTGTACCACTAGAGCAAAACCTATGTTCATAAGGTGACACAATCAATGGCTGAAATTCACAAATCTGATTTTGAATTTCTTCCGCACTCTCCAATATTCATTGGATTTGGCGGCTTCTTCTGACTTCCATCTGTTTCCAAATGTGAAAAAAAACACTTGGGATGATGAATGTAGATGTTGAATCTGTTGTTCATGCCTATTTTGCTCAGTGAATACATTTTCCAAGTGGCATTCTGATATTGGGATGACAATGGAAAAATAACATAGAAGTTAGAGAGGGCTATATATATAATATAAATGAAAATTAATGGATATGCAAAGTAAAAATAAACACTACAAAACGTGTTTTTTTCTTACTTAGGTCACATACTAGGTTAGTCAAAAAGTTTTGAAAGCGGAAATGAAAATACATTTTTTTTGGGGGGGAAATCACTTTTATTGCTCAGTATAGTCTCCCATAAGATCAATACACTTGGTCCAACGATCTTCCAACTTTGTTGTCCCATCACGGAAGTGACTTTCTGGAAGGCCTGCAAAATACTCCTCTACGACGGCTATAACCTCTTCGTTTGATGAAAAATGCTTTCCACGAAGGAATTTTTTGAGGTGTGAGAACAGCCAGAAGTCAGAGGGAGCTAAATCTGGCGAATAGGGTGGATGCTGCAACAATTCGTACCCCAATTCACTGATTTTCGCGATAGTTTTTTGAGCTGTGTGAGCAGGTGCATTGTCTTGATGAAAAATGATTTTTTTCTTCTGCAAACCGGGTCTTTTTTCACAATTTTTTTCATCCAACTGGTCCAAAAGGTCACAATAATAATCAGAGTTGATTGTCTTACCAGTTTGGAGATAATCTATCAATAAAATTCCTTTTGCATCCCAAAAAACTGACGCTAACACCTTCTTGGCCGATTTCTGGACACGAACTCGCTTCGGAGCCAAAGTGCCTGGTTCACACCACTCCTTAGCCTCTTGTTTTGATTCAGGATCATGGTGGTAGACCCAAGTCTCATCCATAGTGATGAATCGACGCAGAAAATCCTTTTTATCCTTTCGAAATTGCTCCAAATGTTGCTCAGAAAGTCGCATTCGAACGTGATTTTGTTGCATTGTTAGCAAATGTGGCACCCATTGTGCACACAGTTTTTTGAAACCCAAAACTTCAGCCAAAATATGCCATGTTGTGCCATGTGAGATGCCTATGGTGTCAGCTATCACATCCACAGTCGATCGATGATCTTTCAAAACCATATCCTGTATTTTCGCTATGATTTCTGGTGTTGATGCACTTTTTGGACGTCCTGAGCGTGGATCGTCTTCAACGCTTGTATGGCCACGCTTAAACTCCAAAACCCATCGGTGAACGCTTGGAAATGAAGGAGAAGACTCCTTTAATACTTTCACCATCTTTGCATGGATCTCAGTAGCCGATAAACCTTCCAAAACAAAAAATTTAATCACTGCACGATATTCGGATTTTTCCATTGCTAAAAAATACACTGACACGTCAACTTCAAATGGCTTGTAAACAAAGAATGAATTAACAGATCGAAATGAAATTTTGAGTATTAAAATGGCGTAGAAATTTTGGTTTTCTACTGCTCCATAGATGTCGCTTTCAAAACTCTTTGACTAACCTAGTACTTTTCAATGCATTCTCGTATTTTTGCAAATGAATAAAATATGAATATTTTAGCTACACATGTATGTTTGTATCAAAGTTGGTTTGTAATATAATCTATGTATTTGTACATTGGAAAATAAGTGTTGCATTTCTAGATAAAAATTTTTGAAAAAGCACTGGATTTATACTATACAACTATGTTAATTTATTCAACAAATTAATACATTGAAAAAAAGTTTTCACATTATTCTAATAATAAAGGTTTATCAGTTTACTGAAAAAAAAAAACACTTAAAGGCAGTGGCTCCCTGACATAAATAAGCCTGAATTATGTTAATTCAAAGATATTTTTATGAAATACTATATTAAAAATAATGCAAACTGATGCAATATTTTTCTTTTAGCAGTAGTTGAATTCATCTTTATACTCCTTTTTTAAGCCCTGAAGCAGTGTTATTTTCTTCATTTTTGTAACACATGTGTAATAATAAAATCTTTTTTTAAAATTAAGGATATGCACTAGTTTAAAATGTTTTTTTCTGAATTGTCATGTTGAGTTCACTTAAATGACTGAAATGCAATACCTTCGAAACGTAAGCCATCATTGAAGCCAACTCAACATGGCAACAACTTCGAAACTCATTTTAACTGACAAATAGAGGTGCATGGCTGCGCGGTAACGAGCTGGACTTCGGTGCGGAAGGTCATCGGTTCGAACCCTGCGCTGTGTACTCCCCTCGAACGACACAGGCACTTTTCTCGTCTAGTGTTCGAGGGTATAAGGATACATATGATTTCAGTCATATCTATTCTTTAAAAAAAAAATTGTAAAAAACAGCCATGAAAATCTTCAAACATACATGTATCCAAGGATATACAAGATTTTTAGACTTGATAAATTTAAGTTTCAAGTATAATGCAATAACATTATAATATATACATGATGTAACTAATTTTAACATTTTTTTGTATTTTTTACGCTATTTATTAATCTGTCCTTGAATATTATTAACGAAACATACATTTTTACAAGCTAAGGACAGAAGATTATAGATAAATAATAAGCTTAAATAATAAAGATAGACATTTAATTTTGCTTAAAAACAAGCTTAATATTGCAGTCTTACACATGTTAGGGAACTACTGTTAATAAAAATGAGATTTTTTCAATAATAGTTTAAAAGTAAGATTAGGCAAGAATAAATATTTAACATGATATATTAACGACCCAAAATGAAATCACTCTGATCATTGATAAGGAAATGATGAACAAAGTTCGATTTTTTCCTGTCATTAGCGATTCTCGCTTTACTATGAGGCTGTGTATTAGGCGGGTCTCTCAAAAATATGGGTCCAAAAAGAGCAGCGAGGGTTTTGGAATCAACACCATTGTCAGCACTATAATGTAGAACCTCCTGCAGGAAAGAACATAAATACAAGAATACATTCTTCCTTTGCTCTGGCAACTGCATAACTATTTGCTTACATTGTAAATAATTGGTTGATGCACTTAAACAGACCGAATGATGATTGTAAGGAATAATAGGCTCAGATGTACTTTCCAATAATAGCAGAAGAGCTTCGGCGATTGAATGGACACTTCCAGGGAGCGGTGATGATGACCCATTATCCAACCAATCTCTGATGAGCAACAATTCAGAGTGTAAACCTGGTTGTTCGAACAAATTGGGCTGCTTAAGTCCATGCCTGTATATATGATCAACAAGAAACCATATCTCTTTCGGTATTGAATACCAATCATTGCTAGAATCTCTGCTTTGATGTCTGTTAATCTCTAATTCCATCAATTTTCCAATTGGAATTTCCCGAATGGGTACTTTGATGTGTACTAATGCTTCAATAGAACTACCAAAGCAGCTTCGTTCGTAAGTACCGGTAACAGTAATAAAAATATCTTTCCCTCCGTCCAAATGTAATACAAGAATATCATACAATTTGTCTTCACCAGAATTCATTTTATATGCAGATTTTTTTGTCACAAAAACCTCAAGTTTGACATCACATTTTTCACCAGGTCTGATACACTTCATGTATGGTTCAATATTCAACCAATCCTTGCAGTAATTGGATTCTTCTAACTTCTTAATGAATTCAAATTGTACAGGCACTTGTCCAGTATTAGCTATGCATACTTCCCGAACTTGCGGTTCAAGATACTTAACTGTATTGAATACAATTTCAGTAGGATCAACGGTAACATGGGGTAAAAATTCATTTTCAAGTTTATCTAATTTTTTGATCACTTCTTCGTGTACTTTTCTGTATTGTTTTACATCGACCACTCGAATCTGCGAATTGAATACAGCACTGACTGGCTTATGATCACTTATATTGAGCCTTGGATGACTTCTGTAACATGTTTGTTCAATATGATTGCCCTTCCAAAATATTCTATCGCACCAAGCAGGAGCCCTAGTTTTTTCACTAGAATCCCAATTATCTGAGCCCGGGTCATATTTATACGTTGGTAAAAATGTTATTGGGCCTTCCAAATATCCAGCAAAAACAATTTCCAAGTCATACTGTTTCTTCAGTTGATCTGACTTAAGTACTTTCCCTATATCATTGGCATCTAAAAGTTCTTTGACTCTGTTATGGTCAAGTTCTGTTATTCTGTAATTTAAGTCTCCTAACCAATATATTTGTTCATGATCTTTAATGCCTTTTGGAGGCAAGAATTGATTATATACAGTCCTGTTGCAAATATCGTGATAATCTTGGTTTCTTCTTTCAAATTCTTCTACGTGAGCCGCCAAGTGAGAGTTAACAAAACAAACAGACGTATTGTGAAGTTCAAATCGGATAGAAACCCCTCCTTTGTTTCCCATTTTCCCCATTATTCCGGTGCCCACCGTGTCCGAAGCGATATTTCTGACAAACTCCCAGTGCTTTTCTTGAACAAAGACAACCAACATCATTCCAACAAGTCTGACTAGTTCCACTTTACGATATTTTACACGCCCATCAAGAGCACCTCTTACAGCCTCATACCATTCAGCTTCGCGAGGTGTAAAATCAAATAAAAATGCTTCTTTCGAAAGATCTAGCTCTTGAAAACCGACGGCGTAAATATCTGGAGGTTCTGACTGCAATCCTAACCACTCATGAAGATCTATAGTTGGGGGTTGGCCATTTACATTCCAAGTTCCCACAAAAACTACAAAGGTTTGAGAGCTGGTATATTCATCTTCTTTCGATTGCATTTGGTACTTAATAATGCTCTCTCGCGCAGCTATGGGAGCTGTTCCCTGCGCAATGCTTTGCCTGGGAACCACAATGTCAGGACTGTCCACATCATCACTTTGTCTATTAGAGCTCATGTACTTTTGCAACCATGCAAAGAGTTGTGAACTTCTCAGATCATCTATGAATTCTATACCACGGAACACTTGATCAGCAAACTCACTAGCACTTTTACCATGTTTGAGTTCAAATGAAAACTTGGATTTATGAGAGGTAATACTCAGAATTAAAGTGTCAGTGTTCCTCTTACCGTCATCTATTTCACACTTGAAGTCCTTGTCAATAGGCAAGACTCTCTCGATAGTCAAATCTGAATATGTTATGGGTGGGTAAGTAGCGGACAATAATACGAAAATAGCTTTTTCTTCTCCACATTCGACAATAACCAAGATTCTTTCCATTCGGTCCCATTCTGAGCAAACAAGGGTAGCACCACTTAATACGGCGATGACAATTTCGCCAGTAGAAAATTTAGCACGAATCGTGCTTAACAAACTCTCCTGCGAAGCCATGTTTCTTGTCAAGAAATACTATAAATATTTAATGAACTTTAGGTACATATAGCTCTATACAATGTGTATACATGTATATGTTTCTCATTAAAATATGTGAATCTTATGAGCATATTTCTACCATTGAAGTATATATACACTCAATAGAACATTGTTTTAGATTTTTTCACGTTTAAGTTTAAAAACACACATTTTTATGTGAAACTTATAATTTTGCCGAATTCATTAAACGAACAATTAAAGAAAACACCGTTTTACACATGATAGTTTCGTAACTCTTATTAATTCGAAAACTTTAGAAACCATTCTTCGAATGTTTTAAATTTTAATTTAATTAGCAATTAACCGAACAAACCCGGCGCAGATAGAAATCAAATGAAATTCATTTAATTTCATCTGACAGCTAATAACGTAATATTTCTAAGTTATAAATCGAGTTTAGTTCTTTATGGTATTTTTATTGCTAGGTAAAAAAATAAATGAAGAAATATACCATTAAGATAGGTTCAGATTCAATTACCCATCAACATTATAATAATAAATACATATTATTTTAAAATATTTTGAGTGATAGTTTGTCTTAAACAAATTATAGTTTTGATTCCAAAAGAAAGAAAATAAAACAATTAAATATATTTAATATTTAGGCCTGAATATTAAGAATTACTCAGATCTTTCACATATGTTGTAATGAAGTATGTGTCGTAAAAAATAATGATATGTGAATTACACAAATTATTAATACAGTGGAACCTCTCATAACGAGAATAATTCGTTCCAGAATCTTACTCGTTATGTGAAACACTCGTTAAGCGAAACAATTTTTCCCATATAAATCAATGTAAAATACGATAATGCGTTCCATGCCGAAAAATATACTCAATTTTTTTATTTTTAACGTTTATTCAAATAAAATTACATACTTATAAATTGTTAAGGAGCGTAACAACCCGGAATGCGATTTCGATTTGCAAAAAACAATAAAAAAATCGAAATACCTAGTTTTTTGTTTATGAATTTATGACAAAAAAAATATTCTTTTTTACTAGAAGTAAAATCAGGTAACCCTCAGAATCTACGAGCTTCTTATAGTCGCTGATGAAGTTCTCTGCTGCCTTTGTGTCAGAGCTTGCTGCTTCACCGTGCCTCACAACGCTGTGGATGCCGGTTCTTCTCTTAAATTTCTCGAACCATCCATGACTTCTCTTAAATTGTACTTCTTTTTCGGCAGTTGATGATCCTGGCGTCTTCTTAACGACGTCGGCGAAAATAACTTTCGCCTTCTCACAAACGATGTTTTCGTTAATAGTATCACCTTGCAATTACTTTTCGTTTATCCATATGAGAAGCAACCTTTCAACATCATCAAGAATAGGTAACCGTTTCGTAGACATTCTTGACACTCCCTTTGAAGCATCTGTCTTCTTAATTTTGTCCTTGTTCTTGAGGATAGAGCAAATCGTTGATGTAGACCGATTGTACGAGTATGTGCGCGCTAGATCAGCCACGCTCACACCTCGTTCTCGCTTTTCAATGATTTTACGTTTCATTTCTACAGTTACTTTTATTCTCTTATGGCTGTCTTCTTGTGGCTTTTTCTTCAGGGACATTTTAGTAAGGGTTATTAAACTTTGCACAAAAAAAAATACAAATAATGTCTGAACACAAGTTTTGAAAATGTGTGATCACATGTGACACTAACGTGCTAGCGGAACGAGTGCTAACCAGAGACTGGCGCACTGGCACGGAAGTCCCGGCTCACAAGTGAGTGACGTGAAGGTGGAACGTCCCCTTTCTGCGTCACTCGTTATGCGAAATGTCGATCGTTAAGGGAGCATTTTTTTCACAATCTGTTTAGCTCGTTATGCGAATTACTCGTTATGAGAGGTTCCACTGTAATAACAAGGAAATCCAGATAAATCTTAACAAAAATAGCAGATAGGGAAAACATGTCCTACATGGTTTTTAAAAGAAAGTCAACTTACGGGGGTTATTAAAAAAACTAAAGAATGGTACCGACAGCTAGACAAATAACATTTTTTACATGAGCTGTAGCTGATCTTTAATCTATGCGCTAAAAAATAGTTGATGACTTCACCATTATGTGTCTTTTGATTGATCCATTTGTTACCTGGTTCTTAGCAAAAAGGGTCAGGACAAAGCATAATATTTCAGCATGAAAATATATAACTGTGATCGCATGGTCAGTTTTTTTTTATTGAGCCACAAATCAACAATTGTCTTGGGAAAAAATCGCCCATTCTTGCATCATGTAGTAATAGCTGCAACATAATGATTGATTTAATATTAAAAAAATGTCTTCAGAAAATCTAACATGTATTGTGTTATGTAGTCAACAAATATATTAGGAAATAAAATATAACAATCATTTTGTGTTGCTGTTAACCAAAGAATTTCTATTCTTTCTTTACGATATAATTTTTTACGTGTTTTCGTCTAATAAATATTTTCAATTTATATTGTTTCAAAATTAATGATTAGTCCAATACATATATATCTTATTTATATTAATACAAAAATATATAGTTTATCTAGAGAAAATCGATAGTGATAAAAAGTACTTTAAAGTGAAGACTGTAACGTTGAAGGTAGAATAATTTTAATGCACAAATCATACGTTTTTAAGTGGACATTCCCCCAAATATAAATGTATAGTCAAAATCGGTATCATACTTAAACCACATCAAAATAACGACGGTTCAAGTTTAATTTTTGACAAACTTAGCTGTCAAAAGTTATCTGTCACATTGTTTTTAACGTCTTCTGTGTGAAGTATTATTGATAAATTTAATAAAAAAAATGATTATTTCTGACACGCAGGTCAAGCAATTTGATTTTTAATGAATGTTAAATCGGGTCTTGTGAAGGTCATTCAATTATGAGTATTATACTGAGGACCAATCATTTTGCTTCACGCCTCCTTCCAACAGTTTCCTTTCACCGTGTAGATCAATACTTTGATTACATCGGAGGTGTATTGAGAACTTACACAAGTAAAGGGAAAACGAGAGCGACCATGGTAAGACCTGTTGAATTGTTGTCATTTTATTAAGTGTAAATATATTTTAAAAGACTTTTAGTAATTAGTATGCGATGAACGTTTAACTATAATGTTAGTGAATATATTTGTAATTGAAATTTAATTTATATTTCCATTTTATATTATTGTGGTTATGCAAATTTTTTTAAATGTGCAGTTAATGTGTTCATTTCGTATTTAAGAAAGGATTTTAATTATTATTCTTAGGTAAAAAAAATACACATATGTATGAGATACATCACGCGATCTTCCTGCCGGGGTAGGCAGAGAGGATAGAGCGCCTGACTTTCTTATCTCGACACATTCATAGCTTCTTCCACATCCATAGCTTCTTCCACATCCATACACCTCATACGACTTATACGATTTTTCTGACTTTCTACGTTTCCTTCTTTCGAAATATCATTCAATTGATTGAACCATACTTTCTTTGGTCTTCCTCTATAACGCCTTCCGCTCACATTTGCGCTATATATTTGTTTTGGTAGTCTTTTTTCATTTATTTGCTCCACGTGTCCAAACCATCTCAGAGTGCACTTCGTCGTCTTACTCAACACATCAGCCTTAAGTTCATATTCATCCCTAATTACTTCATTCTGTATTCTGTCAAACATTGTCACTCCATGTATTCTTCTCAGTCCATACATTTGTAATAATAATTTTTCTGATTAAAAAATGTGGCATTGATCTTATCTTTTTTTTTAGATATGACAGAAGTCATAGGCAGTGCTGTAGTCGAGGGTTTACGGGGGTATACACCTATATTCACAGAAATAGCGTATATCCTTTGGTTAAATCAAAATATTCTACTATCAGACAAAAAATAAAATGCTTTTTTGGTAAATAATATTGTATACACATTGTAAATGCCCCTTTTGGCTTTAAGTGCAGGTAGCCAGAATCAACAATGCACAGTTCGATGCTACAATAGTTTTGTCCTTGTCCCGCTAGTTTGTACGAAACAAACGAGCGAATTACATAAAATTATTAAAATAATTCTTATCTTTATACTTCATTCTCATTTAATTTAATTTTCCCCTTTCTAATCCACGGTACAGTAAAGTACAATACGAGAATAATATGTTATGGGGTTTAATTTATACCGTATAAATATGGGTGTAAATATAAGGTATACGATATCACACAAAGAGTGCGTTAACGTATACCCTCTGAAGTTTACGACTACAGCACTGGTCATAGGTATCCTTATACCCTCGAACACTAGACAGAAAAAGTGCCTGTGTCGTACGAGGGAATTAGCACAACGCAGGGTTCGAACCAAAGACCTTCCGCACGGAAGTCCAGTGCGTTATCGTGCGGTCATGCACTTATTAGAGGTCTTTTATTATGTGTATCTGTTTTATGACTCGACATAAAGCTCATTGTTTCTTTAAACATTTGATATTTTTTACGTTGCGTCCATATTCCTTTTTAAGTCAGGAATTCTCAAGCTTTACTGTAAAATATTTCAAGTATTTCAGATTTTATTGTTCATTTACTTTTATCTTAAACCTGCCGCCCCTTGAAAGTGTCCCTCTAAGTCTGACTTACTTGCCTATTGGTTAGGGATGGCCCTGATACTCTCGATTCGTCCAGCTCATCTGAGTAATTGTTTCTTCATATAGATGGAAAGTATAGGAGTCCAGTAGACCTTACAGAATTCTTCGTTGTACCTGATATGCCAGATCCTGGACTGTTCCATATTTATATTATAGAACCCTCCTCTCAAAACTGTTTAGAATTTCAATTGATTTGACAGAGATTGTCCACACTTCACATCCATATGCCAACATGGATCGATTGATTTTGTATAATATTGTTTGAGTCTTTCTGTGGACGTTCCATGACACTAAAGAGAATAATATTCTATTGGCTGTAGCGATTATTTTCTCCAGTTTCCTTATTGTCTATATTAATATTAGAACTCAGGTAGGCGATGTCCTTGACTATTTAAAAGTTGTATATACACACGCAGACAGATACATACCATTACAACATTTCTTTGTCAAGGCAGGCAGAGAGGACAGAGTGCCAGGCTTTTCTATCTCAACACAAATCCTTCACCGGGTGCACATCCATACAACTCCTACGCTTTCTCTGAATTTCTACATTTCCTTCTTCTAATATACAATACTATTCATTTAATCCAACAATATTTTCCTTGGTCTTCCTCTATCATGTGTTCCATTTACATAAGCACTAAATATTTATTTTGTTAGTCTTCATTTATTTATTTTACATGTCTAAACCATCTTAGAGTGCTCTTCTTCATCTTACTCAACACACCTTAAGTTCACATTCATTCCTCATCACTTCGTTTCGTATTCTGTTAGACATAGTCATATATTCTCGGTGCATACATTTAATACTGGATTTCATATGTTCTTTGAACTAAATCCCACTAATAATATCTTCACTACCTTTCTCATTTTTCTTATTTCTGTATTTATTATTCTGTCTCATGAGTGTTTTACCAGTTACACATTGCAGAACTTTTATTTCTGATGTTCTAAGAAGTGTTTTCTTTTGTATCGTATCAGCTCTAGTTTCAATAGCATAGTCATTACTTCACTTTACTTTCTGTCACCGTGTACTTATTTTCCCATATACATTAGACTCTTGATTGTTCGAGGTCATATTAACCAGGCTGTGGATTAACCGGAGCAGTAAAAAAAAACATTTTTTTTATAATGCAAATACAGTCAACTCCGGTTATAGTGAACTCGGTAATAGTGACCCTGTAGCTAAAGTGAACCAAAATCTACTAGTTTTAGTTCACTAGATTTTTTCCATACATTTTTAATATATGGGGATGGGACCGAAGATTTTGGTTCACTATGGCCAAAGGTTCACTATAACCGAGTTCACTATAACCGGAGTTGACTGTATGTTGAAATATAAAAATTGAAAAAAAAAGGATTTATTTTACATAATTTAATCTAATGAGACCCCAGATGGTCGAAAATCAACTGTAGTATATTTGAGGCATCCAGATATTGCGGAGGTTTTGTTCACCTGTCCTGCAATTTCATTATATAAATCTCTGTGGCTAACAATATCTACTTCAAGGTATTTAAAAGATATCAGTGAATAAAAGGGCATTATTAATTGTATAATTGCAATTAAAATTACTCCTATAAGTGTTGTATGAAGTAAAAAATTCTTACTTTAGAAGCAAAAAAAATGCGCTGCATACTTTATGTTAACATACATTTTATTTACAAAAAGAAACATTTAATGTGCAGTGAAGCGTTAAAGGTTGAAAACACTTGATGGTATTGGTTTGCTATTCATTGACCTCAAATTGAGATTGGCCATGTAGTTTTTTTCAATTATAAACTTATGTAGCAATTTTGATATGCTTAATTTTATTATTCTTTTATATTTTGAGTATATTTTTCAATATATGAAAGAGTAAAGAATGATCGGACTAAAGATTAGTTAGTCACGAATGTTATAAAAATAATATAGAAAATATTGAGATGATTTGACCCCATCGAGAGAATGAGTTGTAAAAGATTTACAAAACAAATATATACCTGAAATTAACGGAGAACAAGGAAGAGGTAGACTGAAGAAAGAATGGTGAGAGACTATTGGAAAACTTGTAACTGAGGGAAAGGGAAGTAGAAGTGCTTGTATAATAAGATGTATGAGGATTCATCAGAGGCTCTCATGAGAGTCATGATGCTCAGTCATGAGCTACATGACAGGCTGATGATGAATCTTAATAAGAATGATAGAATAGTAAGCTATGTAAGTAACAAACTTGTACAAATTATAGAACCAAATATAGTCGAGGCAAATTATAATTTTTTTTTGGTAAAAATTAATTGTGTTTGTAAATTTTCAATAGTTTAACTACGTTCTTCTTTTTGTTGCAGGCAGATAAATTGAATGCTAACGACAGGACACAGAAGCTTCAGCCACTTATTTCAAACGGCTGGAAAGTCCAAGATTCTAGGGATGCCATAGAAAAAGAATTTTTATTTAAAAACTTCAATGAGGCCTTCGGATTTATGAGTCGTGTTGCTCTTCTTGCTGAGAAAATGGACCACCATCCTGAATGGTTTAACGTTTACAATAAAGTTCAGGTAAACAAAAGCTTTTAAAAAATATCATCATATTGTATAATACATTTCTTTTTTTTTTATTTACACATGACAAGAAATATACACAATTTGCGAAAAAACAACACGTAATTTAATTTGGGCAGACCATTTTAATGGATCTGGGTTTGTTACCTTTCATTTGTCGTGTCCTCAGTAAACTAGGATTTTGCCTGTATCTCACTGAGGAACATGTTGGCAACACTACCGCTCGGTGCCTATGAGTATTGATGCCAAACAAACTCTTTTACCAGACATTGAACCCGAAACCTCGTGATGGAAGTCTAGAATCTTACCACTAGGCTACGGAGGCTGGAGTGTTAAATAAAACTAAAGGGTCTTTTAAATTGAGCGGTTTTTTTTAATTCTTGGGTATAAAACACAGATGGCGTCGCGAACTTGCCTGGATCTTGTGACATTTGAAAAGTGTAATGTATAACATTTATAAAAATGGAGTCGTATACAATACAACAAGGCGTTCAAAAATTGTTGAATTATTTTATGCAGCAAATTGTTGAATTATTTTATGTATTGTAATCTCCGGAAACGGTGATGTTAATTGGCCACCAATATCATGTGATCTGACACCGTTGGACTATTTTCTCTAGGGTTACGTGAAAAGCCAGGTCTATAAGAATGACCCACAATCAATTCCTGAGCAAGAATTAAAAAAAACGCTCAATTTGAAAGACCCTTTAGATATAAAATAAACATTTTGACTTATTAAATAAATGCTTATTAATTCCAGGTTACCCTCTCATCTCATGACGTGAGTGGACTCAGTGCTAGGGATGTGAGGATGGCTTCTTTTATGGATCAAATATTCGTTAAGTCATAAGTAGTACTTAAGTGAAATATCCCAGGGTTCTGATTTGTTATAATTTATTTAAGCTCAAATATTTGTCAAATATGATATTGTCAAATGTACTTGGACAATACGCTTTTTAAAATAAAATAAACATCAGTTATTTCAATTGGTTTTATTTTTTAATTTATTTCTACACCATCTAAACCTATTAAGAAATTTTAACGTAATATACATTTTTTTTAGAAATAAATTACATATTACACTAGCAAATACAATTTCAATTGATCAAAATAAAGTTTGTATAACAATAATTTTACTTTAAGTAGCTAAATAAAAATGCTTTTTTCATTGCAATTTTTTAAAATCTGATATTCTTATGAGTTTTGGCATCAAATATGCATTTTTCAAGAATAATCTTTTCTCAGTATATTTCATTTTTTGTACGAGGCGTATCCAGAAAGTAAGTGTACTGAGGCTCTCACGACCGGATGGATTTTATTTTCGACATGTTGGCTACACTTCCGTGTAGCCTGACCCTTCCCCTCCGCAACGAGACCGATTCGAGGTCAGTACGTTGAGAAGTGTCGACGCGACAACACGTTTCGTGAAAAATGTCAATCTAATCTCCCGCCAAGTGCGAAATACGCGGCGTCATCCGCTATCTCGTTTGGAAGGGAAAACCTCCGGTTGAGGTTTATAATGAGGTGAAAACTGCATATGGTGATAAAGCTATGAATCGTACGAGTGTGTACAAGTGCTGTCGCGAGTTTAAAAACGGTCGTACGTCTGTGCATGATGATCAGAGGAGCGGAAGACCTTCAATTGTGACTGACGAAATTGTGGAAAAAATCGAAAATGCGCTCCGTGACGATCGCAGATTGACTGTGGATGAACTTTCTGCGATGTTTCCGCAAATCTCCAGATCTCTACTACACGAAACCATCACGGAAACCCTCGCATATCGGAAACTCCGCGAAGTGGGTCCCAAAACAGCTGACAGACCAACACAAGTTGAATCGAGTGGAGGCCGGGCCAGAGATTTTGAGACTCTGAAACGACTGAAACTCCATGGAGATGAATTTCTCCGCTCCATCGTTACTGGAGATGAAACTTGGGTTGCACACTACACGCCTGAAACCAAAAGGCAGTCTCAACAGTGGCGTCACACCTCTTCACCCTCCACCAAAAAGTTCAAAACCACAATTTCAGCCAAGAAAATCATGGCATCCGTATTTTGGGACTGTCAAGGCATAATTTTAATTGAAAATATGCCTCAAGGGGAGACCATCAACTCTGCAAGATACTGTGAGACCCTAAAAAAATTGCGGAGGGCGATTCAGAACGAGAGGAGAGACATGCTGACAAAGGGAGTCTGCCTGCTGCACGACAATGCAAGACCACACACGCCACGAAGGAACTGCTCGCCTCGTTTAAATGGGATGTCCTGAACCATCCCGCGCATTCCCCTGACCTAGCACCTTCAGATTACTATCACTTTACCTCCCTGAAGCTGCACATGGGTGGAAAAAGGTTTTCAACCGACGAGGAGGTAAAGGAGGAGGTGGAGAAGTGGACGGAGGAGTTGGCGGGAAACTACTTCGAGGAAGGCATCAAAAAGTTGATACCCCGCTTCACCACCTGCATTGAGAGGAATGGCGACTATGTCGAAAAATAGCTTACATATGTACTACGGTAACCACGTAATTTTTTTGTTTAAATAAAAAAAATTGTAACCTACAAAAATTCAGTACACTTACTTTCTGGATATGCCTCGTATATAAGCTATGTACACAGTATTTGTATAAAAAATAACGAAAACATTGCTTTTGACATTTTGAATGTTTTCAAATGAAGATTATCATATTTTAGGTATTCTTTATTAAATGGTTAGTCACTGTAAGGAATAAGCAATGTCTTCTAATTGTAAATAAATAATAGTTTTTTTACCATTTTCAGGCTACTATTTTTTTCATTGGGAACTAATCTTTCAGATTAAAATCAGATACTTTACACATTTTTCTAGTTATGTGATATTTTTCTAGAACCAATTAATAACGTAAAACAAGGAATATGTGATTTCCTTAGTAAATTTTATTCTCTATATTATTTTAGTGTATAAAAATCAATTTGAATAAATCAACTAAACATCTAATTTTAATAAATGCAAAATAAATACATATTTTTTTTAAATAATTGATCATATAATTATAATTAATACAAAAGTTTAATATCAACCATAAATTCATTACAAATAATCGTTAATGAAAAAAATTGCCATTTGAAAATATTGCAGAAATCAGTTTAGTATTATTTTTTATTGTATTTATAGATTTTAATAAAGAACTTTATTGAATTATAATGTCATAAATACTTACAATGAAAGATGTATTCATTCATTAATAAAAAGTGTATTCTATTGAATAATGATCTTTAGTACAGTAGTTTCCAAACTATCCAACCTAAACGGGAATGCAGGTGAGTCCGATAACTGAGAATGACGGATAATCCGAAATTGCAAAAATCAAGTTTTTAAATACTTTATGTACCTATTAAACAGAAATATGTTTTCACAGATTATGTATCTTATATTGAAAATATTAAAAATGCGTAAAGAAGGTTAATAAAAAAAATTGTACATGATATAATATATAGATAAGAAAAAAATAATTAAAGTACTTAATGTACTTTTATCTATGAAATATGTTCTTAAAAATCGACATAAGGTATTATTTTCTTCCGACGTTAGATGTTTAATGTCAGATAATCAGGACTCTACTGTATCAGGTGTGTTTTAACATCATTTATAGCTTCTAACAACAACGTTTTAACATAATTTATTGCTTTTCAACATCATTTATAGTTTATAACAACAACGTTTTTAACATAATTTATTGCTGTTCAACATCATTTATAGCGTCCTGCTGCTCTGAAAAGTTAAAACTTTCTGTTCTGTCTGATTTAAGAGGATTGGCAAATATTACCTCATGGTAATTCTCGTGCAATAAGTTTCTCAGTTCCATCGTATGTTCTAATCCTCTTGTTTCACACACAACCTTTACCTGCAACAAATCAATAATATTTTCTATATATCATATTTCCAGATACAACCCTAATAAAATTATGATTATTGGAGTGTGGATCAATGAGGCAAATAATAAAATTTGAATAATCAGATATACTAATCTAACAGAATTAAGTGATTGGGGATGAATGTGAACTTAAGGCTGATGTATTAAGTAAAATGAAGAAGAGCACTCTAAGATGGTTTGGGCATGAAGAGTGAATAAATAATGACAACTAATACTGACAATGTAAGTGGAAGGCATGGAGACTGTTGCCTTGCTCTTCGCCCCTTCAAAACTTCCAGCCATTACCAGCTTCTCCAAACTTTCTTCTTGAGACGTTTTCTAAGTATGACAGTATTCTGTTCCTTCATGTCATTGATAGCCTTCATATCAGTTCATCTCCGAACATCTGCTTCACAGCATCATTCTTCAAGATTAGTGCCCCATGGTAGATACATTTGTCAGTTGATCAAATCAGTCAACAAATATTATTTTTGTCTTGCATTTGTTTATTACAAAACCTAATTACAGACTTTCTATCTCTACTTGATTTATAAATTCTGCCATTTTATCATCTGCAAATATTACATTAAATAGCTTGTGACCTCCTATCATTACTCCATCTTGCCATCCATCTAGTACTTTCCTCATGATCTATTCAAATATATTTGAAAAATCTGAATATAAAATGCAGTCTGTGTGTCAAATTGGCACGTTGAGGTTTACCACCTGTCTGTCTGTCAATATGACTCTCATGTAATGTTTAGGTGCTTTGCTAAATAGAGGCCCATGTCTTGTACTGTATTTATAAAGGATGAATCGATGATGATTATCATATATTATCAATAGTTTTGTTGAAAATTACCTCAACACTGAATATATCAGAGACAACCCAGGCTCTCTCGTGCATGATATCTTTGATAGATACCCCAATAGAACCCAGCAGCTTGCATAGCTCGGCAATACCACCGGGCCTGTCACTAACCGTTACTTTGAACTTTACCAATCGGCTCTCCGCTGCCAGTCCTCTTTCTAGACATCTTCCCAGAATAGTTGAATCAATATTGCCTCCAGACAAAAGGCATACAACCCTAAAAATAATATTTTAATTATTTATTGTAAAAAGATGCTAATACTCTTTTTTTTTTACTATTCAAATTTTAAATGTAAAACAGTGTGCTTAAACACAAAGAAATGGAACATAGAGAAAGTACGGATAGAACAAATTGACTGAAGAAAATTCGTCTAGCTTCGGTAGAAAAATATTTTGAGCTCAACCTTGATGATAATTAAACTGGCAATCTCAGAATCAAACAATATGCAGTAGACTGAAATTACTGTCATCTAAAATATATGTTACCTATACATATTATAAAATATTGTACCAAATAGTATTCTTAGACTCCTGTATGACCATTGTGGAGCCAATAATTTATAGTTTTAACAATTTTCTTACATATCCACAGTGTCATTCAGTTGGTTCAATATCTATATATCACACGTGACTTTTGAGTGTTTAGTCATGATATTCATTCTGTAAGTTGGTATATACAACAGAGGGTGATTCCTTGCACAGCTATATTTATTAGGGACATATAAACTTAGTACTTCATGTATGGACATTTGTTCAGGGTTGTTACATGTTCATATTTACACTAGACCAATATCCAATATGCAAAAAAATATTTCACTACACAGCAATAAACAAAGAAGTAATATGTACAAGCACCTAGTTTTAGTTCACTATTGTACTCGTACATAAAATAGTCCAATTTTGATATAAAATAAAGAAAAAAATTATGTTAAAGCACTCAAAAAAGAATAATAGCATAGTTTCCCAGCGAGGTAAAAAAAATTGGGTAAAAGTACAAAAAAAAAACTTAAAAAGAACCAACATACAAAAATGCAGAGATCGCAAACTTTATAAACAAAGAACTAGGATTTCGGCTACAATTTTAAAAAGGGACAGCTCTGAATGGTGACGTTTACAGTGGTCAAATGGAACTGTTTTCGAAATATGTCTATAAGTGGTTCAAAGATGATTTGAAACAATATAAAATGTTTGTATATGATTTGAATGGATGTCAAAGCGTTTGCTAATTTATAAATTTGTCAATAATATTTAGTTGTGATGCAGTAATTGGGCACCAAAGTATTGACGAGATATCTCGTCACTGGCGTGGCGCGCACAGACGTATGGGATGAGATATCTCTTCTCTGGCTGTGAACCGGTTAAAAATATAGATGAGTTGGGTTCAGATTAAGGGAATTCTACTGCATTTAAAAAAATATAATTACTTTTTGCCTTTAAGTTCTGGAACCAACCCAGCCATGATTGCGGCTACCCCTGAAGCCCCACCTCCTTCCACTACACATTTTTCTATCTCCACCAGTCTGAGGATAGCCTGAGCGATCCATTCCTCTTTCACAACTATCTAAAAACAGATGTCATGTTACAAATTAATATTTTTACTTTAAACAGAAGAGCCATAAAATTGATCAGGTCCAATTCACAAATGACTTAAAAAAACAGAAGTTTCTTAAGGCGACTCTTGAGAGATGCTACAATCAAATGAAGTCCTTTGATAATTAAATGGTGGTATTGAAATTGAAGTTTTGTTTTGTAATGTAATGGCTATAGAAATAAAAATGGTGTTTTATGATATCTTACTAATCTGACTTGCAAAAGATAGACTGCGTTGAAATTGCCTACTCTGCAACAAATATGAAATTGTGGAAACTTGATTAAGTGTTATAAGATTTTGAAAAATTAGTCTCCCATTTCAAAATGCTAAAACACTGTCCTGTTCTACAAGATTGGGCTGTTGCAATCAATTAAAAGTGACAGTTTTGTCAGAAGGAACTTAATGCATACAGTTTTAAAAAATAATCAAAATTCAGTAAGCCTAAATGTATCAACTGCAGCTATGAATGGACAGCCTCCATGGTCTAGTTGGTATGACGCCTCTCTCACAACCCGGGAGATGCAGGTTCCATTTTATTTAAAAAAGGTTTCCACTCTGGTTTTTATTTAAGCCCTCTTTAACATCTTTCTGGTTTGTTGGAAAAGATTGCCATATGGCAATACACCCACCAGGTAGGTTGTACTGCGTACAACAAAAGTGTTATACATTAATAACTCCACTAATCATTTTCTTTCAACCAAAATTTATATTTGAGAGAACATCACTTAAAACTTTCCAAAACAAAATTCCACAATAATCTTTGCTAACCGAGTTATGGATTCTTGAAACAAACTGCCAATAGGGTGGTGAGTGCTGGGATATGGAACCGTTTAAAAATCTTCTGGCTATGTTCCTACACACAAATGTAGATGTGCTGTTTCAGTGGTTCTGTATTTATTTTTTGCAAGTTGTATTAAACACTTAATGCCCTTGAACGACACCCTTTCGCGTGCCAAATGCGTTCCAATTTCGGCTATCCCGAGTCACGCTCGCTTGTCTCGACTTGCAGTGTTCTAATTTTAGTTAACACGTGTAACGTTCACCAGTCGTTCGCGTTTTATTTATTGTAAATTTGCCTACAGTTCTGAGTGGTTGTGTTTTGTGTTGCTTATTTCGTATTTATGATATTGTGTGCGTATTTACGCAGGTCTATGTTTAACACCATGCTTTCAAATCTGCCACACCAAATTGAATTTTTCATTTTTCTTCATTTTTTTAAATTAAAATATGTTTAAATTGTTACGTTTCAATTGAAAAGTGTATAAACTTAAAATAAAACACAAAAAAAACTTGATGTTTTTTGAAACCCTCTTTGTAAAAAAACCCTAGCATTAAGTGGTTAATCAAAAGTATGTCAATGTAGTAAAATTGAAAGGATTTATACAAAAAAGTACTAAGAATATGATAAAAAGTATGACAGGCATGTCACCTACCAGACCTTGACTATCAGTAAGAATTTGAATAGTTTATCTCACCATTCTGTCAATGAGTGGTGCCACTGTGGCAAATGCATTGTACCCAACTGTCGGCACAGCTAAACCATCAGCAAGTGTTGAGAGCAGCTGTGTTGTCACTGGGCCTCCTGCCCGTATAGCTTCATACATACTGGGACATTTTTCTGATTCCACACCCTGAAAAAATTACGAATTTTATAATTTTTAGATCAATAAACCAAAGCAATACAATAAAAATAATAAATATTTCACAGAATTCATATACGAGGGGAGGTCAATAAATTCGCGGAATTAAGGGGTTAAGGGAGGGGGCGGTAGTGCTCATGTGCATCTTCCGATAATATGACTCATAATTAGTATATTCACTAAGTTTTCATCTAATTTTGATAGTATTGTTTAAAATATCATTGGTAGAGTATGTCAAATGTTAATAGCATCCATCGGATTTGTTGCCTGTTTTTATTTATTGTCATCCCAGCAAATTAAGGTTTTGCCTGTATCTTACTGATGACATATATGGTAAACATGAAGAAATAGGTTGAAACTTTTTACCAATTGTTGATTATTATTTAATGCCTTCGTCAAAAATTCTCATTAACTTGATAAGTTGGGAGACTTAGTTATAAGTATGTACCGTGTGAGTCAACCGATACAAAGCAAATGCCAGAACTTGACATTGTTTCATAAATTAATTTAATATGTAGCACTGCTTTATATAAAAATAGTTTTTTTATGAATTCTTAAACATGATATGAAAGATATAACGAATGTGCATCAATTATCTCGAAACAAGAAGGCAAGAATCTATTGCGATATTCCTACTTAAGGTTTTTCAAGGTTGCTTTAACTGTTTGGCGATTCTAGAAGTGCTAAGTATATATGTATCACCCTCAGTTCTACATACCAATTTACAGGACGAATATCATGGCTAAACACTCAGTCACGTGTGATATAGAGATATTGAACCAACTGAATGACACTGTTGATATATTCTCGGTACCGCCTAGCAGTATGAGAAGAATCCTGGCTGATATTCTGCCTAACGAATAAGCTAACTCTAGAAGCAGACCCTTTGTGTGTAACAGGAGAAATACGGGCAAAGTGGATGAAAAAAAAAATTACATTATAAATATATATTATTTATAGTTAAGGCATTAACACTGTATCATACATTGCAATTGGTTTAATCAAACACTGTGGATACAGTTTATAAAGTGGAATAAACTGTGTTTCATTAATCTTTTCCTTCCTGTGCTAAAAAACTCCGCGCATTCCAGTGCTGTGTATTCAATATACATTAATACACATGTAAAAATGAGCAATTTAAGATCGGAAAAATAAGAATATTCATAGCCAATCGCTTAAATTCATTAAATTTGAAGTCAAAAGTGATAATAATTAAAATTTAATTGATGAAAACATGAAAAAAAAAACATCGGCCGATGTTCACAAAACGGGCGAAGCGACCACCTCGAACAAAAGCCCGCGAGCTCTTGAGCGAGAGAAGCAAGCAAACTGAGATTCTATTTCTTACGTTCCCATATACCGAAGTAGAGTGAGAGTAAGACGTGAATAGCGTCACTTCCTCACCCATAGCGGTTTTTTAGAATGAATATACCTACGTCACACACTGGCACACGTTTGATTGTATTGGTGAATTTATTCCCGATTTGCACAAAATATCTCTGATATGGCCGATAAGTGCTAATTATTATTAATATTATTTTTTTCATTCAATGTGTAAATGTATAATATTTGAAGAGGAATACCTAAAATCTGAACCCAGTATTTATTATATTTATAGAGATATAATTTTTTAGAAGCAATGTGTACTAATTACACATCACAGGACAGGAAGGGTTAAACAATTACAAAAAATCATTTAGAATTTTTTTAAATATAAGTGCTGGTTAATAATTATTTTTATGACTGGATATTTTTTTTGCAGTTAAGAAAATATTTATAATTTTTTTATCTAAAATATAATTTATAAAATTTACATTGTTTTAGTAAATAAAGTATATGACGATGCCAAAAATCCTTCAATTTTTGGATATAGAGAACCACTTCAATAGGCAACACCTGTGACAAAATGGTCTCATTCCTTAATAACAAATTTCATGTTTGTCTTATATACATTTGGCTGAAACATTCACATCCTTACACATATTTAAATTGCAAGCTATCACATATATAAATCCTGCCAAGTCAAAATCATGTCCTTCATAAAAAATTATCTATCGACTTTCATAGAGGATCTTTAACATATTTCATATCTAAGTCTACAAATCACTTGAACACATTAATTTAAATTGAATGCGATCTAAAGTGGTATTTGGAAATTAATCCAATATCAAGAATAGGTCTAATCTAAGATTCTTTTGTTTCTGTCAGGAACACAGGACACATCCATCCACAGTCTGTAGCCCGGCACTCTACGACCTCTAACATTAGGCCAAGAGTACGATCTTCTTATTATAACACTGGTGAATAGTGTATGATGGGTGTCCAATTTATTGAGTCCTTAGTAGGTGATAAAATAGGGTGGCCATAGCAACTCCAACATCTCACCCGAATCGGTTATATGTTGCAGCTGTGTCTGAAGTTGTCTTATTTGTCATATCACTTGACACTAATCATTTTCCTAAAGCATATGTCTTCAAAACTGAGGAGTTTTTTTCTCTTGGGTCTAGGTAACATATAAGACTCAGAACGGAATATATCATAATAATAGTTATGAAGTGAAAATGAGACAAATGTTAAGTGGTTTAAAAATAAATGTGATTAGTTCACCAGCATAGGACATACATACATTTTGTAAAGAATTCAAAGTTACAATATTTCAGACGTAATATCAAAGAGCATGTTATCCACTTTGATATTACGTCTGAATGTTTGTTATTTGACAATACGCAATAATGATGCAACATCTTTACGACTTTGTTTATTTTTAATATTTTTCATAATTTCTTGTGTACCATCACATTTTATTATATTCTTGATAATTTGACACTAAAAACTAAGTTTGCTAAAGCATCCTAATGCCAACAATGTAATTGCTATTGTTTTTATGTCATATGTTGGGGGTATGACTTTTGAACTTGAGATTTTAAAATTATTCTTCACAAACGATAGTGATATGAAGGATGACGACATTTTTATTTAGATAACTTCTATAGAGGCTGATAAAAATATTTCATTTCACACTACACTTTAGTATTTTAAACTGATCTATATAACTTTTATTGTAATATTTCGCCTTATAAAAAATTTTACACAGACAAATGGAGTAAAATTATCATTTTAGATGATTAACTTTCCCGATTTATGATGAGTTCTTGTTCAATTACACAGTGTTTTATTTTCTTTTTAAGTAAAAAAAGTTTTAATACATCTCAATCCATAAAAATGTAAAATATTCCATGATTTATCGATACACGCTCAAAGTGATATATTTTCACAAGGCAAGATCATAAGTAAATAATTTATGATTAAAAAAAACTAAAATAATAATAAAATATACGAGGCATATCCAAAAACTAAGTGTACTGAATTTTTGTAGGTTACAATTTTTTTTATTTCAACAAAAAAATTACGTGGTTACCGTAGTACATATGTAAGCTATTTTTCGAGATAGTCGCCATTCCTCTCAATGCAGTTGGTGAAGCGGTGTATCAACTTTTTGATGCCTTCCTCGAAGTAGTTTCCCGCCAACTCCTCCGTCCACTTCTCCGCCTCCTCCTTTACCTCCTCGTGGGTTGAAAACCTTTTTCCACCCATGTGCAGCTTCAGGGAGGTAAAGAGATAGTAATCTGAAGGTGCTAGGTCAGGGGAATGCGCAGGATGGTTCAGGACATCCCATTTAAACGAGGCGAGCAGTTCCTTCGTGGCGTTGGCCGTGTGTGGTCTGGCATTGTCATGCAGCAGGCAGACTCCCTTTGTCAGCATGCCTCTCCTCTTGTTCTGAATCGCCCTCCGCAATTTTTTTAGGGTCTCACAGTATCTTGCAGAGTTGATGGTCTCCCCTTGAGGCATATATTCAATTAAAATTTTGCCTTGACAGTCCCAAAACACGGATGCCATGATTTTCTTGGCTGAAATTGTGGTTTTGAACTTTTTGGCGGAGGGTGAAGAGGTGTGACGCCACTGTTGAGACTGCCTTTTGGTTTCAGGCGTGTAGTGTGCAACCCAAGTTTCATCTCCAGTAACGATGGAGCGGAGAAATTCATCTCCATGGAGTTGACAGCGCCTCAAAAACTCTTGCCTTTTTACAAAATTTCGCACTTGGCGGGAGATTGGTTTGACATTTTTCACAAAATGTGTTGTCGCGTCGACATTTCTCAACGTACTGACCTCTAACCGGTCTTGTTGCGGAGGGAAAGGGTCAGGCTACATGGAAGTGTAGCCAACATGTCAAAAATAAAATCCATCCGGTCGTGAGAACCTCAGTACACTTACTTTCTGGATACGCCTCGTATTTTCCTGACATTTTTAATCGATACATGTAAAAATATTCATTCAATATTGCATTAAAAAAATGTGAATTAAAGAAAATTATTTATATTGGAATAGTGACATAATAAAAACATCATATGTACGAGTAGAATATAATATAGTTTGATTTATATAAAATAGTCCAGTTAGTTGATAAATACATTTATAAACAATAATCATATATAGTAATACTATTTAGTATTCTCCAAATCATGTAAAATAATTTTCACAAAGATGCTTAAATTGTTTACTCGTCCACTCTATTAAAGGTTCTAAAAATTGATATTCCTTGATTTTTTCCCTAAAAAGATCAGCAGTTTGTTGATATTATGATTCACCAACTTAGCAAATCAACTTAGCAAATCAAAATATAAAAACTTTTCATGTGTTTACCAACTTATCATGTAGGTAATATTTTAATTTGTATTTCTCACATATTTACAGTTCTGGTATAAACGATTACCCAATATTATGACTTTCTGGATAAGAACACCATTTCACAGGATATTTTTATATACTTTATGGACTTATTATGGACTTATGTATTTCGTATTTTTACTAGATTATGAATTAAGTTTTTTTTTTTTTTAATATTTGTCCAACGCAGTTTGAAACTTTTTCCCCTATTTCTCAGCTTACATATCTTTATAACATGGAATATAACTATTAAATGGGCTCTGAAGTGATACTAACATATGCATAGGTCAAAAGCTGGTAGGTACTGTCATACAATAACAATATAATGTCAGCCCATAATACAAATAAAATATAGTACTTTTAAATTATATTACAGCTAAACCCACACTATTCTAAGCCATAATATGCAAGGTATTGCTATATATCTTTCTGGATACGAGAGAAAGTGATATTTGACTATCCAGCTTTTGGTTGTCCTATTTGGAGTTTTAATCGCAAATTGAAGTTATACTACTCTAATATTTAATAAATAAGTTTATTATCAAAGTTTAAGTTCGATTACAAGATATTGTTTTGTAAACAAGGGTAAGGATAAGTAATTAAAATAAGGAAATTTATACCAGACATAATAAATAAATATAATCATCTCATATTTTTATTTATTTTCCTTTAAAATTTGTCAATGATAATATGCACATTGAACCGGTAATTGTTAATGATAAGTGAGCAATTATTTTATTGAAAGAAGTCTAAAATATTTAATCTATCATTAAATAAATGCATTTGTGATATTCAAGGCAAATTAACACAAAAAATCATAGTTGCTATAAATCTATGTCTTTTTGATTATTATTTAAATATTTTCATTACAACATTTTTCTTAGTCATATTAGATTAATTCTAGATAATCTTAATACATTAAAAAACAAGATTGAAACTGGTAGAGTTTTGAGTATCAACAAAGGAAAAAAATGAAATGTTATTAAAACAATCTCCTCATGACAACTTCAAAAATCCTTGCCCATTGCACCTGATGACTTCTTCCTGCTTTAACATTAACACAATCAAGTGAAGGGGCACAGACAACATCTCTATAAAAACAAAAATCAACCACCCAACATGAAAAAAAAAGGATTTTCAAAGAGAATGTCAACCTTCCCACTGATAGGCACCCTGCCAATCTATCAATTCTATTTTTTTTTATCATTTAAAAATTTGTCATGACTCCGAGAATCTTATGTGGATTTCAAAAATGGGTACTTACGTAGATCTTGACATTTGGCATAAGGTGTTTAGCAGCTGTAGCTATTCCCGCAATGAGTCCACCTCCACCCACTGGTACCAGAATGGCATCAACATCTGGTATGTCTTCTAAAATTTCCAGACCAATGGTTCCCTGCCCAGCCATTATGTGAGGATGGTCGTAACTGAAAAAATATGTAAATAGTAATGTCACACATTGACTATAGATTTCCACAAAAGGTAATATTCTTGAATGTCATAATAAATTATGGAGAATGTTAAACTAATTACTTCTATGGAAAACTTGTTGGAAAAAACAGAAATCATTAGTTGAAAAAAAAAACTTATTGTGCTTTTTTAGCATCCAGGCAACATGTGTACCGTTTCCGCCTAACTGGTTTTACTCTTGGGATTTTTTATCTGAATTTATTGTTGGCGTTTAGTAGTTGGCATAAATTTCACTATTGTTCAAGCTAAATATACTTAACCCTTAGAGCGCTACGAGAAAAAAATACAATTGTCTATCTAGTACTGAGATATATTTACGATTCGGACGTTCGTGATAAATATTTATTTTAAACAACAAAATAACAAAAAACAAATATTTTTACAACATAAATATATTTTAGAATATGTACCCTTGTATTCTAAATGAATGATATTCATTTAGAATATAAGGGTAGAACAAATTTCTTCCACTGCTATAGCAGTGCGCCGATCTCTCAGGGTTAAGCATGCTACTTAAGTATATTAAGTAAAAATTAGAAATGACTGTACTTTACAGTTATTCTTAGAACAAAATGCAATACTTTTACCTTATTACTTAATAAAACTGATAATTCCGGTGCTGTTGAATTAAGATGTGTTATAAAACAACATATGTATGAATCATTATTTACTTGAGTTAACTTAGTTTTATTCTAAATATGTCTGTTTATATTAAAACAGACACTTGTGAAATTGAGTGGATTTTTTAATAATGTTGATAATGATTTATTCTTAGGCAAAATTTATTGATATTGAGTCTTCCTAAGGGTATCTTGATGAATTCTAAAAAAAAAACAGTTTAGAATCTCCTTATGAAGGTCTCCAGATTATTGGTTCATTTTTACAGGTTTCTTAAATATTTATTTCCTCACGTTGAAAGTTACTGGCTTTTCGTTACCTTCCAGAGTGAATTATTCCATCAGCGAATATAAATATAAACAATTATCCATCATGCCAAGTCAAAGCAGATCAGAATAGTTTCCTGCTACTATCGCCCCATTTGATGTTTAGTTTAAGTATGTATTGTGATGGGATAAATAATTTTGTATAACATTGTTGGTGAATTTCTTATTTCATTTCAGTTTGATCCCACCACCACCAAAGCTGTTATGGGGGATAAAATATGTCCCCGTATAGTGTAATCAATGCTAGAATATCAAAATGTTTAATTATTATGTGTGGGATATTATTTAGTGACGAAGAAGAAATTACCCCGAGGGACTCCTCTTCTGGTATTAATACACATGAGTGTGAAAAATAGAGTAGCAATAAAGGATTGAAGGTTTGATGACATGGGGGAAGGAAAATGACTCATAGCACTGTAAATATAATTAAATAGCGCCGTTAATAAATATCTAGTGAAAATTATAATAAACATATCTTGCATTAGTCATGTCACCATTTCAAACCCCAAACCAAATAAAAAATATGAAACAATGCTATTATTTATAAAATGAAGATAAAATATACTTGCCCATTGATATAAGTAAGACCCTTTTCTTTGCCCATCTTGATCGCTAATGCTTTTGCTTCTGTCATGCTCTCCCCAGCAACTACTACAGTGGCATTGAAGTCTCTGCACTTCTGTATTTTCATAATGGGAGCTACCAGAGGCATGACCACTGTTACTGGAATTCCCAACAGGTTCCCATGATAACTCAAGGCTTGAGAATGGTTTCCTAAAGAGGCTGATATCACTCCTTTCTCTTTATTTTCTTTTGATAACAAGATAAGTGCATTGCGAGCACCTCTCTCCTTGAAACTGAAAAAAGAAAAATGAATATCTTAATAGTTTCATTTCCTAAAGGAATATATTCGATGATAAAAAAAATCACAGGTTTAGACATATTGTCAGATATAAAATCAATCAATTACTGTATATTAGTTATGATGAATTAATAATTTAAGTGTAATGAATGTGCCGATTCGATTAGAAATATGTTCAACTATATAGTCTACCCCTGTATAATTTTACTCAGTCAGTAATCAATCTATCAAATCAAATTAAACGCAATAATAGGCTTTAGATTGGGGTATTACTTGTGCATATTGATTCTAGATATAAATAAATTTAGCAATCAATCTCTGTAAAACCATGGTTTAATGTGATAAGAATAAACAAGATAAAAGTGTCAATTTGGTTTCACTTGCAGATATGCCATTCCGTGGTGGTTAGTCACTTTTGTTTTGGCTTACATAAAATAGTTTTAAAATTACATGTACATTATTTCACTTTTTTATTTGTATTTTGATTTTTTACATTAGATATTACTTGAAAACAAAAAACCATAACAGTTTTTTAGGGCCGTACTGTGCAAAATATTACTAAAATAAACAATGATACTCCTTATGTTTACAATGCCACTTTATCTAGTCGAAAAACGTAGGTTTATCTCTTTATGAGAAATTTGTATTTTCATATACGTGTAACAGTATGCTTAATCTCAAGTTGTTTGTCTTTTTGCGGTGTTTATTTAACATGTGATAGCATATTGTTCATATTTGTTTAACGACGCATTTTGGGGGCTCGTTGGTATTAATAATTGCATCATAATGACGTATTCATTGGCAAGATTTTTTTACTTAATATAAACTAAAGCAAATTAATATTTTGCAAAACTGGTCAAAATCAGTGCAACTTTTGTGTCAAAGATGAAACATTTTATACTAGCTGATTTTTTGCAGTATATCTCTTGTGATGATTCATTTGAATAGACGTCTTTCCCGAGAGTACGAATGAAATGGTACTTAACTTCTGAATGACAGTTTAGTCCCATTCAAATGATGCAACTTTATTGTACTATCTACATACAATTGAGTTATATAGGTCATAATTTCGATCCAACTTGAGCTATAATTTTGCAGTGGTTATCCTGTGGCACAGATGAACTGTGGTGATAAGGATATCCACAGAGCTTGAGTTGCCCTGGAAGGAGTTATTTCATTCTATATTTTAAAATATGCTGGTTTGCATCTATAGTTATACGACCAATACTCCCGTATAGTGCCAATTAGATATGAACCAGCTATAGTAAATGTGGTTTTGAAGCTTGCCATAGTAAAAGGGATTCACTGATAATCCAAATGATTTGGGTAATATGCATAGACAAGGCAACAAATTGTCTTAGTTTTCTGCTCATTGTGAAGCAAATCCATGGGCAAATCATACAGCAATTAAGTGAAATCATTGATAGTTCAATAGAGGTAAAAATAATAATTTAGTATATTATCTATTGTTGTCAACTGAGTTGTGGACAGCATTCTGATTTTATTGTGCATCAGTTTTTAATATGTTGTTGAAAATCCTTTATGAAGTGCATTTGAAAGTAAGCTTTAAGTTTTAATTTACAAAATAATTTTTAATGAAGTCTTTTGATAAAATGGTCTTAAAATGAACTATATCAAATCAAAAGTAATATTAGATAAGAATTTAGAGAAGCTTTATTGGATTGAGAATGCATAAGCAGATAAAATAATATGTTTATAATTTGTCTATTCTCTATTGACAAAGGGAAATAATAAAATATATCAGGTAATATTTTTTTAATCCCAACAAGCTTCTTACTAGACTCGTGTATGTTAAAGATATGTGTGATTATTGATAAAGATATGTACACTCAGAATTTCTCTTGCTTTCCACTCTTTGGACAAGTCCGATTTTAACTAAAGAAAACGTATGAAGCAAAATAATATTTTTTTCAAAAGAGTCTGTTACTTACCTGCCAGTAAATTGAAGATAGTCATTTTTAAGATAGAGCTTTATCCCAGAATCCTTACATACCAATGATTCCTAAAACATGTTTGAAAATCTAGTTATTCTTAGGTCAGCTCAAAGGAAAAATTACTTGGGTAAGGGTTACTAACACATTGATAATTTTTTTCTCTCTTTCTTGACCATTTTTCAAAAGAGAGATAATTTTTTAGCAGTGCTAAACCTCAGTGGATACTCCCCCTAAAGGTTGTTTTGTATAAAGCCTTCTCAACATGATGTAATATTGCATCCAATTAATATTTTTGAAAATTTAATTTATTGTATGCAAAAATTTCAAGATATTATTTTAAAATTCATATTGTGCTCTAAAATAGTGTACAATCTCATGCAATTTATGTATTGTGTCTAGCAGCTTTCAATGAGTGCAAATTTAATGGTAAAACCAAACAACTGTATAATTGACTGCAAACATCCTAATATAATCCTAGTTTTGTGTTTTGAAAATCTTAAAAAAATATCCAACATTATTTAAACCATTATTATTAAAAAAATTTAATTATATACATTTAAATGCTTAAATTGCCAAACTGAAGGTTATGCTATTTTGTCCAGAAAGTGTGAATATAAAATAATATGGTGTATAAATTACAATATTGTAACCAATTAAAATAACCAGTTTGATACTCGTATATGTGAAAAAACTGACTATTTTCATCACCACATAAAATTGGGCCCCAAACTCCTAGGTGGAAAACAATCATTCTATCACAAGGCCTCGATGGTTTCAATAATAAAATAATTTCAAACAATATTGAATCCCTATCATAATAAATAATTTTATATATAAAATTAACAAAATCCTATTTTTTAATTGTGTTCAACGTTATAAAAAATATTTAAATTGATCTGATACTTCTTTACGAAATATAAGTGTAAACTTTCAAAACCAATATCATTTTTCGTTAAAAATGGATTTGGCCCCGTTTGATTTCTGAAAGAAAGCATATTACAAGTGTTTATCTTTATAGAAAATGCCTACTCAATATAGCAAAACAAACAAATTAAGATATGAATCCATTGACACAAGGAAGTAAATTGAATTTGTCTGGAATATAATATATAGTATATGCTGATAACCTATTTATAAACAATACAATATACATACATAACATCACTCCGTTTCCTTGTCGGTTAGGCAGAAAGGACATAGCACCAGATTTTCTCATTGCATTGCACATATTTCACCTCCTTTAAATTCAAACACCTTCACACACAAATCCTACCATTTCTCTGGCTTAAGATTTTTTATTATCATTCACTTGACCCAATCATATTTTCCTCGATCTTCCTCTCATATGCTTACTACTCATATCTACAGTTTGTATTTGTTTTGTTAGTCTTTCCCCATTCATTCATTCTACATGCACAAA
Organism: Odontocerum albicorne; assembly: GCA_949825065.1. Lineage (NCBI taxonomy): Eukaryota > Metazoa > Arthropoda > Insecta > Trichoptera > Odontoceridae > Odontocerum > Odontocerum albicorne. The sequence continues at coordinate 10,791,109 of OX463855.1, forward strand.
CCATTTCTGAATCTTTTTCCTCATCCTACTTAATGCATCAGTCTTTAGATCAAATTCATCCCAAATGCATTCGTCATAATTTATTCAGTTCCTTTAAATCTTTTTTCACGCCTATGTTTCACTCCCATGCATCAAAGATGGTGTAAAAATGTTGTTATCATCTTTGGAGATTTAGAGTCAGTTCTGTTCAAGTATAGTACATATAATTTAGTGCTCCATTTACTTTCCTATCACTACACACCTTTCTAATTTCTTTTTGTATATTTTCCATCATCAAATAGTACCCATGCAGCAGAATTCCTTAACTTGCTCTCTAATATTTTATAGCTCACCCAAATATTATATTTATTTTTCCTTACACACCATTTTATCACCATACTTTGGATTTCGTAACATTCATTCTTAGATCATATTATTAACCCTTCAGGCACGTATGACGTGCACCGCACGCGCATCAAAACTCCCCACAGGGATGTATGACGTGCACCGCACGCGCACCAAAAATCCCACACAAGGATGAAAACAGTGCCCTGTTTTATCATCTATTTATAAGAGCAATCGTTAAATGATTTCGCTCAAATAACTCAATTACTATAAAAAAATAGATTCAAGCTTAAGTTGTAAATACTTTTTTTTTATTCGAAGAAATCGCTGTTCGCTTTTATACGAAGAAATGCAAGCTAATATAAAAATACTTGCAAGTCAAATGAAGCCACAAAAACCTCATTGATTTTATTATCTACAATAAATGTCGTAAAAATATATAATTTGCGTTTTATTTTCAAAACTAAAATATTTGTACACAAATATTGTAGGTAATGACATATGACCCAAGTGCGGCCTGTACTAATCCCCACGTAAAATATTTGGCCCTGTTACAACAAAAGGTTGCCGGCCCATGATCTAAACTGATTAAAAAAAACATTCCAGTGGTTCTAAAAGTGTTAATTGAATTAAATTATGCTATAAAACCTTATATAAAATATTAATATCAATTTTACCTCTATCTCCATAAAAAAAATTAAACGTCCCTGGGACTGAAAATATGTTTTAGGCATACGAGCCTAAAGTGTTAAATAGGGACACAACATAATTTTGTCGGTATTCATAATTTTTAAATAACTTTATAAACAGTAAAATTAAAATAATTTATTTTGTAATCCTGTTACTAAACATTGTTTATAAATTATTTTCAGAAGTGATGAAAATAACCATTTTTTTATATAAACTGTTCATATTTTTTAGCATTAATGCTATATTTTTATAATATTTAATTTAATAATTTTATGATAGATACAGACCAGCAAATGGTTAATAGTCAAATTGTGTACAAATGGGAGGGACGCATGGGAGTCAAATCCGAAAAATTCACATCTGTGGTCATCATTCATCATCATTGATAAGTTGAAAATGACAATTAAAATGTTTGAAACTTTACTATATTGCATGTATAAGTGCAGCAAAATTGTATCAAATAATCAAAATTAAATATTTTTATATAAGAAAGTATTTTCAAATATTAATGAATTTTAAAAGCTAAAAAAGTGGTCTTGTTAATTTGTTAATTTTAAAAATTTCTACTTCTCTTGTTAATTTGAAAAGTTTCTACATACATTGACGTAACATCAAAGATATGTTAGATAAAAAAGTTTCTATTTAGTTTTTCTGCGCAATATTTTATAATGGTTGGTTAAAATAAATGAAAACTTTTAACAATAGTGTTGAGGGCCAATCCAAACCTTGGACCACATAATCAGCAGTTATCTAATATAGTTGTTTTCCATAAGTCTGTAGAAATTTCACTAGTTTACACCCAACACTATATTTTTGGCTGAAGTTGGATACATTTTGTTTTAGGTTCATATAAAGAAGAATAAATAACAAATATATAAAAAAAATTACCACACAGGGTGTCTTCCTGATTCCTCCTTTTATTCTGAAGGCGGCTGAAGATACATCCTCAAAAGTGATCTTTGAAGGATTTAATGCGTTGCACATGGGATCCTCGCAACCATTTTCCGCCACCATTTTTGTAAAAAAGACAAATAAGACATCAAAACTTCAATAAAATAAAATATTCACCAAGTAATATGAACACAAGAATTTAACTGAGTTTTCAAATTTCACTTATTAGACAAATAAGCGGGAATTCAGTAAGTGTGATAAATGAACTAAATTCTTGTATGGTCGAGGATATGTTTATATCATTTTTAAATAAAAGCAAAGGGGAAATTAGAGTCATATACTCGTAGTATAACTTTATTTTTTATTGTTATTTCTTTTAATCGTAGATTGGATATGTAGCTATATAATATTTTCTTTGAGTTAAGTATAATTTCATATTTAACCTCTGTTATCTGACCTCGGGCTGTTAATTGTCTTACCAAAGGTGATCTAAGTTGAGAAAAATGAAAGTCATACCAAAAGCAGTCTCTTAAGTTAGAATTATATATAACTTAAGAGACCTTTGCTATTATTAATATTTACTAATAACTCATCAATAATGATAGAAGTAAAAAAGAAACTTGGATATATTTAAAGTTAAACTTAAAAGTTCATTGATGACAATTTTTTTTGTGAAAGTGCTTTAATTCTTTCTAAGAATGCTCCCTGACAAAATGTATTTGCTAACGTAATAATATTGAGATTTTTTTTTTTTTTGATCCACTTTGCACGGATTTCTCCTGTTACACAAAGAGGGTCTGCTTCTAGAGTTAGCTTATTCGTTAGGAATAATATCTGCCAGGATTCTTCTCATACTGCTAGACGGTACCGAGAATATATCAACCGTGTCATTCAGTTGGTTCAATATCTCTATACCACGCGTGACTGAGTGTTTAGCCATGATATTCGTCCTATAAGTTGGTATGTAGAACAGAGGGTGATTCCTTGCACGGCTATATTTATTGGGTACATATAAACTTAGTGCTTCTAGAATCGCGGGACAGTTAAATGAACCTTGGAAAACCTTTATTAGGAATATCGCAATGGATTCTTGCCTTCTTGTTTCAAGGCTTCGGACCGCTAACAAATAATATTAGAAAAATCAAGATGTAGAACTCCATGGTAACCACGTACCTACTGGTAAGAATTTACTCTAAGAGCACCAACGTTGATATTGCTGTTGACAATGAAGGGCTTAATGTATTATTTTTCCCACTATATGTCTTAAAATTGTACCTTAAAATCCAAATTAGTCTTTATTCTTATTCATATAAAAGTTATAAGCTTTGTCAATGTATTGGAATTATGCTCTTATCATATAATTAAAATATATTTGGTATTTTGAATAATATAAAATCTCCTCTATATATCTCTTAGTTGTTTATTATTTTCTAAAGCAATTTGCTGATAATTGGCAAGTTGATAGCAGAGCCATAGCAATATTATCTTCAATGCACATGCTATATACACACCTCCATATTTTTTTATATAAGGGAATAGCTACTTAAGACTTAATTCCAATATTTCACTGCGACCACACTGCAAGCATATTTGCACAAACTTCATACTACTCAACAAATGGTAAAAAAAATACGGATAGACCACCTGACAAGCTAAATTGACACATCGTTAGAAAAAAATATATGAATACCCTATCATTGTGTGAAGATGCTATGGTTAACTCAAAGGCATCTCTTGGTGTGACCGCAGCTAAGTGGGAATCCAGCTTAACGTTAGATTCACACTTGCTCACAGTCATTGTATGAGCAAGCTTGTGTTAACTTCACAACAATAAACCAATGGTGAATACTCACGTTATGATCATCGTGGTAACTGCAATAGATCAGATGTCAAATATATCAAACTTTACAGGAGAGACAAAATACATTCCCATTTGCTCCCATCTTCTCAGCCACTTTTATAAATTAAATAATATCATGATTGATTGTACTCCGGATTAATACTATTGTTAGTTTTTTTTATTGTAAGTTGTATTTTTTGTAAGTTATGTTGACATACAACCATTTGCTCATCGACGTGATTTTTTTATGTACAACCTATTGCAGTTACTACGACGATATATGTTTTGTTTCATTTTCACTTCACGGTCACAGTATGCTTTATTTCATTTTCGGGGTCAAGGCATTAGGTAAATTATATAATATAACAGATTGTGAAAGCTGAAAATATATATTATTTTCTAAAAACCACACCCATTAGAAGTCACGTGCCGACTTCGAGTGACAGTGTGCCGACTAAAATACTTAAGTCAGTAAAAAATGGACGAAACACGAAAAACTATTAGTTTCAATACAAGCTTACATGTATATAAATGTACGGATGTCAAAATTCGTCGGGGGTTGTTACGTCACAAGCTAAAGTACGCGCAAATTAATGTTTTGGCGGATATTTAAAATTTGATTATTCGTACTAATTTTTATATTTATTTTTTAAAAAGAAAAATACTTAAAATTACTTTGTTATATATTGTTCACGCATGGCCGCGAGAATATGTCCACTTCCCGATGTCACAGGGGGTACGTTGGGATTACACTGATTCATACAAGTTCCTGTAGCTCACCACGTTATATCGAGTGGATGCCAAGTAGTGCCGCCTTATGCCATGTTATATCGCGAGAACGTGTTAAAATCATCCCTTTCAGGAAGTTCTTTCAACTGGAGAGTTAATCTGCCGAATTTTCCTGATAATACCATCTCTACCCTTTTCAGGCAGTCTTTTTCGGTAGTCTACAAAAGTTGATATTCGCAAATACACGATGAGCCGTTGATAGAATTTCATGCAGACTTTGTTTATCTCCCAACGATCTTACAATAAATTATTATAATAGTCATAGATCACGACACGATAGGTTAGTCAGCCATCTTGTGGATGGAAGATGGATTAATATGTACAAGGTGTTGCACTTTAGCACACAGTCTTCATAGATCATAACCAAAGTTACAATAGTAAGAAAATCAAACTTCCATGACGATCGGCAGGTTTAATCTATAGCAGGGGTAGCCAACTTGTTTGCTGTCGCTGTCGATTTTTTACATAAAAAAAATAGTAGCGATCTACATATCAAATTCACGAGTTTTAACACATACCACACATGTCAAAACATTATAACTAATAACTTAATGTTTATTTATAAGTTTGAGCAGAATTTACTTCGCTAAAAGAAATATTAAGGGAAACAAAACTTATACAGGATGGCCCAAAAATCACATACACGCTGAATGTTGTCCTGTGACCTCCCTGAACGTGGCCTCCCAGCACGTAGTAAATTACTCACAGATCCCTGAATTTGAAACTGCCGGACTAAGTTAAGTATCGTTTGTATGTATGGTGGGTTTTTGACCCCAAAATTACGAGTGTAAGCTCTTTGCGTTAGCACAATTGATCGTGAATTTTCTAGATAAAATTTGATTATTTTAACACGTTGCTTAGTTGTGAATTTCTCCATATTTAATTTTCAAAAATTACACTTTCATAATTTGAAATTGAAAAAAATTAAATAAATTAATTGTAGAAAGTTATTTGAATTTTAAATAATCTAGTGACTTTTGGGTCACCACGTCTTAGAGAGAGCGCGTCAGTGTGAAGATCAAAATGGTGGTTACTTAAAAGATGCAATTTTTAAAACTAAATTAAATTAATTTACAAAAAATTTGTTTTCTGTTTATAAAATAATAAATGTAAATTATTAAGAAAGAAAAAGTTATTTTATTTTAAAATAGTCTCGTGACTTTTGGGTCATTCTGTACATATGCACATGTTAAATAACACACACACATTTATTTGGAGTAGATACCTATATCTATTGTACATACTATAAAAGAATAATAAATTGACTACGTTGACAAGTGCATGCGCGTAATGATATTTGGCAGCATCGCACGCCATATTGTAAGTTACGAAGACGATTGCGATCGACCAAAAATTGCTTCGCGATCGGCCTGTTAGGCATTCCTGATCTATTACATTCTTTACTAAGGTAGAGTTTTACACAGCACTATTTTTATGTTGCTTAATGTTATAAGAATCGTTTGATGTTTTATGTTGCTTAATGTTATAAACGTTATAAGAATTTATAATTCTGCAGCACATAAGCTACAGAAAGGTATAAATTCAGATGTAAGTGGTCTAAGAGAAAAAACAGTCCGAAAATGAATCCGCTAGGAATCGAACCTGGGGCATTCGCTTGCTTTGCGTGAATGCTAACCGTTAGACCACGGCTTCAAAGATATGAAGTACCAGACCGTCTTATATGGTGTTGTTCCTAATGAAGCGTACAAGGTGATATCAACATATCATTACGTCGTTTTCTTGTCGGGGTAGGCTGAGAGGAGAGAGCGCCAGACTTTCATCAGACAGACATATATTTATTGTTTATTCTACATCTATACACCTTATCCTTCTTATGTAACTCCTGCGATTAATCAGAATTTTCACGTTTTCTTTCAAAATATCATTCACTTGATTCAACCATACTTTCTTTGTTATTCCTTCTCTACACCTCCCACTCACATTAGCATTGCTTTTTCAGACTTTCTCAATCCATTTGTTGTATTCTACATATCAAATATAACATAGAGCGCCTAATTCGGAATTCGAACCCACTATTATTAATATATTAAAAATATTATAAAATAAATATGTTTGAGTTGAGTGTAACTATAGTAAGGTGGTCACTGCGGCCAGTATATTCGGGATTAAATCGCATCTGCAGGTTTAAAAAACATATTTATTAAAAAAAACTTACCAATCGAAGACGATCTACAAAGAAACCTTTGTAGATCTTCCGATATGTGATAGTAACGCATTCGGATTTTGATGTAGTGTAGTGTTTATATCAGGGCTGTGGAGTCGGAGTTGGAGTCGGAGTCGCGGAGTCGCGGTGTTTAGGCCGGAGTCGGAGTCGGAGTAGGAGTCGTAAAAAACGAGCGACTCCGACTAATTTTTCGTTAAAATTTAAAATACATTTTTTTAAATTATTATAATGAATGTGTATTGTGCACGAATATTAAACTTGCAGGCGCAAATCGCGCCGATATGGTGAATCACCGAGATCCATTTAATGCATAAAGTCTACGAAAATGTGTTTGTCTCCTTCTTTCTCACGTCGAAAGAAAATTATGTTGGCTGATTAGATGAAGGAGACTCTATTTCAAAATTTAAAATTGAATTTTATGATGCATTGAAAATAATGGAAAAAATTGACCGAACTTATAAGTTAAATGTTGAAATGGCAATACAGCGGTATCTAGAAATCGTAAAAGATTCAGCAATGATCGTTACAGCATAACCGCCAACCCAAGTATCCGTAGAGCGGTTATTTTCCGCTCTTAAAATTCTCAATTCTGATTTGAGAGCCTCTACGAATACAGATTTAATAGAAGCAATGTTGTTTTTAAGAATAAATTCTAATAAATAATTATTAAAGTTTGATCTTGTTTTATTTTTATCCCTATAACATGAAAAAAATGGCTATATGCAAAGGTAGGAAACAACCTGCTAAAATTGAGCTTTTTTGAGTCGGAGTTGTAGAGTCGGAGTTGTGGAGTCGGAGTCGTGGAGTCGGAGTTGTGGAGTCGGAGTCGTATTGTTAGTAAATATAGGAATCGGAGTCGGAGTCGTGTTTTTTTTTAACCGACTCCACAGCCCTGGTTTATATTATTATTATTCGTTTTACATCTGAACCATCTCACAGATAATTAAAAAAATATATATACAAAATTGCCACGAATAAAATTTGATTACTTTCCTTAAAAAATGCATCGTAATTTCTGGTGTTTATGCCGAAGTATCAATTTGTTGAAACTACCCATTTGTTCATCTTATTTTGTCTAATTTGTACGTCAGAAATATAAAATGATCTCACTATATCGTTTATTTTCCATCGCAATTATACGAGGATGCGTAGAAAAATATTCGAACTCTGGCGGTTATTTTAATAAAATTTTAGAAAAGACAAATACACCATTATTCGAGATAATTTCCTTGTTTTTCCATACACTTTGTTAATATCCAAATATGTCCATAATAAAAAATATAGGATAGAGTAATGAGCAATAGAGTAAAATCTATATTATTTGCTTATTGCAATCAGATGTCGCAGATATTTCTTTTAACACGCTTTTATATCAGCGAATTTTGGATTCCTTTATGAATTTTGGCCAAGAGTTCTTTAATACAAGAGGTACAAGGAGGTTAAAACCATAAACCCACACAACTTCAGATTTACTGCCAACGTAGAGAGGAAATAAAATACGAGTCCAAATTATGACAAAGCAGGGAAATAAATAAACATTGACATTTTTTTTGCTGAGAGCTGTCGATTCACATTTAGCGGCTGCAGCTCGGATTTGTTGAACTCTTTAAGTGTCCATAGTTCCCCTTAACATATCCAAATTTATGATGCAGACATGTTAAAGAGCATGGCCGAAAGACGATAATGTTTTCGGTCCAAGGTCTCGAATCTTCGGGTTAAGAACCACTGGAGTAGGAAAAAACAGTTGGCCATTTTACGTGTTGGAATTAATAACGCTCATTGGCTGCTAACCTAACTCTCGAACCAGTTACCCACTGCCGTAAGACTCGAAGCCCCTTCATTGATTGCTTCAAATAGCGACTTAAAAATATTACATTTTTCTTCAATCACGAAATGCGTTTCTCTATAAAAAGGACAATAGTCCTTTCCCGCCATTCTTCTTTTCCTGTCTTTAGTGACATTTGCAAATATTTAATTTAAACATTTTTGTCTATTTGCGTTTTAATGCAGTTGTCTTTTTTAAGAAATAACATTGTAATCTTTCACCCAGTAATTGGCACGAATATGCGTAACTTTTGTCTAGCTGGTTTGAAGAGATTACCGTATGGCTTTTGTCTGGCTGGTTTGAAGAGATTACCGTATACTCGCTATTTGTATACTTCGCAGTGTCGAAATAAATAAATAATCTGAGACAATCTGTCCTCTGACATAACGTGATTATCCAAAATGAAAAAGCGTCATTCGGAATGCATCTTAAAAATTGTGATATCTTTTAAAATCCCAGCAAGGTTATAGAGGTGCATTAAATTTTAATCTAAAATTTCGATCAAAATTTTCTTATTCGTCTCGTAAAAACACTTGTTAAATATTTTATTTACTGAAGAGGTCTTTATTTTTATTATTTTATGTGGTTGCGTATTATACATGTGGCAGATTTGTTGCAATGATATTGACGATCTCCGTAGGCTAGTTGGCAAGACGATGCTTTTCCATTTCCGATAGTACCCAAAAAAAATTAGATGTGAGTGATTTTTTACTTTGAGAGCATATATACTCGTATATATATGGTATATTTCAAATTATACCTACAGAATAGATTTGTTCATTCTTGCATTTACGCTACTTCTTTAAAATCCAAGATCTCCTCTGCAACAAGGGCTTTAATTTCGAATCACTTAGGTAAATTTTGCGTAATTACGTATTCTCCGTACAATATTGTTAATGCATGGACTCAAACCACCAAATTAGAAGCTATTGAAATGTAGTTAAGAATACTGAGAATCTTATGGAAGGACGAAGTTCATAATTATGATGAATAAAGATAGAGAAGTATTAGCCACCATCAAAAGGAGAATATTCGAGTCCTTTATGATTAATGCGAGGAGAGAAATATGAGACCCTTCAACTAATATTGTAGAAGAAAATTCAAAGAAAACGCGTCTTCTGATTGAAGAACTTATTGGAGTAGTTTAATTCTAGTGAAATACTCGTGTATTTGTTCTGGACTGCTGCATCAAGGGTTAAAATAGCCAAAAAGAGGAAATTTTAAGAAAAACAATAGTTAGATTACTGATTTTTTTTAGTTAAAGAATTTTTTTAAAGCGTTTTCCTGTAAAACGACTTAGTATAGATTGTATAGAATGCACATTGCGTAACGATATAATGGATGTCGAGAATGTATCAGAGTTTTTTTTACATCGTCATTATTTTGAAGTCCTCCGATTTTTTCCGCTCATCTCTTTAAAAAATTGAGATATGACCCTGCTTCAAGGAAAATAAGTTTAAATACTAAACTGCTGTACTCATAGCAATAAAATGTCAACTGAACTTCAAAGACGGTCATATATATGTTAAATGACATTTTCGTATTGATTGTTCGGCGCTATCGTGATAGCGTGCTTTCAGGCGTATCAAGGGCTTTCTTCACTTTCAGACATTATTTAGATTATTGAGCTTACCTCAAACTATTTCATCACAGTTTCGTAGTATCATGCATTGTCTAGTTAATAAGACGATAAATTTCCACTCAAAACGCTAAGACTGGAGCCTGGAAATATCCCACCAGCGTTTCCTTCGCCGCATCTTTCGGATCCACTATACTAAAGAAAATGTAGCATGGTCCCTGTGACGTTTCACAAATTTGCCCCAATACAACCTTGTAACGACGTTCAGTAATTTTAATTATTTTATCAACTTAAATTTAAACTTCGATTCTAATAAATAGCAAGTTATTTAGGTAAATACATTATATAAAACTAATAATAATGACAAATTCATACATCTTGTTACAAATTAGCAAAAATATGTCAGTTTGTTAAAATCAAATAATATTTGGCGACGTTCGTTAAAAGTCACTACGTTAATCTGCATTGGCTAGGGATGGGGTATACGATAATTGTATTTTAAATTTTTTTTATGTATAAAATTAAATGTTCGTAATTAGTATTGATTCATAGTGGATCTTGGTCTATTTAAAGATAGATACAAGTCATACATTACATTAGAAGGTCAGTATAATGAAAATTAGGAATTAAAACGTCAGTTTAGAGAAAAACAATTTTTCGATTTATAAAAAAACGATTCGATTTGTAAAAAAAACGATTTTACACCATCCCTTTGAGACATGATATTTCAAACGTCACAGGGACCATGCTACATTTTCTTGAGTATAGAGTAAAGTTACAAATGATTCGATCCTGCAGCTTTCAGTCTTTAAACCTGCAGAGGCGAAATTGAGGCGGAGCGGACATGTGATACACATGAATGATCATAGGCTTAAAAATGCGTATTATACGGGGAAACTATGGACAAGTGAAGGGTTGGTGGACAGAGGAAAAGCGCTATAAAGACAGTCTGCAAGAGCCACTGACTTTCTGAGGGGCGTCTAGAGACTGGAAACGGGTGCCTCAAGATCGTCGAAAGAAGACAGCTATGCGTTTTCGAACTGATGGCACCTTAACAGCTTGACGTGTGAGAAACAGCCGACGTGCTGTGAACATCCGTCAGCTTTACCAGACGGTTTATCAGAATCCACTTATCTGTGATGTCTGCGAGAGGAAGTGCGCGTTTAGGATTGGGCTATTCTCTCATAGATTACATGATTTATTTCGAGGAGAAGCTCGAGATTGCTGTTGGAATGACGAAGGGATCCTCGACTACGATGCCCAGCAACGATGATAACGATATTTTTGATAATTACTTGGTGTCTCAGATTTTATATGCTCAATACAATATATATAGTTTGTAATGAGTAGGGCAGGGGTATTGCATTATTAAAACATATTTTTTGGTAACCCTGATATCAAGGTTCTGTCGGCACAATGCCAGAAATTAAAAAAATATATTTTTCCTTTTTGTTTAAATAGCACTATTCCAGTTTTGTTGCAATCACGGACCTAGACACACTTGCATCAGAAACTGGTTATTTTACTCTGCATTGCCAAGAAGCCTGTTGTTTTTTTTTCCTTCTGTTTTTGTACTTTGAGGATTTTATCATTCAGTCAACTGTATCAACTTTATTGCAAAATGATCTTCGGAAAAATTGTAAGTATTTAAATTTGTAAATTAATTTATATCGAGTGATCAATCTTTTGCATACAAAATATTTTTGTAAAAATTAGTACATTTTAAATTAGGCTGTATGGGTGGAAATATTTGGTTTGCTTTTTACTCTTACATATTCGTACACATAGATATAAGTGTAAATACCCAAACTTTGTACCTGGCAATAATTTATAAATTGAAACAATTGAGTGTTAATATGTCAAGACTTTCCTTCCAGGCAAAATAACAGTATTTGATTGAATTTACAGATGGGCTAAAGAAAATTAGTTTCACGAAAAAAACTATTTATTAGTTTTAAATACACTAGTTATGTAGAAATACGTCATTATAAAATATTATTCAACACTATTGAAATTTACAAAAATATCCTCCTTAAATTTATTAAATACATACCCATCACAACATCTTCCTGTCGGGAAAGGCAGAGAGGACATAGCGCCAGACATTCTTATCTCGACATAAATTCTTCGCCATTTCCGCATCCATACACCATACCTTCTAATACAATCCTCCGATTTCTCTAAACTTCTACGTTTTCTTCTTTCGAAATTTAATTCACTTAATCCAACCATACTTTACATGATCTTCCTCTAACTCGCTATCACTCACATTTGCACTATATACATTTGTTTTGTTAGTCTCTATTCATTCATTCGTTCTACATGCCCGAACAATTTTAGAGTACCCTTCTTCATCTTACTCAACACACCAGATTCGCTTTGACTAAATAACTCATTAAAATAATTTTCAAGGACCTATTCTTTTTTTAGACAACACTAAATATTTTTTTATAAACATTTCAGTGTATAAAAACCATTATGATTATATAAACATCATTTTCCTCAACTTTGATGGTATATTAAAAATATTGGCTAACCGGTTTCGATATAATTGTAACAATCTTCTTCAAAATACATCAATATATTTCTGATTGGTTTGAAGAGAATGTCACCTGGTAATAAGCTGGGCAGATTGTTATACAATGAATTGTTAATAAATAAATACATACTTATATGTTAATAGTCCCAATTCCAACATTAATTCAGTTGGAGGCGATTTTGTGCCGTGGAGTTTTCGTTCCTTTTTTTTTCTTCTCCTTTTTAAGTGAGTGTGCTATTGCCCACCAGCAAACTCACCGACCATCTGAAGTGAGACGATCCGACCCCCCCCCCCTACTTTTTTTTTTGAAGAATAGATATGATTGGAGTCATAGGTATCTTTATACCTACGAATACTACACGGAAAAAATGCCTGTGTCATTCGAGGGAAGTTGATTGTACTAGTATATTGGCTTTGAAGATGATACTGATATTAAAACATTTCAAATAATAATTTCAGCACATCTCGAGGTTCTTATATAAATAATATTTTTCAATAGGAATGTTTAAGTCGAAAAATTAAAAGATTGTATGGGTTATTACCGTTTAAAATTTTTAAGTCAAATGTTAAGTAGTTTTTTTTAAATTTATTTGTGTATTCAGTTTTTATATATCTATGAAATTTCCCAAATAACGATTTTATAAACTATTGAGCAAACGCTATTATATAGTAAAATATGTAAATAAAATATAGGGTAGGAGTGGATGTGATATTTATTAGTCGGGTTGTTGTGCATGCACAAATATTTTTGGGTACATAAGATTATTTTTTTTACCTGGCGAGTCTATTGCCATGCGACAATCTCTTCCAACCAACCAAAAAGATGTTTTATAGGCCCTAAGTGTTAACCAGACTGGAATCCTATTTAAAAAAAATCTGGGTTCCAGCGGGGATCGAACCCGCAACCTCCGGATCGGCAGACAAGTGTCTTACCACCAGGCCACAGAGGTCGTCCAAGATTTAGCTCTAGAATAGAAATAACTCAAAAAGTATTTTAAAAAGTATATACTTGTGAATATGACAACAAATCCCAAGTATTAAGAGTTATAATTTATAAAAAAAAGATAAAAAAATCGTCTACATTGCATTTATGCACTGGACTTCCATGCGGAAGGTCGCTGGTTCGACCCTCGCGCTGTGCTACTCCCCTCGAACGATAATATTTTTTCCGCCTAGTATTCGGGGGTATAATGATACCTATGACTTCGGTCGTAAATATTCTTTCAAAAAATGAAAAATAAACATCCTGGTGTGCTCCGATCGTCTCCCTTCAGGTGTGCCATCGGATCCAGTACAGCGGGGTGGCCGGTGAGTTTGCTGGTGTGCATGGCTTACTCATTTAAAAAAGGAAGAAAACTCCACGGCACAGATTCGCTTTCCAACTAAATTAACATTGGAATGGCGAGGGGACCATCGACTACGAGACCCAGTAACACTTAATTATCCCGCCTCCCCAGCTTGAATATAAATTATACTTGAGAAATTGTAGCATGTCCCCTGTGACAGTTCACAAATTTGCCCCAATACAACCTTGTAACGACGTTCAGTAATTTTAATTATTTTATCAACTTTAATATAAGCCTCGATTCTAATAAATAGCAAGAATGTTTAGGCAAATACATTACATAAAACTAACAATAATGACAAATTAATACTATACATCTTATTACAAATTAGCAAAAAAATATGGCAGTTTGTTAAAATCAAATAATATTTGGTGATGTTTGTCAAAAGTCACTACGTTAATCTGCATTGGCTAGGGATGGGGTATACGATAATTGGATTTTCGATTTTTTTATACCTAAAATTAAATGTTCGTAATTAGTATTAATTCATTCATTCATAAAACGTCAGTTTAGAGAAAAAACATTTTTCGATTTATAAAAAAACTATTCGATTTGTAAAAAAAAAAAAAAACGATTTTACCCCATCCCTTTGAGACATGACATTTCAAATGTCATAGGAACCATCCTACATTTTCTCAACTTTAGTACGTTACATAAACAAATCCCTTATACCGTTTTATGTATTTTTGTGAAATTCTGAAATAATGTCAATCCCACCGTTATTATAACTTGACCAATAGTTTACATACATACCATCATGCCATCTCCCTTTCGGGGTAGTTAGACAGAACGGAGTGCCATACATTCCTAAATCGACACACATCCTTAGCGTTTTCCACATCCACATACTTTCTCAAGCAACCTCTATGATTTCTGTGACTTCCTACTTTTCATTCTTTCATAAAATCATTCACTTGTTCCAACTATAATTTCTTTGGTCTTCCTCTCATATGCCTTCCACTCACATATTTTACTGCATATTTGGTTTTTAGTAATTCTTCATTAATTCGTTCCACGTTCTCAAACCGTCTTAGAGTGCTCTTCTTCATCATACTCAACAAACCAATCTTAAGTTCACACTCATATATAATCACTTACTCAACACACTAGTCTTAAGTTCACACTCATATATAATCACTTACTCAACACACCAGTCTTAAGTTCACACTCATATACTCGTATAATCACTTACTCAACACACCAGTCTTAAGTTCACATTCATCCCTAATAACTTCGTTAAGGTTAAGTTAAAATTGCAAACATAATTTAAATTAATAAGTGTACAGCACAATTAAGCCGACTTATTAACAACTAAATAAGAGTAGTAATTAATTTGTTAGTGTGATGCCCTTTAAAATACCGGAACTTCACTTCCATCCGAGGGTTCTGGATTCGATTCCTGATGGTACTCGAACAAAATAAATAAAAAAAGATCCCAGCATGGTAAAGTACGTGTGTTACTCTTGTTACCCCTTACGTTCGGGGTAGTAAAGCTGATTGAATAACGAATTTCGTGTCTAATCTAAGTATATATTTTTTCAAATACTTTTTAAGTTATCTAAGTTGAATGGTTCAATAAATGGGACCGAATAATACAATATTATCTCCCGACCACAATCTTCAAAAAGTCTGAAGCACCTATTCACATCAGTTGAAGGGTACCATGTGATTTAATAAAAAAATATGATCTTTTAAATGCAAATGGAAATGAAAACTTCCACATTTTATTATATTTTCATTGTTTATTTTAATCACGTGCTGGCAAAAGGTCGATCTTAAACATAATTAGTTATCAATGGCGTCGAAAATGTTTTTGAACGATCTCAATTTGTGAGTTTTATCTGGTTGATTATCAATCTCGCTGATTGTAAATTTTACGACTTTCTTAAGACCAGGGCCATCCTTTTCATGGAGGACAATAAAGTTCAGGTTAAGGGCTCACTTATAAGCTATTTTCTGATTGAAATGTTCCGACAAGGTCAAGTTAAAGCTATTTCTTGTGTATTCATATCATTGACAGGTTATGAGACAAGAATTTCTCCGTGTATCATAAATGGTCATAAATATCATATATTTGAGCTTGACTGGTATGTTCATTGCCAATATTGATCAAGTGTTGCATTAAAATATATAATGTTGGCTGCCCTTGTAAGGAAAAAAAAAGGAGTCATTGCAAAAAAAATCATCTTCAGTCGAGTACATAAAACGTTAAAATAATTTATATATTTGTCGAATATTATTTATTCCTTTAACAAGAATGCAATTACGTCTGCCGAATTTATTGCTTTTAAACAATTTATTTTTTAATTAAATTAACAAAATCTAAATATAAAATGAAAATACCATGAATCGAAATTCCATATCAATATTCACACTGTTCTTTGAAAAATCAAAGAACTTGGATGTGTATCATACGGAGTTGATTATTTTATTTTTATTTTCACTTTAACGATTTCACTTATTTATTTATTTAACACTTTAATGCAAATACACCTAGCAGATTTATTGGTTAAAAGCAATTTCTTATAGTCAAATAGATTTTATTTCATAATTATATAAGCTAAATCTTAAGAAGCATAGGAATTAAGATGAGAATTGGATGGGAGTTATACATACGTTTTAATGTGTAAATATTATGTATGTATTACAATTTAGTTGTATATTGTACAAACTAGCGGATTTATGGTTATTAGTAACTAGAGATTTATTAAAGAGCCCGTAAGTGAAAACCGGATTGAAACCCTTCTGTAAAAAATTTGGATACCAACCCGTAACCCCCGGACTGGAAGACAAGCATCTGACCGACAAGACCACAGAGGCCATACGTTATCATTCCATTTAGCAACGTTTTATTAAAGTTATCTTTTTATTTAACGAAGTAATCGATAATATTAGAAACATTTGCTAAATATCATACCTATAAACAAATGTATAATACGAGTATATCTTAAGAAATAATATATATAGTAATAATATATAGGAGTATATATTATAACTATGAACTAACTTAATTTTAATTTCCTGCATGTAATTATTATTTTTAATAATCTTAATATTAAATGGTTTGTTGGAATTAGCACAAGTGTTATGGCCTTTTGTAACGAAAACACTTTTAGAATTTCAACGTGTAGTTTTATTTGTATAAAGGTTGAATTACATTTGAAGTATAATATTAACAGTATTATAATAAGGATGATGTTAATATCTTAGCGGCTTTAAGAATAATGATGCTGCCTCAGATATGACGTCTTATTTAAAGCAAAGATAACTATTCCACGACCCTTCAATAGATTAGAGAGGAATGCGTAGGGTATGTTATCCTGTCAAATCGATATCAGTGATTTATATCTCGTCGCAGCTTCTCCCATTTAGTGATATTAAATCTTTATTGAATTTGGGGAGATAAGCGCCAGCGAGATAGCAAACTTAAAAATAAAACATCGAGTAGGTCGACACTAAAGTAATAAGGCTAAATCTAGTACATGATAAGCTTGACAAGGGTATAATATAACTTATAATATTTATTTGAATGTGGATAAGATAACATCGGTTTTGGTGATTATACCGTGTTACAGATAATGCCAAATAGGTTCTTAGATAAGTGGTACATTGAATATATTGAGGGTGAATGAGATAAGAAGATAAGATTAACATGTGCTGTGGTAGATACATGACACAAGTGTAAACTAGCCAACAATTAAGTATATGTAAAGAAATAAAAACTGGTTGGTTGAAATATGTTGCTGATATACAATATCAACTTAATTACATATTTTTTTAATACGTGTATTTATCACGAGTTCGATTCTTTTAAAAAATATTTTTTATTGAATTCATATAAAACGCTTTTTTATGAGGCTTTAAGCGAAAATGTCTCAGAAACAAACAAAATGTCTCAGAAATGTCTCAGAAACAGTAAAATGTTTATTATCGATTGATGCTAGAAACCCGACAGTATCATATATGTCAAATGAAGTTTAATTATTAAAGATATTGTCCGCTAGACATGATGCAACATTACATACAATTAAAGTAAATTCCAGGTTACATTTATTTGGTAGTTTGCAAAGAAAATTTAGGATGAAATAAATATTAATACGTGCTGCACAAAAATGGATATATTATTTAGAAAGTATCTGTGGTTCGGACATATAAAAATGGATATATTATTTAGAAAGAATCGGTGGTTCGGACATATAAAAATGGATATATTATTTAGAAAGAATCGGTGGTTCGGACATATAAAAATGGATATATTATTTAGAAAGAATCGGTGGTTCGGTCATATAAAAATGGATATATTATTTAGAAAGAATCGGTGGTTCGGACATATAAAAATGGATATATTATTTAGAAAGAATCGGTGGTTCGGACATATAAAAATGGATATATTATTTAGAAAGAATCGGTGGTTCGGACATATAAAAATGGATATATTATTTAGAAAGAATCGGTGGTTCGGACATATAAAAATGGATATATTATTTAGAAAGAATCGGTGGTTCAGACATATAAAAATGGATATATTATTTAGAAAGAATCGGTGGTTCGGACATATAAAAAAGTAAACATTCTTTCTTCGACCCCAGTAATTGAATCTTCGGGCTTAGAACCACTGGAGTAGGAACCATAAACTTTTCGGCACGTGCTATTATTGTTACGAGACGAACTACTTTTGAAGAAAGGAGCTTTGAGGTGGTTTGGACACGTGAAGAGAATTAATGACTAAACGAGTATACAAGTCAGAAATGCAAGGTACACATGTAAGAAGTAGACTGAGAAAAACGTGGCTGGACCAAATGTACCAGATATTGAAAGAAGGTAAATTGAGAAGTATGGACAATAGAATATTATGTATGACAAGATGTATGAATGTGGAGCAGGCGAAAGTTGTGTACTTGGATAGAAAAGTTTGTATATCTGTCTTCTCTGCCTCGCAAGGGACACGACATGATGATAAGTATGTATGTAACATATGTACGTACAGTACCCGGTGGCAAGTAATACACATCGGGCTTAAGACAGAGACTGTCGGCCATAATCGGCTAACTTCAGCTTTGTAAAGCGTCGTCTCTGTCTTCATACACGTGTTCCGTCGCGATTTGTCAGTCGTTGTCAAGCGTTCTAGGGACAGAGACGACGCTCTACAAAGCCGAAGTTAGCCGATTATGTCCGACAGTCTCTTTCTTAAGCCCGATGTGTATTACTTACCGCCGGGTACTGTACTATTTAACCAGATTGGGACCCTTTTTGTGGTACCATCGGGAATCGAATCCGAAACCCCCGGGATGAAGTCAAACATCTTACCGACTGGGTTACGGAGGTCATCGAATTCGTAGTCAAAATATCAAAATACATTTTTTTATCAGACATTGGTTATTTGATATGACCATAACCAAACAAATCCGTTTTCCAAAATTTCGGATTTAACCATTTTTGCCAGAACCCGACAATATATATTTTAGTGAAATTACAAAATAACTTTTTTCGCATCCTGAAATAGTCGGAACCTATCCATGCCTCGTGATCTGGTTTTTTTAATTGGAGCATGGCCGCGCGGTAACGCACTTGCCTTCCTTGTGGAAGATCGCCGGTTCGAACCCCACGCTATGCTACTCCCCTCGAATGACAAAGGTATTTTTTCTGGGGTAAAGGATACAAACGACTTCGGTCATATCTATTCTTAATAAATAAACATGACGGTGTGCCCCGATCGTCTCACTTCAGATGTGCCATCGACTCTAGTACAGCAGTGTGGCCGATGAGTTTGCTGGTGTGCTACGGTTCACTTACTTAAAAAACCAACTCCGCGGCACAGGTTTGCTTTCCAACTGAATTGACCGTTGGAATGGCGAGGAGATGCTCGACTACGAAGTTCAGCAACGACGGCGATTTTTTTTAAAGTTTCATTTAATTAAGAATGAAATAAAATATATTAGTTTATCACGAAACAGGTATCACAGGTTCATTATCACCTTATATTTTGACTGCTTACTTGCCAGACGCAGTAACTCATAAAATGGCCTAGAGATTTCTAAAGTGGCTCCATTAGATGTATTACTCCATACCACTATTTGATTGTACCAATAATGATATTTTATTTTATTTTAATGTTAGTACAGGTTATACGTAATCACATCATACACCATGACCTCCGTAGCCTCTGGTAAAATACTTGACTTTCACTTGGAAGTTTCTGGTTCGATTTCCAATAGTTCTCAAAAAAATGGAAATAGTGTGGTAAGAGTATTGTATTACACTTTCCTTGTATACAGTACAGCCTGGCGGGCTTATTGGCATCTGGCGATCTTTGCCAACCAACCAAAAATATGTTAAAGAGGTGTTTAGGGAAAAACAAACTGGAATCCTTTATTTATTTTTTTTAAATCTGGGTTCCAGCAAGATTTGAACCCGCAACCCCGGGTTGGGAGGCAGGCGTCTTATCAATTAGGCCACGGAGGTCATCCTGTAACAAAACTCATACGCGCTAGATGTTTGCTATACTTGAGAAAATGTAGCATGGTCCCTGTGACAGTTCACAAATTTGACCCGATACAACCTTGTAACAACGTTCAGTAATTTTAATTATTTTATCCGGGAATTTTTTAATTATTCGACCCTTCTAAGGTTTGTCCACGGCTACCGTCAGCAGTGGCACATGTCCGCGGACCACCATTTTGGTAGCACTGCTCAAGCAAACATAAACAATACCAAGGTATTGATAATTTAGCATACCCATAAGAAAAACGCTCAAATATCAGAGACAGCGTTGTCGGTGCCAATGGTCTGAAGGATAGCGGGATTTATTATACAGTACAACCTGTCGGTGCCAATGATCTGAAGGATAGCGGGATTTATTATACAGTACAACCTGTCGGTGCCAATGGTCTGAATGATAGCGGGGTTTATTAATTATTTTCTTCTTTGTTGTTATATTTTAATTTCAGAATTTATTTCCACCTGAATTAATTGAACGACGCTTAAAAGCTGCCTTTTATAATTAACATAATCACGCCATGACTCTAATGGGGTAGGCAGAGAGAGTAAATTTCCGCTTCATTCTATCCTAATACACATATTTCACTTCTACCACATAGTTACACAAGAACACATTTCACCATGAGAACACATTTCACCATGAGTACGAATCACGTTTCGAAGCCGTGTTTCTGTGTACACATCCGACACGACTAAAATATCGTACGGAGCCACTGCTAAATACACGAGAAAGTCGAAAACATTTGTAAGTAAGTAGGTGAAATGCTATTCCGACGTAAAAAACGTCGAAGACCTACCAAATCGTGGCACTGCACAGAAAATGACGAAAAAGGACGACACAGTGATTTTACGGGTGTTTAAGAAGAATCTATCATTGTGTAGTGGACAGGCGGTTTTGCGTGAAAAGGGTTTAATTGTGTCATGTGAATACGTTGTCTCAAGACGTTGACTAGCTCATGTAGGGAAATTTCGAAGCACGGTGAAGAAACCACCACTGTCCGAATAACAAGTCGAAAAAAGACTCACTTGGGCGAAAAAACATTCGGACCGCGGTTGGGACACCGTAATTTTTTCGGACGAAGCTTTTTTTTTTGGGCGCGTTCTTTCATTAATCATACCTAACATAGTATACCCGCACCAATGGACTCATCCAGCGGACCGTTAAACACCCGGTAAAAATCCAAGTCTGGGGCTGTTTCTTAAAGCAGGGATTTGGCACTTTGCACATCTTCACAAATAATTTGAAAGCTGCCAAAATGGTTAAAATATATCAGAGGGCTTTATTTCCATCTGCCCAAAGGTTGTTTATAAGAAAAAAAAAAAATTGGCTACTGTAAGAGGAGAATAACCCAAAATATCGGAGTCGTCTTTGTACTGCGTGGAAACAGGAAAATGACGTTGACGTAATGGATTGGCAGTCGCAGTTACCAGATGAAAATCCCATAGAAAATGTTTGAACACTCATGAAGTTCAAGCTCTGAGGGAAAAATATCTGGAACTTCAAGCAGTTATTTCGACAGACTCGACTTATATAGAAGTCTTTGCCCCTAGATGATGCTGTAAAATGAGTAGAAAGTGTGCCTCCGAGATGCCGGACAATTATTACTAGTGGAGGCGACTGGACAACTTAATAATAAAGCATCACGGTTTATATCCTGTAGCATGTGTGTATTTTTTTTAATGCCTTATCCCAAATAGATTTTCGGGTTTTGCCGTTCACGTTCTTGTACGGCAAAACCCGAGACTGTAACACATCAACCTTAAGTTCATATGTATCCCTAATTACTTCCTTCCGTATTCTATCATACACTGTCACTTCGTGTTTTTTTTCTACAATAAGTGAAAGCTGTATTTATGAAAGTAAAAAAATATTAATACTTCTTATCTTTTTTCAGATTTTTCTGTCGTCATTTATGTATTCTGCGTATTATTCTCAGAGCAAACCATCAAATCTCCAAACTCGTAATGCTCCTTCCTATCATCGATCTTACCATGATCCCTCATATTATTCCCATTCTTCTTCAGAAGAACATTATTACGAACCATATTATCACCACGACCATCATCATGATCACCATGATCCTTCCAGTTATCATCATCATGATCACCATGATCCTTCCAGTTATCATCATCATGATCACCACGATCCTTCCAGTTATCATCATCATGATCACCATGATCCTTCCAATTATCATCATCATGATCACTATGACCCTTCCAATGATCATCAAACCCATCATGATTCGTTTCATAATCAACATGACGATTATCCTTATTACAATCATCATTCCGATCCTCATCAAGGCTATCATCCTCACCATCAGTTCTACAATAAAGATCGCCATCACGGTAACTCAGGTTATGATGAACCACAAAAATGGAAGTTTGATTATGGACAGCCTGACAATAACACATCCATTACTGGAAAACCAACGGAAGCTGACGTTCCGCAAAATAATGCTAATTCCACAACAGAGATTCCAGTTGTAGAAAAAAATTCTAAAGCAGATCAAAATAATTCTGCCACTACACAACCATCATCAAGTGCATTGCCACCAGTATCGACAGACGTTGATGACAAATCAATTGTCAAAGAAGAAGAAGAAAAAGAAGAAGAAGAAGAAGAAGGAAAATTAGCATTAGACGAGGGACCAGGCGAGTATATTTTCTATAGGTTTAGTGTTTTTAAAGTCAAATAAATTAATCACCCCTATAATTAATCGTTTAGTCCAACTAACTTTTTGTACGACCGGCGAGCGATGAATGGATTTTACAATTTTGAATTTTTTTAAATTTCCGATTTGCGAGATACGACCGTATATGTGGGGCTCCTATAGCTTCGCATTCGATGGTCTCTACTGTGATGCTACGCAGTTATAATTCGGCAGCGTTTTTAGTACCACGTGTATCGCTGTTCTTTTTCAAATACGATATACATAAAATCTCAGTACAATTAAGCATTAACATATGAATATTTGTAATCATTTTCGTTAATGGGGAGTGCTAACTTTGAACCCCAATTGAGTGAAATGTTGCCTCGAAAAAAACAATTCCATTATTTTCATTAGCAGATCAGCATTTCAAACAATATTAGTATTTTTTTAGTCTATTACTCGTATTATCATTGCGTTAAATTTGTCAGTAAATTTGTGATTTTTTTCTTCTTGTTTTTTAAGAAGGCCTACCTACATAAATATGCTCCAGTTTACCTCTTGGGCCACGGAGTCTAAAATATTAACTATTTGACCCTTTACAAAAAATGTTGGCCGACCGCTGGTTTAGACATAAAAAAACATTAACAGAGGCTCCACGTCTATAAATGTGCAGAATTGCCTGTCTGCGCTGGCCACCCCTCGATGCTGGCTGGATTTTAAAAAAAGAGGCTATCCATTAAACGTAAAATAATTAACTGAGTGGTTTCGAATACTTCAATAAAAAAATATTAAACTTATAAGCATCTTAATTGAAAAAAGCGAGTTATGACAAGCTGTACATTTTTGCACATCATTTGACATGGGTCGTGATGCCTTTGATATGGGTCGTGATGCCTTTGATATGGGTCGTGATGCTTTTAATTGTATCTCTTAAAACAGATATGTACACATATTATCGTTTTCTCTTCGTATTTTTGATGCTCTGGACTTAAGAATGAAACTGAATGTGACATTAATATGTAAATATTTCCCTATAAATATGTAAATAGCAATAATTTGTTAACGCTAAATGTTACTAAAACTATATATTAAACTGTTTCTATATCAGATTAGATTAAATCATCTCCAAACATAGACATATATTTTTCTTCACGAATGTGTTGAATTTATGGTAATTAAAAACCTCACATTGAAAACTTTACGAAAAATATGCTAATAAAATTTTAGACGACGGAGACGGTATACTCGTCAAAAGATTTTGAACCCACAGCCCACCCATTACTGGTAAGTACCTGTATTGATTTAAAATAATAAAAAAACATTTATCTAGAATCTAGATTAATGGTCTCGTCAGGGCCCGCCTCAGGTACAGTCGCATATGGCTCTGTGTTTAGTGTCTCGCTGAGCGCACCAAGCGCTGATCTTGGTGCGCTCAGATAAATAAAAAATATTAGTCTAGCTGAGATATTATTCTTCGGTACCAACCAATTCCAAATAGGTGACCTTTTATTATTTTTATTTGTTTATTTTGAAACTTACTGGTTTTTGGGTGTCGTTAAAAATTTGATTTGTGATGCCCTCGAAAAATTGACGGAGCTCGTTTATTAAAAATAATTATGATCAATCTTTTGCATACAAAATATTTTTGTAAAAATTAGTACATTTTAAATTAGGCTGATATTTGGTTTGCTTTTTACTCTTACATACACATAGATAGTATAAGTGTAAATACCCAAACTTTGTACCTGGCACCTCAATTTTCCAGGCTGGCCCTGGATATACTGAATCCCGAATTTATAATATATATTATTTGTTACAAAATAATTATTTTTTTACTATTGTATTTGAGGTTAAACCGCACATTTGTCCTGTTTGACTTTGTGTTAGAAGACATTATATTTTTATACGGACGAGAAAATATTTTGCGGTTTTCGGAGTCATTGGCGGAACGTAATTTTTGGAATGTTTAAACCGCCTCCTAGATTTACTTCCCTGTGGGATAATTTGAAAGTTTTGTATTGATCATACTATTTTTTAGTTCAGTATGTACTCAATCATACATGATTTGGACGTAATTATGTCAAAATAACCCAACACACATTTGCCTATTCTTAAATGATTAGGGAAATATCTCGTTACTTTCTTTCTTAAGTTGAATGGAAGTACTATAAAGATTTCTTTGTAGTTCGTTTCCTATGGTAAGTTTTTTGGGGTTTTCTTAGCATATATGTTTTTCTAAACATATGCAGATGCGGATTGTGCCTAATTAAATAGCAGCGTCCACCAAATTCGAATCCTTACATATATTTATTTTGTAATATTTTTAATCTATCAATCATAGCGGGTTCGTTTTTGGAGTTGAACCCCCCCCCCCCCCCCCCCCCCCCCGTTGAGAAGAATCTGCTATCTATCATAAAAAGTGCCATATAAATTTATTATTATGATATTATACAGAAAAAACCGTGATTATAAAGAAACTAGAATTAAAACTTTACTTATATCCTAAAAAACATACAAATCAACGAATTTAACATTGTAATTTATTTTTATCAAACACTGTTTATTCCACTTTTTTATGACGGTATAACCCTACCGGTTTCAAGGCTTTCACCTCATCTTCAGGGGAGCGCAAACAAAACTAAATGCTGTTCGAACTGGCACCGATATACACGCTTCAATGGTTGGGGGCTGGGGGGGGGGGAGAAGGGGAGAAAGGCATGGGACAATTTCGGCCAAGAGCGGAGATATTTTGGGTAAATAACTGTTCAACAGATGTTCCGATCGGTGTACTGATTTAGAAATTTCTAGGGCCTCTAATCTGTCCAATTTATTTCTCCCCTTCTCCCCCCCCCAGCCCCCAACCGTTGAAGCGTGTATATCGGTGCCAGTTCGAACAGCATTTAGTCTTGTTTGCGCTCCCCTGAAGATGAGGTAAAGCCTTGAAACCGGTAGGGTTATACCGTCATAAAAAAATAAAAAAGTGGAATAAACAGTGTTTGATAAAAATAAATTACAATGTCTTTAAACCTCCACAATGTTAATCTATAAACAAGAATTTAACATTGTTTTGAAAAATGTTAAAAATGATATATAATATATCCAAACGTGCCAAAAAGTCATCTCTCACTATCTATTTTTCCTTTGGGTGAATGGACCATATACACATGTCCAATGACACACGGCATCAGTTATACTTAAGCATGTTCTAGTAACAAAATTGGAATTATTCCGCCCGAAGAGAGCCTCGAGACAAGTGGTAGAAACATGTGTGATAAATATACTTAGTGAAATAACAAAGAAATTAATTTTTTTTGACAAGATGCTGCCGCTATTTTATAAGTAATATGTGTACATTTTCATAATAAAAATCGATACAATATGTGTTTTTTATGTGATTTTTTTCAGATTATTTAATTTATTATAATTCAAGAATCATTATTTAAACACTTACGTAGAGGCGATTTTTTTTATTCAAATTCAGCAATTTATTTGTAGCTTTAAAATTAATGTTACGCCTTTCGTGTAAAAAAAATGTTCGGCATTTTAACGAAACTTTTTTCAAGAAGATACATTTTTGGCACACTAAATACAGTCGATGTTTCAGTGTATCTGTAATTAATTAATGTGGTATACGATGGAAATAGCAACATAACATTTTATGGTTTCACTTCTTTCTTCTTTGCAGGACCTCTCAATACAAACGACACGTCTGCTAAGGAAAAGTTACGAATAAGTCAAACAAGTAAGAATGATTTTATATAATCTATAACTTTTAAATATCTGAGTAAGACATAAATGGAAAAAAATCTGATATCAATAGCCTTGTTGGTAAGACGCCTGTCGTCTAAAACTCTGATACGCCATTTTTTCTTATAAAGGATTCCAGTTAAGTTTTCCCTCGAGACCTCTTTAACATCTCTTTGGTTAGTTACAAAATATTGTAATAACACAATAAATCCACTAGACATGTAGTTTATACAACAAAAGTGTAATACAATACAGACATTTAGATTTTTGCTTGTATCAGAGTGCACCTCGGCTCCCCTTGGACATATCCAAGCTTTGTATTACCTTCATTTTTTGTATTATCCCCGTGGATACACCCAAGCTTTGTATTAACCTATTGTATTTACCCATTTATCTCTGTCTGTTGAAGGTTTAGTGACAAACCTTTTTGTTTCAATTGTGTCTCTTCGCCCTATTGTATTTTTTTGCGCAGATTCATTTCGTGGTACTGCGATGATAATCGAGTCAATAATTTCCAAAATATATCTCTACTTAGCCTTTAAACTGGTACAATACATCTCATATTATGCACATTTAATGCAAATTGCTATAAAAACCAGTTTCTTTCATTTATATTTATACATCAGCGTATTCAGGAACCTCTTTTACATTACATACATCTCCATACTGGCACACTGTTTATGACAGCCTGTTCTTTTACGACTCTTGCTTGACCAATAAAGCATTGGCTGGCCTACGAATATATTTACATTTGACCATGGACTGTCATTTGTCAACCAGGGGTGCATATATTTTACAACCTACCTAAAATTTGGATGAAATCATGCATCGTATAATCAATTTTAGCCGAATGATTAGATATGCATCTATTGTGAATCTAGCATTGACCCATCTTCACCTCTAGAGTATATATGAATATATCGACCATGTTTGTGAATTTCTCGAGTGCGTATGTGAATTTCTCTTGAGTATATATGAATATCTCGATTATGTATGTGAATTTATCGAATGTGTATGTGAATCTCTCTAGAGTATATATGAATACTTCGACTATATATTTGAATTTCTTGATAACGTATGTGAACTCTTTAGAGTATATATGAATATCTCGACTACGATTATGTATGCGAATTTCTCGAGTGTGCGTGTGAATTTCTCGAGTGTGCATGTGAATTCTCGAATGTGAATATCTCTCTAGAGTATACGTGTATGTGAATATATCGACTGTGTGTGAATTTATCGAGTGTGTATATGAACCTCTTAAAATTATAAATGGCGATTCAGTGAGTTAAATAAATCCATTTGATTTTTACCAAAACTTTGAAATGTGAAAAAAATTAACAAGGCGAATATTTTAGATTTTTTGTAAAAAACAATGAAAAGGGAAATTGTACTTTGTATGTTTGTTACAGAATGTTCCGAGTACAGCGAGTGTGAAGAACCCAAAAATACGGTATTTGTTGCTGTAATCGGAGGAGAGCCCGCCGATGTTGGCGAGTTCCCTCACATGGTAATCATTCTTTTTTTAAATAACATAATATGGTTCCCTTGGCCTAGTTGGTAAGATCCCTATCTTCCAATCCGTGTAAATCGGTTCCAACGGAAACCGACCCGCAAGCCCCCAGTTTTAAGATAGGTGTTTTACCAACTAGGCCACGGAGATTGTCTTTAAATGACCACTATACCACAAAAAAAAGTTGTCAGAATAAGTTAAAGCGTTTAGCGATAGATAATACGCCTATCGTATGGCCAGACGATGTTTCAGTTAAAATTTGATACCTCTGCTTTCAGTAGTATGTCAACTAAATTCGGTAAAAGACGTGTTGTTTCGTTATATTCTGAAATCTTAAAAATTAAATATCACGCGGTTATCAAGTTTCTTTCAAAAGAAAGTTCGGCAGAAATAAAACGACGTTTAGATATTGTCTATTCAGACCAGAAACTTTTGGACCTAAGTGGTACATTAGATTAGAGGTTTTTTATTTTTATAAAAAAACCGTCTCTTAAGTACATTATTTATGTTAAACATAACTTTATCTGTATCACTCTTACACGAGAGGCAATATAAAAACTTTATAAATTGATATACAATAAAAAAAATTAAGAGTAACTAGGATGTGTCGCTAGCCATCAGGTAAATAAACGTGTAGCAAAGTACTCTATTTATGTTCTTTTAAATGTAGCAATTGAAATCTCACTCAACGAATTCCTTATTGAATGCAGAACAATTTATATTGATAAATTAATTAGTTACACAATTTGTTTTCGCCCTGCGTACATTGAACATCTCGTTAGACGAATGGGGCAACGGAAACGTATTATTTCAAGGAAAATCAAGAAATTTACAGTACATACATTAATAATTTTGAATAAAAAGAAAAATTAAAACGAAGCTTATTGTGCAAACATTATAAAGTCAATAGTAATAATATTTTGGATTTCAGGCCCTTTTGGGTTGGAGAAAGGTTGAAAATGGAAGTAACTATTTGTGGCTGTGTGGAGGGTCCTTAATCAGTGAGTGGTACGTCTTGACAGCAGCACATTGCACGTTCACAAGAACCGATGGCGTAATGACGTAAGTCTTGAGTATTTTCCATAATATTATAGTATGTATCTACAAGGATAGTTTGATTAAAAGTTTGGTAAAAAAGCAAGTATAAGTTTTTTTTTTGGTAAAATTTTATTTCTCAACATAGTCTTTTTTGGGGGCTACAAACTTTTCGATTATCCATTTTTTTCATCCTGTCTGATAAATAGGTCAAAACTTAGCAAGTTAATCATTTACTGCGGCAATGACATCCTGATTTGGCTAAAATTTCTTTCCACTGAGACAATTTTTTAATGTCGGCAACAGGAACAAGTCGGACGAGGCCAAGTCCGCGGAATGTGGTAAATGAAGAACTAATTCGAAGCCAAATTCATGCAATTTTGCCTTTGCGACGATTGGTTTGTGGGATAGCGGGGTGTTCTGATAGAAAGGTATTTTTTGTCTAGTTTTTTTCCAAGTAGTCAATCGTGATTATTTGGAAATTCCAAAAAATAGTGACCATCACCTTCCCAAAAACGGTCATTGCCTTGTTCAGCGTATTTTTACCTGTTATTGTCCATTGATTTGACTGCTGTTTGAACTCTGGTGTGTAGTGGTGGCTTCAAGTGTAATCCATAATCACGAATCGATGTAAAAAAATCCTTCAAAAACTGCTTTCAAATGTACTTTCAAGTACGTTTTTGGTCAACAGTCAAAGTCAGTTGCCACCCATCGCGCTGACAGTTTTTTTTTTATATTCAATTTTTCGTGTAGGATATTGTGCATCCGTTTACTTGAGATGGTCACAGTCTCAACAATCTCGCGCTCAGTGGTCACCCATTACGATACCAAATATTTTTATGATTTCCTCGATGCGCATACGACCACGTTTAATCTCATTTATCCAAAAATAAACTGCCTTCAACGCTGATGGAAAGTCCCTATGAATTTCATCCAACTCGATTTTAATCTGTTAACGTCTTCAAATAAAAATGTTTTATGATATTCGTTTTTTTTTCTTCATTATTGCGGCAAATGTTGAAGTGATCGATTCAGATGGTTGTAAAACGTCCATTACGCATCGAATCTGGCCGAAATTTTGACAAAAATTGCTTGAGGAATGATTCTGGCCAGCAGTGATGTCAATTTAACTTGCATTTTAACCAAACTTTTTAAACTATCCTAGTACATTAAAAGTTATCCACGTAGCGACAAGGCTGATTTTTTGCCACCCTGGTACATATGACAAAGACAAACCACTTTTTACGCTATAAAAATGTTCAACATTTTTCCACAAATATTCCGGTTTCAGACAACTTTTACAGATTCTCGTCCGAGTTCTTGAAGTTGTTAAAGTGAAGACTTGAAGGTAAATAAATGGTGAGTTCAGAAAGTATGATTTACCGTATAAAGTATGATACTTACTTATTATTAACACTGAACGTCGTTTCGAAATATGTTCTGTAATTTATTTATTTATTTATTACACATGACAAGAAATATACATAATTTGCGAAAAAACAGGTAATTTAATTTGGACATATAATTTTAATGGATCTGGGTTTGTTGCCTTTCATTTGTCGTGTCCCCAGTAAACTAGGCTTTTGCCTGTATCTCACTGAGGATATTTAGCATGAAAAAATAAATCGATACTACTTTCCGATTTTTGATTACACAAAAACAAAACCCCGTTGCACGCTCTCATCAACCTGACAAATAGTGACACTCAACTACAACTGGAAACATCTTGCGAAATTCAACTCCTCACACATCATCATTCCAGAAAGACCAAAAATATTCATCCCCCAATATACCGCACACAATCATAAGAATAAAAATTAAAATTAAAACAAAAATACGCAGAAACACTAATACAAAAACAACCAAAATTAAAACAACAAGAAGAAACCCTCACTCACGCAAATACTTTCCACTCGTCATTCATCCTGAAAGCCCAAGTACTCAAAATCCTGTCGCAATAACAACCACGCTCCGATCGACTGTCGAAATGATTTTCCTACCTTTACCATTATTGAAGTCGGCACACCATTGTATGTAATGGGAGCCAAATAAGCATATTGCCTTTGGGCAAAAGAGGTTTTAACTCTAGGGATGGTGAACATTTCATTAGTTGTCATGCGTGTCATGTGTGTCTGCTGAGTCTGCTGAGTCTGCATCTTGCCTTTCTCTCAATGGTAGTGCCAGAGAATGGATTTGAGATGTAAATTGGCTATGTTCAGGATCTGATACTCTCTGAAAAGCTCCACCGTGGGATACCGAGCAGGAAGTTTATTAATTATTTAAGAATGAATCGACAAAGGTCTGTCACCGGAGGTTATTAAGTGTCGGCCAACAAGGAAACTGTGATGAATCGTTAGAAGGGGAAAGTGGCATGGAAAAGGTTAAACTAATATTTTACATACATTCATACATACCATCATGCCTCTTCCTTGTTGGGGTAGGCAGAGAAGACAGAACACAAGGTTTTCCTATCACGACACATGGAATTCGCCTATTCTACGTTCATAAATCTTCTTATTCAACCTATCATTATTTAATCCATTAAAAATTCTAGAGACAACGCAACATGCTGTCACCATACACATTATGCGTTCTCGTCACCCTTATAAGATGTCGTACCGATCTGTTCACACAATCTCAATCAGCTTTCTCATTTTTTTTGTCTTTTTTCTAGTCCTACTCCAAATATTGTACGCCTCGGAGAATTGGATTTGACTCAAGAGGATGAAGGAACCGTGATACAAGATATAGACATCGCTAACATAACAGATCACCCCGAGTACTCAGTTGCTTCTAAATATAATGATATTTCTCTACTGCGTTTGGCTCAATCTGTAATGTAAGTATTTTTATTTTACAGAGTAACTCAATAGACATTTATTGCAGGATATAAGCGTATTGAATAAGCATTTACAGTTGTCCCTTTGCATCTATGACAATATCCCATCCAAACGATGTCAGCAGCTCCTGTGAAACTCGCGCGGTGTGGGGCCTGGCGTTGTCATGCAGGAGGCTGACTCCCCGGGTTAGCATTCCCCTTCTGCGGTTCTGAATGGCTCTTCTGAGTTTTTTTAGGGTATTACAGTAAGCCTCTGCATTGATGGTAGTCCCTTTAGGCTTAAAATCCACCAAAAGGACCCCCTTACGGTCCTAAAAAACAGATGCCATGACTTTTCCGGCTGAATGGGTCGTCTTGAACTTTTTGTGGCTGGGGAAGATGAATGACGCCACTGAAGTGATTGTCTTTTGGATTCTGGGGTGTAGAGACACACCCACGTCTCATCCCCCGTCACGATAGAGCCCAGAAAAGCTTCTCCCTTCTGTGCAAAACGATCCAAAAATTCACGCGCGGCGGTCACGCGATTTTGACGGTGCTCCGGTGTGAGCATTCTGGGCACCCATTTCCCACACAACTTCTTGTAAGTAAGTTTTTTCGACACAATATCACCAAGGAGGCTTCGAGAAATGTCAGGAAATTTTTCGTGAAGGTCGTCAAGCGTCACACGGCGGTCATTTCGCACTTGTTCTTCAATTTTTTGCACAAGTTTGTCAGAAATCACTGCCTTGCCTCGTCGTGAGTATCAGTACGGCCTTCTCTGAACAACCTAACCCACTTCGTGACATGTTGTCGACTCATCACATCACTATCATAAACTTCCACGAGCTTCCGATGGATATTCGCGGCGGTATTGTTCTGCAAAGTCAAAAAATGGATGACCGCGTGGATCTCGCACGGACGGGAGGTGGCGGGAGCGCGCGATGACCTCTCCTTCGGAAGAATTTACTGTGACTGAGAAAACTGGCTGACAAACACGCGGGAGCAAACAAACTGACCATTAGGATCCCCCCTACACGCCAGGTGCGCCAACTTCGAAACAAAAAATTTCCCCCGGCCTCAGGAGCCCTTGTAACCTTACTTTCTGGATGACCCTCGTACATGCATATATCCCATTACACTATTTCCCTGTCGGTGTAGGCAGGACTCCCCGTCGCCCTGTCCCTCATGTCTGAGAATGGAGATAGCCGTCGATGACCCTTTTAATGGTCTCATTCCATCTGGATCTGTCCCGGATCGAGCAGAGAGCATCCGATATTGAACATCCCGTCGCAGTCTTGATCATATCACTTCATCTGGTTGAGGTTATTCCTCGAGATCTCGTTCCTTCGACACTTCCGACGATCACAAGTTTCTCTAGGCTATTCGTGTATTTTCTCATGATGTGGTCGAAATACTGCAAGACACGTCGCATACACAATTATGAGATGTGGTATTATTCTTCTGCATACACCAAACGATCTCCGTGGTCTGGTGATAGGACGCTTGTCTGCTGATCCGGAGGTTGCGAGTTCGATTCCCGCCGGAACCCAGATTTAAAAAAAATGGGATTCCAGTCTGGTTTTCACTTAGAGCCCATTCAAACATATTTCTGGTTGATTGGAAGAGATTGCCACATGGCAATACGTTTGCCAGGTTAAAAAAAACATTGACGAATAAAACCAACATGTGTGCATTTCACTCTTGTAATGTATATCATTTTCGTTATATACAGTACAACCTAGCTGGTTTATTCCTATGAGACAATTTCTTCCAACTAACCAGAAAGTTGTTTTAGAGACCTTAAGTGAAAACCAGACTTCGACTCTTATTAAAATAAATTAGTTTCCAACGGAAATCGAACCCGTAACCCCCCCGGGCTGGATGATAATCGTCTTACTATCGTTAGGTTCCTGAGATTGTCATCCCAGATATTACATTAAATAATTTTGTATATTGAAATATAAACATAATTTTTTATTTATATTGTCTTTTTAATAATTCTAGTTTCAGTCAATTCGTACGGCCATTGTGCTTATGGCAAAATAATAAAAACCCTAATGGATTGGGTATTGCAACAGGATGGGGAAGAACGAATTACAGTAAGTAGATCATTTTATTTTTACTGTAGCTCATAACTCTATTTTGTGGTATAAAATATAGATCTCTAGCCACAATGATCTCTACAAAGAAGTGAGGGATTAAACAAATAAGGCAGCCATAACATTTGATCATGAAAAACCAAAACACGTGCATCAATAGCAAAGTTCGAATTTATAAGATCGATCAGGACTTAAAGTGTAGATACGAGTACCAGAGCTAACACAACTAGAGAATACTATGAGTTATAGCGGGAAAGTCTGTTATGGTGAAAAACTTTGATATTCGATAAACCTGCATTACAGATGACATTGTCAGATTGGGCATGAAGAAAAGGCAGTATTGGCGTGACTATGTAAATAGGATAGATATATACAGAATCCAATATATAGCGGCACACTATGTTATATCCCCGCAGGACATCGCATACCAGAAAGGTCACCTACTAGGTGGAGAGAGATAGCAGATGTTCTACGTCCCAGGAATAAGTTACGCAACAAAACACATTCAAGATGTATGCCAAGACGAGGAAGAAAGACAAAACTCTGCTATCCCAGAGAGACCGTTGCAGTTTTCACGGCCATCTGGATCAATCCGCAGAACATATTATGTGGTGCTGCGATGAAAATCCAATCAGTAATTTCCGAAGGAAACTCCATTTAGCCTTGCATCAGTTCATCTTCGGACCGATTGGCTTCTCCGATCTAGTGGTGTCAAAGGATAGTTTTGTTGCATTTAAAATTTTCTGTGAAAGTACTGACAACTTGCTGGGATGTTTGAACACCAGGCCTCAAGCCACTTTATAAGAAAAATAAATACTGCGCTGCGAGTTATTTTCCTTCTTCCGTGATGTCGGGCCTTAAGTTTGACGTCACTACTATTTTTTCACCCCACAGGAGTCCCTTTGGGCAGTTCCTTCTTTGTCACTACGTGACGTCGAGCTTATAAAAAAAATAAAGAAGATTTTGATCTTCTAGTGTAGATCGCACTGAATGGGGGCTTATTTTGTCACTCATAACAGCGTGGGTGGTGTTGGGATCAAACTGAACTATTTATTATACTAAAAAATACTGTAAAATAAAAAAAAAAGTGATATATGGTATGCCATCTATGGTTTCATAATTTCGACATTTTCTTTTTTGTCAAAATTATAATACATTTTGAGATGTGATATCTGTGAACGTTTCCTCTTAATTATGATTTGTATTGCGAAAATGTTACATTTTGAATTATAATAGGCACCATTTTTCCTTTTTAAAACTTATGAGTTATGGCGAACGTATTTCAATCAAGAGCTCGCAAGTGGCGATTTATCATTATATAGAACAATTGAATTTTGTTGAAAAATATGCATTAATTAATTTAAGAAAACAAATTGCGTGTGATAGTTTTACTCGTACAGTTTTAATGAGCATTAGATCATATTTTTAAGATATTTTTTTTAAATCTTTGAACATTAACGTAAATATATTATTAATAGTTACGGCTTTATCATTGTGGAGGTTTAAATGCATTGTAATTTGTTTTATCAAACTTTGTTTATTCCACTTTTTGTAACGGTATAGGGGAGTTAAATAGTTAACATACACTACAGTTTACTTAAGAACGAGTTAATATTAATTATCGGAGGATCTAAAGTAAGAGTTCCCACAGTGGTTGATATCGAACCCCTGGGGTCGGTTTGATTTTTCTATGGGTCGATAGATTCAATAAAAAAATATGGGGGTTGACGACAGCAAAAATAGACCCCCTTACTACTGCTATTTGTTTGTTTCTTCAAAATATCTATGATTTCAATATGTACCTTATTAAGAAGTAAAATATTAAAAAAAAAATTTTTTTTTTATAAAAACACATTACATTCCAAACTTGTGAACGAAAAGATCAATGTGTCATTAAAAGAGTCACACGTAAGAATACATGAAAATACATGTTTATCTTTTTCAATCCTTATCTTAATTTATCTTTTTTAATCCTTAGTTACTAGTGATTAAAATGAAAAGTTTGATATCTAGTGAAATATTTAATCTCAAGTACTGTACAAACATATTAATTTGAGTAAGTAAAGTAAATGACTAGGGGGTCGAAAGTAAATAACTAGGGGGTCGACGGTTTTAAAAGTTTTTGGTAAAGGGGTCGGCGGCCAAAAGAAGTTTGGAAACTCTTGATCTAAAGTATAGTTTCTTTACCTGTGGGCTGGGACTCAAAATAAGGTCGTTTGAAATTTTGAATGGGCTGCGAAATATTTTTTACCACCATATTATAATATTTTTTACATAATAACATACGACATGCTACAGTCACTGCGTGTCGAAAGTAACAGATTGACGATATTCAGAATTTTTACATAATAACATATGACATGCTACAGCCACTGCGTGTCGAAAGTAACAGATTGACGATATTCAGAATTTTTACATAATAACATACGACATGCTACATCCACTGCGTGTCGAAAGTAACAGATTGACGATATTCAGAATTTTTACATAATAACATACGACATGCTACAGCCATTGCGTGTCGAAAGTAAAAGATTGACCATATTCAGAATTTGTATAAATTTATTTAATGTTATCTGTATGTGTTATTTTATTTCTTAAGGGTAGTGAAACGAAAACTTCGAGTCTAATCTGAGACACGGCTTAAAAAGATTAAGAAAATGTGGGAACTTTTTCTTCAGTACGTATTTTGGTAAGATTTCCGGGAGGTTTTAGCTTGTACATTTCTTAATACATATGCGAATGTTGGAGATGGTACACAAAAAAAAATCCTTAGACTACATGTTTTTTTCCTCATGGCAATACGCTGGATTATTGACCAAAATATTATCTGTTCGGACCCCGCATTTGACTACTTCCCTTGAATAAGACGAACATTTTTCACATCTAGTATTCAGGGGTATCCTTATAACTTCAGTTATAAATTAGATTTTTTTAAATAGGTTTAATTACCTTTTAAGGAAAAATTATAGTATGAGTATAGTAATCCTTCTATGTGAGTTATTGGTTCCAGGAAAACAGCACATGATAAAAACCGCATAAATGGAGCCATTAAATGCCATGTAAAAATATAATCTTTTGCACATTTCTAAACATTTTATTCTTACTTGTTAAAAAATTAAACGTTTTTAAACATGTAAGTCTTGATAATTGGTTGCTGGTTACTAATAAAATACTTAATGTGATGAGATCTGTACGAATTATTTATACGGAGAAAAAAATAGGAAAACATAATTTGCTGTACCTCTTCAAAATAACTCTCATTGAATGAATGTTCCATTGTTGCTATTGTCATTCTAATAGTTGTATATAAAAATTATTTATTTAGAAGCCAAATATAGACGTCATTATTACGATATAAACCACGTTAGAGTTGAATCGTGTAAAGGAGACTACATAAATAGAGGAATTACTGTACCATAAAGTGTCCTTCGTATGAGTTCACTCACCAAATGACACATAAAATAGTCATCTTGTTATTTATTTTAATTCAATAAAATAATATACAGTACAAACATTTTCCAAAGACTATATCTATATACAAATTTATATCTTGAGAACTAAACTAATTTAAATGTTATAATTTTTAACTAAGTTAATTTTAATTTCATACATAAATTATTTAATTTTTAGCTGGATCTGCATCAGATATATTGCTGAAAGTTAGTTTAGCATTGTTTGATCAAGAAGAGTGTCAAATGTTACATTCGTTTAACAGCAAAGTTTTGAAAAGAGGAATTATTGAGGAACAAATATGTGCTGGATCTGACTGGGGAGAAAAGGACACGTGCCAGGTAAGATTACAATTCTTACTGATTAAACCCATACTTCGGTTTATCGAAGTGATACGTTACTGAAAAGTTGTCTGTAAATCAAAATTCTGTATATCGAATTATTTTTTTACGTATACTATACATATATATTGTGCTAGAAAAAAATCAATTTAATCTTCTTGAATAATGGCCGTGAACTCCTACATAAGAAGGAGCATACGCCAATGTCAAGTGATGTCCACTTCATAGGATCTTGATAGTTCGGCGCACTTGGTTGCCGCATCCGTAGTTATTTTGAGTATACTAAAACAATTCGACCCGATACTATTGTTATCTAGTGATATATTATGGAGTCAAACTATTTTAAAGCTAAACTACAAAGTTTACAACAAAATGAATCTTCACAATAAGATGATAATTAAATGTGTAGTAGCGAGCAAATAATTTCAGTTTAAATGGGCGAATAATTTCAGTGCATATACTACACATATATTTTGTTATAAGTTAATCTTAATTTGGTTAATAAATGAATGATGCTTTTAAGCATGGAAGTTTTATTGAGGCTCAACAGGTAGGGAAGATTTGCGGGGAGGAATATCAATATTTGAGAAAAGTCTAGATTGTATTCTAAAATATTTAGAACAGAGAATATGTATACATATGTTATGTAACACAAATATAAAGAATAACTGCCTGTTTAATAAAGAATAAGAACATTCCATACTATAATTGAATGGTAAGTAGGACCTGGGTTTTGTAATTTTTCTCTTTTCCTTTTCAAGCTGCTTATAACAAAATATAATGTTATACATTTTTCGGAAAAACTTTTGAGGTTATCTCTTCATCGGAACAATATATGTTACCTACAACGAAAACTCCATTTTTGGACACATATCTCTTGGCCAAGGAGACTGTTTTAAGAGGTCTCTGGAAGCATGGAAAGATGATGGTCATGAGCAAGTGACCCAATGCGTTGAACACGACTTCCATTAACAATTGCTCTTCAAGCTGCGAAATGTTGAGATGGATGGAAAGGAGTCTTCAAGGGCTTTCACGGGAATCATGATGCTCTATCATGAGCTACACGACAGGCTCACGCCATTGAGGTCGAAGTCACTTTAATTTTTTTTTTCAGGGAGATAGCGGTGGACCATTAGTGTCTAAAGACCTTAACAAGAGGTGCGTATTCCATCAAATTGGCATCACTTCCTTCGGTATCGGGTGTGGGAATCCCATTCCAGGTGTCTATACTCGAGTCAGCAGATATCTGGACTGGATTGAACCTATCGTGTGGCCGCAGTAGAATATAATGTTTACAATATACTCGTATATGTTTACACCGTAAGGTGGCTAGTAAATAGCGGTTAGGTATTGTGGGTAAGTGATATAGTAGGGAAAAATAGTCAGTAAAGAAACATTTCATGGAAAGGGATATTCTATAAAAAAAATATTAGTAAAAATACTCATCCAAAGGGATATTCTATAAATATTCATACAAATGGATATTCTATAAAAAAATAGTAAAATGCGGTATTCTTTAAAAAATAAGTAATAAAAATATATTTCAACCTAAGGAATATTGCATATTTTTCATTGAAAGGGATATTCTATAAAAAAATGTTTAAATACTTTCCATCCAAAGGCATACTCATATTTTCGGAAGCAGTGTTATAAAATAAGTAGCAAAAATATGTTTTATCTAAAGGGATATATTTTGGATAAATAAAGTACTTGCTAAAGAACATGATGCATATTTTTTTACTAAATTTGTATTTTTTTAAATAAAAATATTTTATTTAAAATATATTTATTGTCTATGGGTTTAAGGGTTTTATATGATAATATGGAGAATGGTTTTATATTCTACTTGTAAATACACACGTAGTCACTAGTTTCTGCGTGTGAAAATATGCTTTATTGTTAACTTATAATTTAATTCAGATTGTATTCACACTTGGTCTGGTCAACTCACAATTGAGATACTAGCGATAATTTGGTTCAATCAGATATATCCTATCGATATTATTACAATTTCACTTGTTTATTATTTTTAAGTAACATCGCAGCCAAAACAAAACAAGCACAGCACAATAAAAACACAAACTCTTGTAATTTATTTTGGCAGGAACAACGTATTTACTGTAAAAAGTGAAAGTCATAACATGTGATAGTCCACACAATGGCCAAACTAATAATAATAGCCCAATCTGTTCTAGTATTTTTATATAGATGTTATTTATATAATTATCTACAAATAGCGCACTTTGTTTTAAGAGTACCTGTTAAGGTGTAACAGAGCTAATTGTTCAAAATAGCGTTAACCAAAGTAGAAAATGGGTGTCGTAGTAGAATGCTGCGTGACATAGATTTTAGAACCTCTGATAGTAGCATAGTGAGTTGAATCACTTTTTTAAACGTAAAAGAGCAAGAGAAAAAATAAAAATAAACGTTCCATTCGACTCTGTATGATTTATCAATGCGTTTAAATACTAATGTGAATTTTGAAAATCTGTTGTAACACATGTATAAAGCTGAAAAATAATACACAATCAATACAACTTTCATAGTTAATGATCGCTAAGATATCGATAGGAAATTTATGATTATGTCAACTTGACTACAATTAACTTTAAGTTTGACGTAAATTAACACTTATTTTCTTATCTTATAAGCTTTTGACGTAATTGCGTTACTGAAGATTGTATATTTTAACAAATAAAAAAAATATCAAAATCTGTTTTGTGTTTTATTTGCGTCATACTATTGAAGCATTCTTTTATTATTCTAGTAGTCTTCCTCGTTCTCCATCAA
This sequence comes from Odontocerum albicorne, assembly GCA_949825065.1. Taxonomy (NCBI): domain Eukaryota; kingdom Metazoa; phylum Arthropoda; class Insecta; order Trichoptera; family Odontoceridae; genus Odontocerum; species Odontocerum albicorne. The sequence continues at coordinate 10,832,065 of OX463855.1, forward strand.
TTTCTATACATTTTTATATAAACATATATGTTACATAATCACATTCAATGTGACCAAACCGTTTCAGGATTCTTTTTTTGATCCTACTCATAACATTTATATTTAATAAATAGTTTTGATTTATTCCATCATTTCTTTCTCTATCAAATATTGTAATAACAGATATTCTCCGCATTTATTATTCTCTTATCACCTTTCAATATCCAGGCTTCGCTCCATACATCAAGGTGGGCCCTAGCACACTACTGTGCATAATCATTTTAGAAAATGTGATTGATTTACTGACAAAAACAGTATTAACCCTTTATAGGGCAAGTTTTTATTTTTGAGATATTGAGATTTTTGTTGAATAAATCATTGTTATGTGTATCAAATCAACTTTATTTCTTCGAAAACGTGTTTTAAAATATTATTTTTTGGAAATGAGGCGGTAAGATATGAGACCTGTGCCCATTTCAGGGGTCATGTCAGGGGTCGCAAAAATGACCAATGAATGTTTAGGTAATAATATCTAAGTTTAGGTTGTATTAGGAAAGAACATTCTTATATGAGATATAATGAATGGCGATTTACTTATAATGCCTATTTACATTTTTGACAATAAATTGACCGGATGTTTAGATCGTTGCTACTGAGCATGCAGCTAACTTCACGACGATCCGTCTTAAATAAGACCTTTGTCCATCCACTAAATTTGCCAATTTGACATTTGTGTTACTTAAAAATGTTTCATTAAAAAAATGAATCCTTATAAGTATGACCATAAGGGTGGTCGCATATGCGTCCGATTTCTGCTTATGCCCGTTAAAGGGTTAAGTGCACTGTTAACTATTTTAAGACCGAGATCGGTGAACTTTTGAAAAAAACCAAGATCCATACTGGATTATAGAGTTGAAAGTTATTACGATGATATTTATAAATTCATGGCCTAGTTGGTAAAACGCTTATCTTTCACTCGGGATTTCGAATTCGATTCCCGATATTAAAAAAAAAACAATCACAATCTAGTAAAAGAGTAAAATGTGCTGAGTACGTGTGCGAGTGTTGTCTCTTCGAGTACGGCAGTGCTCCAACATGCGCAATGACAACTCGCGAGATTCGTGTCTTCTCCTGTGAGTTTCGTGCCTTCTCCAGTGAGTTTCGTGCCTTCTTAACCCGAAGATTCGAAGATCTTTAGCTTCATTGATATTTTTAATTTTCTAATCTCAGCAAATCTAGACTGAACTGGATTCGATGAATGCTGAGTTGCATATTTATATTTATCGTTAAAGACAACGAACGTGTGTGCGATTATTATGATATTATATATAATAATGTGATAAAGTCGTCTACAAAATGTAAAAACGACTTATTTTATGTATTCGTATCATGCAAATGAAGTTTCCCAATTATTCATCAATAACAAAGGATATAAAGCAATAATAAAAAGACGAAGCGAAAAATATTATATAATATATGGAGAGACACAAATATTATTAGGTCTAAGTAATTCAAATTCAAAAAACAATTTTATATAGCGCTGTTTAGAGAGCAAACTCTCTTCAAGGGTGCTCTACCTCGGGTCTCGAACCGACTATCATTAAACAAATCACGTCTTGCAGCTATAGCAGCGTCCGAGCGACTCATGTATTTTTATAATACTTTATTTATATACAGTACAATCTTTATTGTCAAGTGCTAATTTCTTCCAATCAACCAGAAAGGTGTTTAATGAGGTTTTAAGTGAAAGCCAAACTGTAAACTTTATATATTGTATATATATTAAATCCGGGTTTCAACGGAAATCGATATCTCATGCTTTTCCGCTAGAAGAAAGTCTCGGGAAAGAAGGCGGAAATTCATGTAGCGTTAATTATTGTAAAAAGTGAAATTATGAAGTATTTCTTTATTAAATATTCTTAAATGGAGTTCTACAAAGTTAAAGCCCATAGTTTGATGAATTTGTGTTGTTCTATTTCTTCTAATATCAATTCTATGTGCAAAACTTTGTTAGTATTTGTTACGCAATAATGTTTTATTTATTGAATGCATTTTTTTATTAATATGTATAAAATATAACAGTTTAGTGAATACTTACTGGCAATAGACTTTTCCTTCGGGGCTGCATGTCGCTATAACCAACTGTAACCTTGCCACTGTACTGAACCCGAGATAAGTGCTGACCGTTTTGCTAAACTATATACGATTTTCGTCAATACCACCAAATAAATATTTGCGTTTTCAGAGACCAAGTGGGATTCGTAAAATATCATTATAAAAAAAAGTTTTTTTAAGGATAAAATAGCACTGTTGCATATACACATACATATATACCACCATGCAATTTCCCTGTTGGGGTAGGCAGATAGGACAGAGTGTCAGACTTTCCTTTCTCGACACACACAAACATCCTTAACCTCTTCTACATCCATATACATTCTCATACAACTTCTCGGATTTCTCTGACATTATTTATTATTTATTTATTTAACACTTTTATTGCAAATACAATCTGGCGGGCTTATTGCATCTTAATATCTTCCAACCAACCAGACAAAAGTAAATGAAGCAAGTTACATGGTCGCAAAAAAACACGTTAAAATGACTATCCATCCCCACGAAACCCATGAACACATACGTGAGTATACGCCCACAAAGGCGAACAATCACTCGACCATTCTTTTTCATATAAAGTGAGATATCATCAATCAAAGGAAAAGGAAGGGATGGTGGAGAGGAAAAAAACAGAAATGAAACACGTTATATTACTGACTAGAAATTTAGAGTTTTTTTTTCAGTAGCTTCTTAAAGTGTGCCAAGGACGGAGCAAATCTAACATTAGTTTATAACTGATTCCAGAGTCTCACTGCATGGACAGTAAAGGACGACGTAAAAAAAGAAGAGCGTTGGACCGGAAAGCCCAATAAACAATTTCTGTTTGAGCGTAGCGCTAGTCCATGATCGGAATGACGCTGAAATATGTTAATTGAAAACCGACTCTGTTTATTCTCTAAATATTCAATTAACCTCTAATTGGACCGTCACGTTTATCGAAATCGGATCCGTATCAACAACTAACAAAGATAATTTGTTATTGCAGTACCAGCAAAATGTTTATTTGTTTGTTATATATGATGTCATATGACTGATGACACAGATGAGAAACTTGAATGCCTCTTTATTCACTAAGAAACTTTTCAACTTCATCGAGATCTTCATCAACTCCATCGAGATCTTCATCAACTTCATCGAGATCTTCTTTAAAAGACTAGAACCTTCGTTATTTACTGTTAGTATCCTTCTCACACTTCAGTGTGACGTTTAGTGTCTAACAGCATCAAATTAGAGTTTTGCTGCTTTTGAAGTTTTCTGCGAAAGTATTATATTTCCAATTTGCTGGGCTGTTTTAACTCTAAGCCTTAATTTAATTCAAAGGACATTTTTATACAGCGTCATTTATAGAGCAAACTCTCCTCAAGGACACTCTAACTCGGGTCTCAAATCCACAATTATTAAGCAAATAAGGTCTGGCAGCTATAACAGCGCCCGAGCGAATCATGTATAAAACTTTCTTTGTGTATAGTACAACCTTGTGGAATTATGTATTGTCATGTGGAAATCAACCAGAAAAATGTTTATGAGGCCTTAAGTGAAAACCAGAATGAAAATCCTTTTTTTTAATCTGGGTTCTAACGGGAATCGAACACGCACCCTCTGGGTTGGAAGACAGGCGTCTTACCAACTGGGCCATGGAGGTGTCTTAAGCTACTTTATAAATATATTAACTGCGTTGCAAGTCATTTCACGTATCCTATAACATTGAACCTTAAGTCCGTCGTCACTGCTCTTTTTTTCCCACTCAGGTGTATTGCCGGCAAAGGAAGGAGCCCCTTTGGCCAGTTCCTTCTTCGTCACTGAGTGATGTCGTGCTCATCATCAAACGATATTAAATCGACTGTACTTACGTCATCAGTGTGTAACAATATGTGTTTTCATAGTTATTATTTAAATAGTCATAGTTAGAGCATTTTTATTTTTCAAATATTATTTGACACCTGTTACTTCTTGATATGATTATAAGACATATAATAAATGGGAAATAATGTATTGTATTTATCAACAAGATATTACTATATTGTTAAACAGTAAATTATAAATATAATAATGCGAAAGCAGTTCATATTAAGTGAGGATGCTTGATTTTTCTAACATTTATAATATCAACACTCAATTATTTTTATAACATTTATAATATCAACACTCAATTATTAGTTCGCATATCACTTTCACTGTATACTGTTATGTAAATAAATGAACATGGTTGTTAATTGTTTATGTCGAGTTTTCTGTCAATTATATGTTCTGAGTGTCGTTATTAAAGATTTCCACTGTCATTCCGGAAACGGATTAAACTCATCATTTCGTTTAAAATAACCTTCAAATATAATTTTTTTATTTTTTCTGCAAGGTAAAACTTTTATTTAAAGTATTACAAACAATTTTTACGGCCTCCGTGGCCTAGTTGGTAAAATGTCTGTCTTCCGACCCGGTGGTTGCGGGTTTGATTCCCACTGGAACTCTAGATTTAAAAAAGGGGTTTCTCTCTGGTTTTCACTTTCACCACATTCTACTCTAGAAATTTGAAAAAATCGTTCTTATTTTTTTCAATACTCTTAAAGTTTAGACCTTTAAGATTATGTTCTCAAAAGAAAATTTTAAAATTCTCAATATTTATGAAGTTATAGCTATAAATGAGGCAGCAATTACGCCGCACCGGAATGACTCAGACAGTAATCTCCAAACTTTAAACGCGTTTTTCTCGAAACTACTTTATTCGGCCTGGTCGACATAAAATCTCAAGTTCAATCCTACCGATTGCCTTCAAATTAGATATGAAGCTTTGATAAATGTTTTTCTATCGTTCTTACCTTAGAAAAAAATGTTACTATTTCTTTTTTTAAATTCAAAATTAAAAAAAAAGGATAAAAAATGAATTTCTTTTCTGACAGCTATTTTTTCTTTGGTACCAACTATAACGACATTATTTTTTATCAATAAACTATGTATGATTTTTGTTTTAAATTTACAAAAAGGTTCCAATCATGTCGACCAGTTAACCCCTTTTTTACGACAAGATATAACAGCTTTTTTTTTCAAATTTTTTTGTACATTCTCAAATCATCAATAAACAAACTGTAAACAATGATCGGAAAAATATTTTTTGTTGTTTTTATTTAGTCTGACGAAACGCCAGAAATTCACGCCTCTAGAGAAGATTACCCCCTTAAGGCTTCACAAACATCTTTCTGGTTAGTTTTCGGAAGTTGATACATGGAAATAATCTCACAGGGTTATACTGTATACAATGAAAGGATTTAACATGATTGGTTCGTTCGGGCGCAGCTATAGTTGCCAGACGTGATTTTTTTAATAACAGTGGCATCGACTTATACCAGACTATCATTAGACCCGCAATTATGTATGGCTCAGAATGCTGGACTATGTACAGCTCCTACTCTAGGCAACTTGAAACAGCAGAAATGCGAATGCTCAGGTGGTCGGCAGGAGTATCACTGAAAGATAAAATTAAGAGCTCACGCATTCGTGGTAGCCTGGGGGTCACTGACATAATTAGTAAGCGGGAAGAGCGACAGCTGAGATGGTACGGGCATATAAGACGGAGACCACCAGACCATACTGTAAATCAGGCAATGTCTGTGGATCTTCCTCGACATCCGTCCAGAGGAAAACCAAAGAACTCCTGGATGACTCAATGCTCCAAAATCTTGCAGAGAAACGGCCTAGATGAAAGCGACACCCAGAACCGATGAGAACGAGAAGAGCCGACCCCAACAGCCTACCTAGGCAATGAGTTGTGACAGTGCCAGGAAGAAGAAGTGGCATCGACTTATCTTGATGCTCTCGAAACGGTGCTTTATAAAATTTGTTCTTTGAATGTGAAAATACAGACTTAACATATTATTATGGTTCAAAATAATAAGATGACTGTAAAAAGAAATGCAGATGCTGAAAAGAAGAGAGATCGCGTCACCAACACGACGGTAATGTGAAGCAGCACAGTGTCATAATGAAAATTTGATTTATTTCTGTCATTAGTCATTGGTTATTTATTACTAGTAATAAATAAAGAAGATTTCGATCTTCTAATTTAGATCGCGCTTGATATGGACTTATTTTGTCCCCAATAACAACGTGGGTGGGATCGAATTAAACTGAACAGCATTTCGGTATGACGATGTCAGATAAGGAGTACTTTATCTATTGGGTAAATTAGTCGATGATTTTCAATGTCATTTCACTATTTGCTATCTCGTGTAATCTTTCACGCCCACGAAATAATTATGAAAAGATAAGCTCCCTTAAATAGTTTCACTGCATACTCGTATCTCTCCATATCACATTAATACTTAGCACTCGAGAGCATGAGTCCTACTCTCGACATTTCTTACCTCAATGAAAGTTGGCAAATAATATTGCTAAATTAGTTATTAGCCTACATCTTCCTCACACGCCATTCATTCCAGATATATGTAAATTTGCTTAGTAAATCTTTCAGAAATCATTCTCTCGATATTTCCAAACAATTTCAAGATATTTGTATCGGACGATGTATTTGTTTTCCTGTTTATTTATATTTTGATGTTATTTGGTATTTTTTTATGTTTGTTGAGGTCCGTGCTGTATCACAACCGTAACTGAAATGTTCCTTATGCGCGGCCATCGCGTGAGACAGTATCAAAAGTCGGCCGCCCCATGAATGCGAAAACTTGCGAGAAATGTGATATCTCGCAAGTCATGACGGCATGCACGGGCGGAAACAGGCGCTTGCGATGAGCGATTGGTCGCACATAAGGAGCGCCAAAAGTCAAAAAATACATTCTCGGTTCACTCCAGTCTACTGCATTTTACTTGCGACCATCTACTACCTGCTAAAGAGGAATCTCTTTACCCTGCTACTTTTCACCGGAAAGCATCAAGTGAGCCGAGAATTGAGCAGCATTGAGTAGCAGCCATCCAACTATTTCTAGTCTTTGTACCGGTGCCGTACAATATCTTTCTGAATTTTACTTATAATATCCGACTTTAACAAACAATTATCTTTTATCAGATCAATTCTTACACTTTCATACATTGCAATACTAGATATTATTCGCAAAGGAGACATTTATTCAGCTCCTATCACTCTTTCTTAATAGCAGCGCTTTACTTTAATACATCAAGATGGGCACTAGCATACCACGTGTATTTGTTTTAAAGAATTTGCAATTGTTTGGTTGGCAAATAATAGAACGCCAACAATGGGTCTCATGCTGGTTTTCCACATAATGCACATACTCACACTTGACAATAAGTCCAAAAGTTTGTATTGTATACAACAGAAGTGTAATACAACACAATATAATCTGGTGGCAAAGATGATATATATTATCCATACTTCTATCTCACATTTTTAATTGGATATTACCCTTTTAGCGTTAGAAGATACGAGTATTCCCGTACCAGCTTATACATAGATATGCTTGGATATTACTCAATTATTTACCTGAAAATTAAATAAATATGATCCAGTATTTTACTTTTCTGTATTATATGTTAAACATTCCTCTTAAAATTCTCCACTCTTAAAATTTCTGTGTTTTTTTTTAGAAATAAGGCATGTTAACACCAAAGTATATATTATATTATAACTTTTTTTTCTGTCAAATTAAAACAGCCAGTAAAATCAAAGCCCGGCTTTTAGCCAGTAATAAATAAATAAATAACCATATTCTCCTTGTATTATCAATTGATTATAAAATAAATAGATTAATTAGATTTCCGCACTAAAGCGCTATCTCGAAGAAACGGTGGTGAGTTTACTAAAAGGAACGAATATACTTAATGCGATAACTTGAAAGGCAATTTATCGCCCGTGATTACGTTTTACATTTTTAATTATAATACGAACCTTATGAATAGTGTTAGAGAAATAAACATTTATTTATTGTTAGACTCATAAACATTTATTCACTTAAGTGAATTTTACATATTATACACAGAGTATCAATTATATTGTATAATTAGAAAATAAAGGATTAACATTATTCAAGAAAAAAAAATGTAGAAAACATATATCTTTCAAAATATGATGAATGGAAATATTATTGTATTATTTATACAACACGGAATATAAAATAAAATCAAATACAATTAATTCAGTTCAATCAATGATATAAGATTTGAAAAAGAACACGAAATTATTTAGTAAATTACAAAACAAAATAGTTCTATTATATTAACTCATATAATTGCATAATAACTTGAATTTGATGACACAAATCTTCCTAGTTTGGCTGGGCTGCCTATTAAAAAAACTAAACATTTTACATGTCTTCACACACAGCACAAGAATAAAAATAAAACAAAACGTATGCACTCAAAATAATAAGTCGCCGAAACGTAATTTAATAAAATATAAATCGAAATTTACAAACACTCGAATATTAATTTGAGCAATGATGTAGTCAAGTGTACTGTAATTCGCCAGCAAAGCTATTAAAAAATATGCGATGCTAAACGAAAACTATGTTGTGGGTTTAACTATTTAATAATTATTAACTATTTTAGCATATATCATATTGTATATACCCCCATATCAATAGTTATATTATTTAAAAAAATATATTAATATGTCTAGAACAAATGTCGGAGATATTAATTTTCGTCTCGATATCCCACTTGCTTGAATACGAACTCTTACTAAACTATACACGCCTTCTTAAACTGTCTGAAAGAAGGATTTTATTTGATTTGATGTTTCTGTATAAGGTTATTAATAATATAATTGATAACCTTATGAATACAGTGACAACGTGCAACTATCGTTGGTAAATTTTTATTGACACTTTTGAATTGTAAAAGGTTTCACGTGTTTCTAGCAGGAATATGGAGATCGAATTTAGTCAATATATAGGGGTTCTCTTCTCTCGGATCTCTGCTGCACAATATTCCCACATACTTCATCCCGCCATGAACGGTCTTTTTGGGGTCCAAACATGTCTAATTTTGGAAGTCACGCTAGATTCCCTGGCTGATTCCACAATAGTGTGAAAACAAAAGATATATCATTGCTCAGAACTGCTACGATTTGAACAGGAGGTAAAGGAATAACAATTTCTGTGAACGGAATAGAATAATAAATAGCAATGGTAGCTCCACTTTACCATACGAGTATAAGCAATCACTACGTAAACAAGTATATTTTGGAAGCTTATATTTGAAATCTGGACGAAGCCAGCTTTCGAATATAGCTCTTATTTTAATGTTGTACTCGATAAATGATTTATAGTATGTATCATGTTTATTGGAAATTGCGCTTAGGCAATTCCATTGAAGGAAGGATAGTGACGAATAACTATTTCTGTGAATATGATCCATTGAGGAATTATTGTTTTTCAGTGGTTGAATTGTTAGCAATGAAAATATAATTAAGTTGGAGAAGAGGGGAAGTAACGATGGACGATAGTGAACTGTTAGTATTTAACATTTTAAGCGGAATTCGAACAATTATTTTGACAATTGGAGTGAAGTCTGAACTTAGATCTTGGCATATGATAGATGAATCTACATTATAATTCAAGGCATAATCGTCCTGTGGGGCAGGTCATTCGTATATGATAATAGAATAGATTGCAGTGAGCTTTTTGTCAAAATAGTTTGTTTACGGGACGAGGATTCGATACCGGATACATTTTTGAACTTCACATGACATAAGACACGATATCTGTGACCATCGAGTGTTGGATTTTTTTCTGCTGTAATAGTTTCGGGCACGTAAAGCTAGAGACTGGGTGGACTCCAGAGCAGTTAACGCATTTCAAAAGTCCATCTGAGAAAGGGTACTCCTCGCCCAGGTGGTCGTCTAAATACTTGGATCATCGAGGAGCAGATTTACATTGCTTTTTAGTGTGACCGTATTTACAACATTTAAAACAGAGAATAGTTGAAAATGTGTATAATTCCACCGCTAGGTAATTGTTAAATAAGTAGGTATGCTTTGGAAGAATTTGGCCTTCAAATGTGATAACAGTTTGAGAAGGCTTCCAAATTGTTACTCCAGTACTAGTGTCTTTGTAATTTGACCATCTAGCCTTTACAACTTTGCCACATTCAGGAGGGGTCTTGACATTTTTGATAACTTCCTCATTTGAGAACTCTGTAGGGATGCCACGAACTAAACCCAATTTTATAACTGCGTATTTAGGGATAAATGCTTTACAATGAAATCACTACTTAGGTATTTATTTTCCGATTGAGCACTGATGAGTTCCACTAAAATTTTAAAACGATCTTCTGTCTTAATGCCACCGGTCACCAGATTTCCTATATATTTTTTATATAAAGCTACCGATTTTCATAGGATGGACGATGGGGGAAGGGTAATACCGGACCTTCAAATTCCACATCCTCTCTTCGTCTTTTAACAACTTGGGGTCGTCCTTAATCCGGTGCAATATCAAGTGGTATATTTTTCTTCATTATACTAGCCAATAATATCAACAAAAGAAAACCACAAAAAGAATCACGGAAATATTTAACATTTGCAAAAACTGTTGAAAAAACGAAGTTTATTCACGCCAAATTAATATAAGTCATCAGGATTTAAACGTGAAATGACAACAAAAAACAGAATAAGACAAAAAAAATATAAATAGAATTTTAACCAAATACTCGTATATAAATATTAAAATAAAGTGAGGTCATTAATCTCAACAGCACAAAACTGAACATTGAGTTTTAAATACTCCTTACTAAAAAATGCCTCTTTCCAGCCAAGCGGGTAGAAATAAATTATATTGTATAGGTAATTGAAATTAATATTGCAAAACTTAGTCAGTTAACTCTCAGCCGTAGTAGACACTACTGCTGAGAGTTAGCTGGCTAGAAAATTGTTATTAAATACGCATTATTTATTTATTTTTAGTAATAACTATGTTGAAGAGTTTTTGCACAAATTGGTGAGTGCCAATTTTAGAAAAACGAGGCTTTTTCGTAATTTGTCATCAAATATGTGTCTGATAACAATTTTGAATTGATATTTGAATTGGAAATACCAGTCTTGGGGTTTTAATTCGTAATAACCTTATTGTTTTTACTTTCGACATTGATCGCAATCTTTCAAAACAATTGTTTTCAGGAAATATTTTTACATCCAGTTTAATGTGGCTTGCTAGTGTTAAAATTTGCCAGTTGTTTTTTTCTTTCCAGTATTTTTTATTTCCCTTTCGGAAAATAGCCTCCTTACGATTGTATTTTTCGATTGCAAAATAACTTTTTAAACAAAACAGTTAAGTTGGTAATGCTTTCCCGCTCAATTTTAAATTTAAAAATTAAACCATCTCCCTCAAAGGTTCACGACCTTTTTTCCTAAACAGCGTCGAGTGCTCGCAGTGAAAAAGTGGACGTTTTCAACACACTAAAACGTTTTAACAATCCGAGTTCGGTAGTGGTTTTGAGCCATAGACAAAAAAATTATAAAATCTAAAATAAGTTGTTTTAAGATATTCACGGAAGATAGAGAGAAAAGGGATGACATTTATAGTAAACATTTTTCTTATGTTTTTTTTATATAAATTTGGTTTGTTTTAGGTCACTTAATGATGATTTTTTCCACCTTAATATATTTTTTTAATTGTATCATGTAATTTCTTATTTTTAAACAGATATTTTCATCGCAAAGAGGAATATAGGTTTCTAAGTTTTACCATTTTTTCCTTAAACATGATTCCACTTAAACTCGCCGATCTTAAATCTCCAGATCTTAAACAATGAACTGGTAACTGAAGAATAAATTATGGTTTCTTTTTTCACTGAAGTAAAACACAAGATTAAACGAAAAGTAATGTAAATTCTAAGACCGGAGAACCGTTAGGGGTCACCCCAAAGAAAAGTTGACTCTCATATTCTATCTTCCACTGAAACAATCTAAAAAGTCAGATCTCTCACCACATTTACTTTCCTCCCCTCAGGATAGGAAATTAGGAAATGTTTCCCGTAAATGCAATCACTTTTGGCAGTAATGCCTCCTTTTGGGTTCGGGCAAAGGTTGATAAAATTGGTAACTTCACACCGAGCCTTATTTAAATTTTTAGAATATTAAAAAAAATATGGTATAGTAAACATATTAAATTTACTGTTCATTTAAATACTTCAATTAAAAAATCCAGTTTATTTTATGTTGACAATTTCTTGATTTTAGGGGGTTGAATATGATCATGACTTCTTGGAAGCGACTCATTGTCTTTTTTTTCAGATTGGATGGATAAAAGGGTTTAACGTGTAGAATTTTCATTCCCGAAATATTATTATAAAAAATCCAATTTCTACAGTGTGGAAGTGTTAAAATAAATAGGTCTGCCTATTGAACTAGTTCATACGGAACACCAATAAAAAATTATAACCACATTTTTTTTAAATAAAATCGTTCCTCTTTCATATAGTACGTAACTATTTTACCACTGGCATTTATTCCGAATTCACTCATTATATTATAGTTAACTTAACGATAACGTTTTTGTATCTATTAAATAAAACACTGCACCAACGATCGTCCTTAACTATCATGCATCCTTCTCCAGAACAATTTGTTCAAGGGTGTTCCTCAAGAAATTGTCCTTAGTTCTCGACTATACAACATGTACTCGTATATGGCCAATCTTTTGCAGACTATTTATTTTAATGTTGTTGTGTTACAATATATGTATGTTGTCACAATGTATACGTTTATAAATCTCTTAGAACATCCGAAAAAACTAAAACAATTATCTACACTTTCTTTCTCAGCTGCTCAAAAACTAAGATATTTTTTCTTCCAAAAGTTCCTTTATATTTTCGAGGAAACTACGACAAGCTACTATAGTATTTATTATGGCCATGTTACTATTCTTTACCAAAATTTATGTAAACTTCTTGGAATGATATTCGACTCTAGATTACTTTGAAAACATCATGTCGAAAAGATAACATCCAACTAAAAAGTCGCTTCACTTCTAGCAAATCTAAATAAAACTTCTAATTTAATTTAAATCGCTCAAATTAAACTTTTAATAAATAAATACATATATACACGCTCATGCCATTTGCCTGTCGGGATACGCAGATAGGACAGAGCGCCAGACTTTCTTATCTTGACACCATTCACCTCTTCTACATCTATACACTTCATACAACTCCTACGTTTTCTGAAAGTTAACACTTTCTCTTTCGGTGCTGTACTGCAAGGAGCAGACTCCGCGGAGCCATCCGGTGCTGAGGTCGTCAACATTCAGTTCGCTGTAGCTGTCTTTCAAACAAAATATCATTTCCTTAATCCAATCATACTTTCATTGATCTCCTCTACCACGTCCCCTGTCACGTCAATTACTGCACTCCTCCAGTCTTTCGGTGGGTAGTGGGATTTTCAACATTTGTTGAAAAACTGTCTCAGCCACTTAATCATTCGTTCACACCCATACACGATAAGTTCTATGCTTACGTCTCGACGCTTTTTTTTTTATATGTCTTTTTACAGCCATTTGTACTTCTACACTAAACTTATTGCATTCCAAAATCTCGCTATTTTCATATGTACCTGACTCACCGATGTTTCTATTACTTCTATCAACACTGTCATAATGAAATTTATTTTCTTGTGTTTTTATTCACATCATCAACTTTTTTTTCATTTAAACATATTATTTTTTTCGAAAATATGCTTCTGTATTGAGGAAATTTGTTATCTTATTTGTTTTGCTTAACAATATATTTTAATTACACTGATTTACTTTACATTTGCTCACATTTTAATTATTTGCAATTCAATTATTTCTTTGGATGCTATTATTTAACGTTGAATGAATTATGTCATATTTTTTTTATATATTTGTAAATTTAATTTTATATATTTGTAAATTTACCAATTGATATTTATATTATAAAAGTACACATTGAAACTTTTATAAAGAACATCATTAATACATTTAAAAACTTAAAAAGTAAGGATATAAAAGACTTAAGTTACAAATAATATAATAACATCAATAATATTGTTTGGCGATAAATTTTCCAGGCTGTTATTGAAGTTTGAGAAATTGATTTTAACATTTAAAACTTCTTTTACGTTTTATTTTCGATTCTTCATTTTTTTCCGAAAACGGGACATCCTATTTACGTAAATAACATTTAAAGGTGAATACGTTGTATTTAATTTTAATAACTAGGTATGATTCTTTTTGAATATTTTTTTGCTAATTCCAATTTTTTATAATACCATTAATAAAATTTTGTTTATTAATATCAGTTATGTACATTACTTGTATATTACTTTTTCTCACTACAAAACGAAATCCTAGGATAATATTTATAGTTGTCTGTGCAAATTCCGTGAATTCCCATTATTTGACACTGGCGTATACTCCTACAAATGTACGAGTTTACGCCACATTTGAAAAGAAGAAGAATATCTCTGAATATGGATGCCTCTTATTTGTAAATTGTAATTGAAGGATATATTAAAATGGCTTATCATTACGTAGTAACGGCTCAGAAACCTACTGCGGTTACCGCATGTGTTACAGGTTTGATCATTTATAATTTTACCCTTTCAAGTTATCCCAAAAGTCAAATGTATGACAACAACTTCCAACTTGTAATGTTAGGTTATCTGCCGCTTGCTTCTGCATGCTTTACCGTATTAATAACGCAATTTCCCTCTTATTTGCTGTAATATCAATTAAATAGAGATTTTTTCTTACAAAAATTGTGTATTTCTATAACTCGAAACGTTATTTTATTTGTACTATGTTCTATATTATGTTATGGTTTGTGCATATTCAATATTATATTTGACGGTTTCAAATCTTGTCAAAGACATGTATCAGGAAAATGAATCATAAAATTGCGCAATGATAGGGTTAATCTTTAATAATGTTTTGATATTTTCTAAATTTTCTTTTCCATTAAGTTATATAAGTTTACTGTAACGCTCTTTTAATGTACCACCGTCTTTTCTATTGGTAAGGGAATTTTTATCACTTAATATCAGATGGTTGAATTATTTGGCACATAAAGCCAGGCTTGATAGATGACTGAAAACTAATGCCGAACACCTATCCTTTTATAATATCGATGAACTATTATCCGGAAGAAGTGTTGCATATTTGGTGAATCTATATAAGATAATCTAACGAGCATCTTAGAATATATTTTGTAGATATATTTTGAATAAAAAGTTTGAAAATCCCATTTCACTATCCAATGTCTTATTATAAGATAATAAAGTCGATTGATGCTCATTAGCATGAAGATTTATTTTATTCAAAATATTCCTCTGTTTTAAATAAAATAAATATCCATGCTAATTAGCGTTTTAGATATATTTTGAATATAAAAATTTGATAATCCCATTTAAATATCTAATCACTTATAAGATAATGAATCGATTGATTCCTCTGTTTTAAGTAAAATAAATATTCATGCTAACAACCATCTTGGAATATATATTTTTATTTATTTATTTATACAAAAATATACACACTTTGTGAAAAAAATAATGATTTGGATACAATTATAATGGATCTGGGTTTGTTGCCTTTCATTTGTCGTGTCCCAAGTAAAACTAGGCTTTTGCCTGGATCTCATTGAGGAATATTGTAGATATATTTTGAATATAAAAGTTTGATAATCCCATTTCACTATCTAATCTCTTATAATAAGATAATATAAACGATTGATTCCTCTATTATAAGTAAAGTAAATCTTCATGCTATGAATGTCTTAGGTATATTTTGAATATAAAAGTTTGATAATCCCGTTTCAATATCTAATCTCTTATAAAATAATAAATTGATTAATTCCTCTGTTTTAAGTAAAATAGATCTTCATGCTATCGTTCGTCTTAGAATATATATTGTATTAGGTTGTAACTTATGAAATGTCGTTTTTCTACAAGAAAATATAAAATATAACTTTTTTAAATTTAGATATTTTAAACTAAATAAGCTCCTCTTTTATTTATTTCCAACGTCCAATCGATGCATATATCCCACTTTTGTAACCATTTTTAGAGGCAATAAACACTTAGTCTTTTTAGACATCTCTTTGGTTTTAATATACTTTGGTATGGATAAAGAGTTCTAGGTGTTAAAAAATATGATAAACCGCTGGTGATAAGTCCGGACTACATTGTTTATTTATTGATGGTTAATTGAAAAGTATGCGGCCTGACATTATCATGAAGCAGGATGGTTCCATGTCTGCTATTAATGGTGGCTATTTTTTCTTTACTTTTTTATGCATTTTATGATAAAATCCATCTGTAGTTATCGATTCCTGTGGTTTTAAAAAT
Organism: Odontocerum albicorne; assembly: GCA_949825065.1. NCBI lineage: Eukaryota > Metazoa > Arthropoda > Insecta > Trichoptera > Odontoceridae > Odontocerum > Odontocerum albicorne. The sequence goes on from OX463855.1 coordinate 10,848,428, forward strand.
TAATAATGAATAATTACTTTAGCAGTTCACTAAACAATCACCATTTTCTTATTTAGGATGATTTTTGACTTTGGAATGTTTTGGAGATTGAGTAGTGTCCAACCATTGACCATAGCTTTTTCAGTTATCAATAATCCATTTTTCGTCACAAGCAACAATTTGGTCTAAAAAATATGTTTTTTTTTCATTTCTTTTTAAGAGAATAGACAAATCTCTAAACGTCTTGGTTTATGCTCTTCTATCAATTCGTGAGGTACTCGTGTTTTTTTTTTGACTTTGCCTTTTGTAGTCAAATGTTTTGATACTGTTGTAGCCTGATACACCAAAGTGTGCTACTAAAATTCAAATAGTAGATCTCGGATTTTCAAAACTAACAGTGCACTATTCTAGTGTTAGTAATACTTTCCCCGAATGCTTTGTTTATATTTTTACCTGCAAGGGTTGTAATGTGTCCCGATTTGAATTCATACAAATAAATAATCCACCCTTCACTTGACAAAACCATTATTTAGACTGGGGGTAAAATTTGATGGATGATATATCTGATTAGATAATTGTCAATTTTAAAACACTAAACACTTAACTATTTAAAAATAGTCAATAGAAATTAAAGCACCACACAGCCTTCCTCTACAAAGAACAAAAATGTACTAACAAAATATGACATTTCATATGTTGTAGCCTAATATATATATATATATTTTGAATATAAAAGTTTGATAATCCCATTTCACTATCTAATCCTTTATAATAAATAAGATAGTAAGTAGATTGATTCCTCTGTTTAAAGTAAAATAAATTTTAATACTAACGAGTGTTTTAGACATATATTGTAGATATATTTTGCATATAAAAGTTTGATTAGTCTATTTCATTATCTAATCTCTTGAATAATGCATAGTTTGTGTGACAGGCAAATATTAGACACAAACAGTTTTAAAATGTGTCCATATTCAGGAATGGCCATTTTCTTAAGGGCGATATTTGTATCGAGTTATTCTATTCCATATCTGACTATTTCTCTGAATTTTTTTTTCACAACTAGGTTTTAATATTTTGTAACCATGCATGTGCATTTTGGAGTAGAATTAATAAGATGACAGAATACGGAATGAAGTGATAAGGGATGAATGTAAACTTAAGGCTGATGTGTTATATAAGATGAAGAAGAGCACGCTGAGATGGTTTGGGTATGTGGAACGAATGAATGAAGAAAGACTAACAAAATAAATATATAGTGCAAATGTGAATGGAAGTCATGAGAGAGCACGATCAAAGAAACTGTAGTTAGATCGGGTGAATGATATTTTGAGGGAAGGAAGTGTAAAAAGTCAGAATACACATACCACATCCTTCTTCACCTCTTCTACATCCATACATCTCATAGGAGTTGTATTAGAAGAGGCGAAATATGTGTGTCATGGCATCCTGTCCACTTTGTCTACCCCGACAGGGAAATAGTGTGATGGTATGTATGTATCGATGGACGAATATCTTAATTGGCCCATTCTTGAATACTTACTGGAAGGTCAGTCCAAGGACATGGGAAAACAACTATTATAAATACTTAATTGTTACGAGTATACTTAATCTGGAATAAAAATATTTCAATGCAGAATTTTCTTTGCATACAATATTTTTAATAAAAATAAAATTGGATTCTTCCAGTAATTTTCCCTGATTGGGTACACAAACAATTTTAATTTTTATATCAGTTCATCATCAAAGACCAGAAATAATATGGTTGGATCAAGGGAATTATATTTTGAAAGACTGAAACAAAAAATTGTAGAAGTTATATGAGAAGGTGTATGGTTGTAGAAGAGGCTAAGAATGTGTGTCGAGATAAGAAAGTATGGTGCTCTGTCTTCTCTGCTTACCTCGACAGGGAACTAGCATGATGGTATGTTTGTATTCATGAGATGAAAATAATTTATTTTTATATGTATAGAATAAATCTGGAAGTAATAACTAGGGATTTTCCTCTTTGTATAATTCTTTTCTACTTTCTGCTTTTTGTTTTCGAGTTTTCAGCAGTATATAAGTATATTTTAGTATTATCGAATAATTTAATATACAAAAAAAAAGTTGAATTGTTTTTGATTTTTATTCTGTTTTGCATTTTTTCTTTCTATTTGTACTTTTTTATCAATTCGAAATTTGATGCTTTTGACTGTAACATTCAAATCAATATGCCTAATGTTGACTATATGTGCCCTGTGCTTGTCATATATTTTAGCGTATTAAATTTTGAAACCGTATTTAATTTGAAATCAGAGGGGCTATAAAATAATGTACTCGTATATTGTGTTAAAAAAAGTTGAGATGACTTGTAACATAACAAAAATGAAAATCAACAGCATTGAATTAAACTTGGAACACACAATCTAAACGGAAAGACATTGATTGATGTGTAAAAAAACATAAAAAATATAGCAAAAATAAACAGTATATAAAAAATATAGTAAAAATAAACAGTATATTAAATATTAAAAAAACCATTGCGATTTTAATTAAAAATTTGCTTTGATTTCATCATGATCAATTTTAAATAAAAAATATAGTATAAAAAAAATGTGAAATAAAAATGTACAACGGGAATGTATGTATAATGTTAGCTCTTAATATTTTTATTTATATTTTATTAGTGTTCCTTTAAAAAATAACTTAAATGAATAAGTTATACCAAAGACTGATACGAGTATTTTATATTTATTTTGACATTTTGCAATCAAAGTTTCAGTTTCTTCAATTTGAACATTTCAACCTCCATAACCTAGTGGTAGAATGCTTATCCACCAACTGGGGGTTATGGGTTCGATTATTGAATGAAAGCTTATTTATCTACAATATATTAGAAAATGTTATAATTCAAAATACTTACGTGATTGAAGTGACATTGCGGCGGCAACCTGTCAACGAGGGGAGCTGCTTACTGAATTACGCATCTTTTATATCTTATTTTTATAATCAAAGATGTGCCACCGATTATCATCAGCTTATTTATAATCTGGCATAATATCATGTTATTGAAATTTTATATTAGATATGGCTTACTGACTTACGCATCATTTATATTTATAATTAATCAAAGAATGCCACCGATTATCATCAGCGTATCTATAATCTGACATGCTATATCCTGTTATTGAAATTTTATATTAGAAATATAACACTTTCTTTCCACACGAGTACAGTACAACCCGGTGGGTTAATTTCAACTAGAATATTTCTTACAGGTTAGTTTTGATCTTAACAATGTAATTTGGTTAACATTAAGAATTATATCTTCAGTCATGTGGCACTAGTCTTAGCTTTTATTAATTTTTTTATTTTTCCCTTTAAAATTAACTATGTCCACTTTAGTGGTCATATGTTAAAAATAAATTTACAAACAAATTAATAAAAAAATGCAGTTTTGTGCAGGTATTATTAATCTATATTAACGTATCCACACCTTTCCTGGCATATGCTTAAACTTACATACAAATGCATCAGTATGGTTGGGTGACCAAAGTTGTGCAGTAATCATGACTCTTTTGAAACTATTTCTTTTCTGAACTTGTAGATTACTTTTATTTAGATTGTGAATGCTCTTGTTGAGAAACAGTATTTAAATACATTGATTATTTCTTGGTCCTATAACTGAGGTTAAATTTAACTTTGCCATGGAAGAAAGCTTATTTTCGTGAAAAGAACTTAGGCCTCGACCACACAGGTAGGAGCCTCGCTTGATGCTTAGAGCTATGTTGTGAGTTAGGCGACATATTCTAGCGAACCAACGTACTGCATACTATCGTAGTTACCACACTGCAAGCTTCGCGCGACTTTGCATGACGATTAGTCATCGAGTGAATCTCTTAGCGAATAGACGTGTTAGTTAATTTACAAGATGGCGGAAGTTTTAATGACAGCTGTGTATAAAAGGGAACCTTTGTGGAACCCATCAAGCAAATTATAGAAAAATGTACCTGTAATAAAATCACTTTGGAATGAAGTTGCACAGAAAGTAAATAAAGATGGTAAGTTGTAATGAAATTGGTTATTTTTGAGAGTGACATCGTGTGTTGACTTAACCGCTCCCAACTGTCAAATGAATTTGTGCGTAGCACTTTGGTGTGACCAGACATAAAGTCACCTAGTATATGAGTCACGTAAAACATAGCTTAGTACCTAACAAAGCACTTTGGTGTGGCCTCGGCCTTAGTGAAATGGGGACAATAATTTCTAAAAAAATGCATTTTTCGGGTTCTTCAGAGTTTTTGATTTTTTTAGACGGAAGCAAGTTATTGTAAATATTTTCTTACGATAAATTTATTTGATATCAATCTTTGAGTAATTCTGTACTTCAAACAGATTTTACACCTAGTTAAATTGTTGATAATTTTGTATATCACAAAATACAATGTACCTTTCTTATTTTTTTTTATCATGTATGTAACTATTCTATGTACTTTTTTTTCAGGAAACTTTACATCACCGACAGATCTGAATCTTTTGGTAGCCAAGAATTCCAGACTAGAAGTATATTTAGTTACACCAGAGGGCCTTAGGCCCATGAAAGAAGTTGGTATTTATGGAAAAATTGCTAAAATCAAACACTTTAGGCCACCTGTAAGTATTCAAAATATTTACTAATTTCTTATTTAAACATACTTCTTATTTAAATAGTTTGGAAACATTGATGACCTTAGTTGCCTAGTTGGTAAGATGCAATTCTTCTACCCAGGGGTTTTTGGTTCAATTCATTATATTACCTAAAAAAATGTCTCAAGTATACACCTTCTAGGATAGATGCCGATAGAACAATTTTTTTCTTGCCAACTCCATTCCAAATATTTTGAATGTATATTATTATGAAAGGTTATAGTTTAGCGCATTTTTCGACCATTGTTAACCCAGCTTGAGCATTTTTTTGACGTCATTTTGATGATGGAACAAAATGGTTGTTTTTTTTGGTGCTTGGTACTTCTTTTACTACCATAAAAGAAAAGTTGAGACACTAGCCAAAAAATTGTATGTTGAGTGTACGGCGACAATACAATAAACTATTGTGTGTGTCAAATATATTTAAAAAATCCTTAATGTTGATAATGATATTCGATGATGATGTCTGCTTTGGAAGGCCAATTATCACTGATGACGACAAGAATAACCAGCGTTCTACAACACAAGAGATTTCCGAGATACTGAAAATATTGAAAATCACTGTCCACGAGCATTTGGTGCAATTTTTATTCTTCCTAAAAGTAGAAGTTACTTTCCGGGTAACCTATTATTTCCAATATGTACGATGGCGAACTATAAGTTACAAGCCTATTCCAATGGTTCTTAGCCCAAAAGTTCAACTATTGAGGCCGAATATAATATTGTCTCCTGGTCACATGCTGTTTAATATGTCCATATTAAAAATTTGGCTATATTAATGGATACTATATGAATGTCTTGAAGATACACTTACTGTTATATTTTTAGAAAATATACACTATAAGAACTTTTATTTAAGGATAATAATTCTCACATAGCTTATAAAGAATGTTCTAATTTATGTAGTGCATCACTTTCATGAACAATCTATAGATGGCACTGTTTAATTTTGATATTTAATATTTTATTAGACTATAGTCCGGAAATTCTAGGATGAGTCCTGTGACAGCTCACAAATTTGCCCCAATACAGCCTTGTAACGATGTTCAGTAACTTTAATTATTTTATAAACTTTAATATAAGCCTCAATTCTAATAAATAGCAAGTTATTTAGGTAAATACATTACATAAGGTTGTATTGGGACAAATTTGTGAGCTGTCACAGGACTCATCCTAGAATTTCCGAACTATAGTAAGAATGGTTTGAAAGAAAAAATGACCAAACTATTTAAAAAAAGGTTTTTCACGCATAGTTGACTTTTTATTAGTCAATGCCATTGGTATTCAAATACCATGATTAATTTATTTTAAAAAGCATTTTTACTTTATTTTATGTTTTAATGATGGAGAATTACTTGTTACAAAAATTGAATTGAAAAGAATTTCATAAGCCTTGTATCGGAGGTATGCGTCACCCAAAAACATACAATTTATTTATCTAATCTTGTTTTCTATGATATGTAAAAATGTACTTGCTGTGCACCTGTTGTAATGAAATTTCTTATGCGTAGCCTTCACAATAGCTACTATCAAAAGTCGGTCGGCCCATGCAAGCGAGAAACGCGCGAGATACTAAATAGTATCTAGCAAGCCATGGTACGGCATACGGCATATTACGGCATACACATACATAGTACGGCATACACGGGCGAATAAAGGGGCTTACGATGAGCGTTTGGCTGTCCATAAGGAACGGAAACGTTAAAAATATATTCTCAGTTTCTGGAACGTTTACTGCGTTTTTACTTACGAGCAACTTCTACCTGCTAAAGTGGAATCTCTTCACCCTGCTACTTTTCATGGGAAAAGCATAAAGTGAACCGAAATCTCCGAGTATTGAGCGGCAGCCATCCACCTATTTTACAGTCTTTGTACAGGTGCTGTACAAAGGGTTCCTTCGAGCCGGATCTGCTGCATTTACGGTGCTGTTCAAGCCTTATAATCATATTGAATTTTTATTTATAATATTGAAATCATTTTAGCATGAAGATAAAGATCTAGTATTCCTCCTCACCACCCGGTACAATGCCATGATATTGGAATGGAGGATTGGACCGCAAGGTGATCTGGATGTTGTCACAAGAGCCCATGGCAATGTAGCCGATAGGATTGGGAAACCCTCAGAAAATGGAATATTAGCCGTAGTAGATCCTCAGGCGCGAGTCATTGGACTTCGCCTTTATGATGGATTATTCAAAATCATACCTTTAGATAAGGATTCTACAGAATTAAAGGCAGCAAGTTTAAGGTATTTTTTTTTTAAATGTTCGAAGATTTTCCACTAGATCACAATATTTTTGGAAGTGTTGTGACATTTTAAAGGTCTTGCAGCCTTCATCCTTAAGGCTAATGTCAAAAATCTCCATTAAATATAGTAAACACAAGAAGCGCCCATTTAGCCACCTGCATCGCGACTGTAATGTGCAATTTGGACATTCAACCTTTCACTTTCATGACCGCAACATGAATACGCTTGTGCCAACCAATGCAGGACCCTTCTAGTACATTTCACATGCTACCTACACACCTGTTTCGAACGTATTTACTTGTGTTGTACTCTGTGTTTTACATTAAGGGACAACCTCTGTAGCCTAGTTGGTAAGACACTGGTCTTCCACTGGGAGTTTCAGATTAAATTTTCAATGGTACCAAAAAAAGAAAGGAAAAGTAAGAAGGGGTCCCAGTTTGGTTCGAAACTGTTAAGGGATGTCATATGAATTAATGAAGTTAAGTACATCAACATGTTTCACATAATAGGTATCAATATCATTAAATAGAAATAAAAGTATTTTACGGAGAAGATAATTCAGTGTGAGTACTTAAATCTTCACTATTCAACATCTTCTAAGTGAGTTTTTTGGACTTAGTTTAGTATAATTCCTAACAATCGACTTGTGGTGTAAAGTATATAAATATATTTGATGAAAATCCGATATCTCACATTTAGTAATGGATTCTTGAAAACATTAAACAAACTTAAAAACTAATAAGGAATATATTATATAAATTGTTTATTAATTTTTAAGAGGCTCATCAGTTTTTAAATAAAGTGATTTGTGCACTAGGTAGAGTTTATAAAATCTGTACAATTTTTCAGATTAGATGAACTTAATGTCCAAGATGTAGAATTCCTTCATGGCTGTACCAATCCTACGTTAATATTAATTCACCAAGACCTCAATGGACGTCATATTAAGGTACATTTATTTTATTTTAAAACTTATATATGTCCTGTGTGCGTATATTCAACTCGAAGTCAGAGTTAAATCCGATGTATCTAATCAGATCAGATTAGTCAGATCTAAATCTGAGTCATTATAAAATGTATATAAAAGATAATTTATTGCAGGCATAAGCAAACTTTTTAGCTAAATAATCAGCTATTGAAAAATCAAAGATGTACATATAAACTACTTTTTTTTTAAAGATGAAGTTCCCATTTCATGGCAAAATGACATGCATCTTTATATATAGTATTCGCCAGAATATCACAACAATATTTAGAAATAGCTACTAAGCTTTTTATTAACTTCTTTCTGTTTTAACAATAACACCATTCAGTGAAGAAATAGATGACGCCTGTTTAAAAACAAACCCCTTTGCTGGAAAAAAAAGGATCGTCAAAGTTTCAATAAAAACACTAACCCATCCCACCGATAAGCACCCACCCCGCCACTCCTTGGGACTTGTTCACTGCAGTTGTCTGCTGTCTTGGTTCACTGCAGTTGTTACTGAATAGGCCAATTTCAACAACAATGACAGCAAATTTGTCTTCATTCGTTTTGTAAATCTGTTTGGGAATTTATTTTTTAATATTGCAAATACCTGCCTTCCAATTGCCAACTTGTTTTACTTGAAATGAGTTTCAAAATTGGAATATTCACATTACGTTATAGCTTCTGCATATATGTTTTGTTTCGTTTTCACTTCGCGGTCACAGTATGTTTTGTTTCATTTGCGGGGTCACGCCATTAGGCAAATTACATAATAGATGAGTAACTTCATCATAATTTTTTGTGAACCAACAAAAGTTTTGATTGGCAAAATGTTTAAGAAGTCATCAATCAGTATTTTTGACTTCTTCGTTTTTATTGGTTGTTTGCATACTAAAAAAGATTAAAGATAGATCGAGAAATATGATGGATTTGTAATTTTGCATAATTTTTTTAAAATACAGTCTTAACAGCTTAACTCCTAAGTAAGTTACCGTCTCTTCGTGGAATGCCGGCATTTCAAAATGTCACAAGTGCTAGAAACCTGTAATTTAGGGTATGAGTGTAAAATATTGTTCGCTTTAATAATTTGCTATTACAGAAGTTCTCGTACTGCAGTTATTAACAAAATAAGAAGTACCCATAAAATAAAGAAATGTTATATTTTCAGACTCACGAAATAAGTTTACGGGATAAAGAATTTGTCAAGATTCCATGGAAACAGGACAATGTGGAAGCTGAGGCTTCTATCCTCATTCCTGTACCCAGTCCATTTGGTAAGATTACGCTTCTAAGAGTATATGATGTTATTTCACTAATTATCTTTATACTTTTTTTTAAATTTTGTTCTATTTAGCAACTTAATACATACATACAAGATATACTCGTACCAGGTCTGTAAATATGAAACCGGAATTTGCTCATAGATGGCTCTAACTGTCAAACCGCGTCATTGGCGCCATTTTCTTGTGTTAGTCTTTCTTAGCGTTGAACATGTCTGTTTTTGTGCCTGAAAACTACGATTTGCGGACAGCATTGATTTTCTGTTACCATTTGAAGGAAACTGCTGCAGAATCGCATCGAATGCTTGTCGAAGCTTACGGTGAGCATGCTCTTGGTAAATCACAGTGCTTTGAGTGGTTTGAAAAATTCAAAAGTGGCGATTTTGACGTGAGAAATGAAGAACGTGGAAGACCACCGAGAAAGTTTGAAGCCAAACCTGTCAAGGAAACGATTGAGGCGTTTAGTTGGCAAATACTTTCGCATGCGGCTTACTCACCAGACTTGGCTCCATCCGATTACTACTTATTCGCATCGATGGGACACGCACTTGCTGAGCAGCGCTTCACTTCTTACGAAAATGGTTCGATGATTGGTTTGCCTCAAAAGAACAACAGTTTTTTTGGCGTGGCATTCACAAATTGCCAGAGAGATGGGAAAAATGTGTAGCTAGCGATGGGCAATACTTTGAATAAAATATTTTTTACCATTCATTGTATTTTCTATAAAAAAAAATCCGGTTTCATATTTACAGACCTGATAGCGCCCGACTTTCCTGTTGCGACACACATGTTTCACCTTTTCTATATCCATACACCTTATCATACAGCTCCTATGATTTCTCAGACTTTTTAAATTTCCTTCTTTCAAAATATAAGTACACAGATACCATAATGCCATTTCTCTGTCGGGGTAGGCAGAGAGGACAGAGTGCCAGACTTTCCTATCTCGACACACACAAACATCCTTAGCCTCTTCTACATCCATATACTTTGTCATACAACTTTTAGGATTTCTCTTACTCTCTACGTTTCCTTAGAAAACTTGATCGGATTATTAACTTTTTTTTTTTAGTATTATATTATGTCTACATATGATTTATTGTTTTTATTCAGGTGGAGCAATTGTGATAGGCCAGGAATCAATAGTCTACCATGATGGGCAGAGCTACGTAGCTGTGGCACCCCCACAAATAAAGGCATGTTTTATCATTTTATTTGAAAGATGTACGTTTTTCTAAAATATTTTTGTGTGTGGTTGTAATATACTCGAATATTAGTCCTGTTTCCCTAATTGGTGGTGTATCCAACACGTTACCCAGTCTTTTCATTATTGAGACTTCAATTAATATTCCGAAACCTTATGCAACTATAGAGATAGTGCATGAAAAATTGTCACTACGAATCTGAATTCTGTGTATCAATTTTTATATATTGCTGCACGGAAGATTTTGAATAGTTATCGAAAATGAGGGGCTTGTGTATGTGGTTATGCACTTGTGTATGTGGTTTTGTGTTGAAGGTTGCCGATTCATACCCTGCACAGTTTCGCTATTTTTCTTAAATAACACTGACATTTCTTCTGCCTCGTGTTCAGGGGTACAAAGATACATATGACTTTTATCATATATATTCTTTTTAAAAAGAATTTCACAAGTTGTACAGTTTATAGCAAATACTATCCAAGATAATTTACTTGAAAATATTTATCAAAAGGGAATATGAAAAAGAAAGAATTATTAGTTTATATTTATAATTTAATGAAATTGGTTTGTTGTTCCTCTCCAGACAACAGCGATAAGCTGTTACTGCAAAGTGGATGCCGTGGGGCTACGCTACTTGCTGGGGGACATGGCCGGGCGGCTATTTATGCTCTTCCTGGAGCTGCATGAGAGACCTGACGGGACTCAGGGCGTTAAAGACCTCAAAGTGGAGCTTCTTGGTGAGAATTTAATAAAAAGTATAATTTATATATTGCAGTAAGGTTGCAAGGGTGTGCAATGCAACATAAACCATGTAAAAATACACAAGCAATAAAAAAATATAAAAAATTTAAACAATAAATTGATTAGAATTTTTTTTAATAAAAATTTTATTCACTGTATTAACACATCGATCAATAAGGCCCGGGACTAACTACTAAAACAACATTTGTTTGCCAAAATTCTTCTTTATTCATCAACATAGTCTCCTTCAAGAGCGATACATTAATTCCAACGTTTTCCTAACTTTTCTATGCCAGCCGTGTAGAACGATTTATCTTTGGTTTCAAAATAGGTGTTAGTTTCGGCAATCACTTCTTCATTGGAGCCAAATCTCTTTCCCATGAGCATCTTTTTGAGGTCTGCGAATAGCCAATAGTCGCTGGAGGCCAAATCTGGAGAATACGGTGGGTGCGAAAGCAATTCGAAGTTCAACTCATGCAATTTGGCCATCGTTACCATCGACTTGTGACACGGTGCATTGTCCTGATGAAAGAGAACTTTTTTCTTCATATGGGGCCGTTTTTTTGCAATTTTTGCCTTCAAACGCTCCAATAACACTATGTAATATTCGCTATTGATGGTTTTTCCCTTTTCAAGGTGATCGATGAATATTATACCATGCACATCCCAAAATACGGAGGCCATCGGACAACTTTCACCGGCTGCTCTCCACTCAGCTGACTGCCGATTTGATTCCGGAGTATAGTGGTGGATTCAAGTTTCATCCATTGTCACATACCGATGCAAAAACTGTTGTTTATTTTGCGTAAACAGTGCCAAACAGCACTCTGAATCATCGATGCGTTGTTGTTACTGTTCCATTGTGAGCAAACGCGGCACCCACCCAAAAGCTTTTTCATGACCAAATGTTCATGCAAAATAGTGTAAACACTACCAAATGATATCTTCAAGATGTCAGCTATCTCACGCAACTTTACTTTGCGATTTTCCATCACGATTTTGAGGGTTTTTTTAATATTTTCTGGTGTAACAGCCTCATTTGGACGACCAGAGCATTCAGCATCATTTTTGTCTGTACGACCGCGTTTGAAATCAGCATACCACCAACAAATGGTTGTTTTCGACGGAGCAGAGCTTCGGTTTTTTCCATTGTTTTGAAAATAGCAAAAGTAGCGTCACTAAAACCACTGTAACTCAATGACACAATGTCGGAATGTCATGAAAGTTTGACACGTAACTTCTAAAGGCTGGTACTAACTAAGAATGGTATGGATTTGTTATTAGAGGCGCCATCTGTTGGTTAGTCCCGGGACTTATTGATCGATGTGTTAATTTATTATGATAGGAAATATCTAGTCGCTAACTACATTCTCCATTGACGTAGTATAAAATGTTGACTAGCAATATCTTTAATGTATGAATCAGTTTGAATTATGGGCGTATGTATTCTCCATATATATTGCCTCAGTAGTGCATCAAACCTGGCCAATGACCTTGAGTAAACATCTCTGAAGCACTACAACATTTTGTCAGTCCAAGTATGATATTGTATGCATTATTGAACTGTACTTAATCTATTTTAATTTTTTGTAAATAGTTAATGTTTTTAACTTTTCTGTTTATTTGCTTCATGTGCTTTAATATGTTAACTAAAATAAAAAAATCAACATTACCATTTAAAAAAAGGATAAAAATGTTTATTAAATCTATTTTCACTGGGGGCAAGTGAATTGATAACAGCCTCCTTTAGGGGTTTCGAATTTGATTCCTGATAGAACCCTATGAAGTCTCATCTGGTTTTCTACTTAAGACATTTATACATCTGTCTGGTTGGAAGAAATCGCCCACCAGGTTGTGCTTTATACAAAAGTGTAATACAATATAATTATTTAAACAAAAAAGTATCTGTAAGTAAATATTGTTTGAACTCTGTCCAAATAATGCTGGAATATTTGGATAGTAATAAATAAAGGAGTCCCAACTGAAACCCTCTTTTTTAATTAAAAGGGATTTTTTTCTGTCCAGATTTTTGACAATTGTAATTGTTAAGTATTGACATTTTAGTTACGAAACGCTACAGAATTGTTGTACAGGTTCGGTTTCAGATGTAATGATACTTGTGCGTCATATTACCCTGTCTATTGAAAACATAGCCGCAGTATAGGTAAATGAAATTGTTGCTGACAGCCCAATTTACCTTGATTTGCCATCCTTCACAGCGATTGGAAATTTCTAGAAGTAATCGACAGCAAATTTTAATAAAAGATCTGCATTGGCATGCTGACAACATTCAATTGACGCAAGAGCTGAAGCTAGTGGACCATTTACAGCATTGTACATTTGCCTATTGGGTGTTGGAAAATTAACCAAACTAATGTTAAATTTTCCAAGAAAATCATCTTCAGCGACTAAGTGCATTTTAACATAGTGACTGTCAACAAACAAAACTCTTAAATTTGGGGCTTAGAAAATTCACGTGTGATTTAATAGCAACAAATCAATCCATCACGAGTCACTGTTTGATGTTGATTTTGGGCTGGTGTGATGATTGGGTCATACTTTGAAAGTACTAGTGGAGCTGTGTTAACTGTCAATGGTGTTCATTATCATGACATGGTAGCAAACTTTTTGTAGGTTGAATTGGACTGTATCATTCTGGAATACATGTCGTTTTAACAAGTAAGAGACGACAATATTGCATATAAAGTTCCTGGGGCATATCATTTCTCATTTTGGTTGCCTAAATTGACCACCGAGATCTTGCGATATCATGCTGTTGTACTTCTTTCATTACTTTTGCCAATAATCCACAAACTATTTCACACCTTAAGAGGCACATTATTGGAGATACAGTCATAAATATGCGAAAATGCCATGAAATTTTTTGTCGAAAGAGTGAAAGTGGGCAAACAGAGTTGTGGTGGACATTTTCCAGATATTTATATCACGTTTGATGCGAATGCTTACACTTTATGTTCAAATAAATATATTGGCACTTTTCGAAGAAATAATGTGTTTTACTATAAAATTAAAATGACACCTCCGATTGGGACATCTTGTATTTAGATAGTATTCTTCTCGCCCATTGAATATGTACTTTTTTACATAGTGCGAACAGAAGTATACAAAAAAACTATATTTATTTATTTAACACTTTTATTGCAATACAATCTGGCGGGCTTATTGCCAGGCGGCAATCTCTTCCAACCAACCAGACAAAAGTAAATGAAGCAAGTTACGTGGTCGCATAAATCATTCAAATGACTATCCATCCCCACGAAATCCATAAACATATATGTGAGAACATGCCCACAAAAACGGACAATCACCCGAACATCATTTTTCATATAAAGTGAGATATCATCAATCAAAAGGAAAGGAAAGGATGGTGGAGAGGAAAGGAAAAGAAAAATCAGGAATGAAACACGTTATTTTACTGACTAGAAATTAAGAGTTTTTTCAGTCGCTTCTTAAAGCATGCCAAGGACGGAGCGAGTCTTATATTGGTTTGTAACTGATTCCAGAGTCTCACTGCATGGACAGTAAAGGACGACGTAAAGAAAGAAGAGCGGTGAACTGGAAAGGCCAATAAACAATCTCTGTTTGAGCGTAGCGCTAATCCATGATTGGAAAGACGCTGAAAATTTTCGGCGAGATAAGAGGGTGCGGCGGGACAGTTAAGGATATTATACAATAGAGACAATAGTCTATTTCTAACATTCAACCAGTTCAATGCCTTCTGGTATGAAGTTATATGATCGTACTTTAGTAGGTTGAAAATAAATCTTAGGCACACATTTTGAAGACGCTGTAATTTGTCCAGCTGTTCCTCTGTAACATCCAAGTAACATACGTCCGCATAGTCCAGAATCGGAAAGAGCAGAGATTGTACGAGTAAAATTTTGGTTTTAGTTGGTAGGAATCTTTGCAACACCTTAAGGGAATGAAGGCTGAAGAAGGCTGAAGATCCTTCGGCTTACCTCATTTATTTGATCTCGCCATGAGAGAGTGTTATCTATTAGCACTCCTAGGTTTTTAACAGTTTTATGTAATGGTATAATAGAGCCATCAAGTAATATTGGAGGAAGTAAGTCAGTGTTGAATTTACCGAGAAGCTGAGGGCTGCCAATGAGGATTGCTTGAGACTTCTTAGGATTGATGAGTAAGCCATGCTCCCCAGTCCACTCCGAGATCGATTGAAGGTCCGTATTTAAATTGTTCAAAGCCACGTGAAAGAAATTTGGATCAAAATGAATATATATCTGCAGGTCATCCGCATACAGATGATAAGAACATTTAAGAGACGATGTTATTGGGTTGATGAATATAGAAAAAAGGAGTGGAGAGAGAATTCCACCTTGGGGAACGCCTGCAGAGAGATCAGTCCATTCAGATATACGCTCTTGGTATTTACAGGATTGTTGTCTTCCCTTTGAATAGTTCGAAAACCAGACTATGACCGATTCAGAGAATCGCAATGAACGCATTCGAGCCATAAGCAGATCAAAGTCTACAGTATTGAATGCATTGCTGAAATCCAGTAGGCATAACAATGTCAGCTGCTTAAAGCTCATTCCACGTCTCACGTCATCCGTGATCTTGACCAGTGCGGTAGTGGTACTATGTCCCGGACGAAATCCTGACTGCAATGAATTAAACAATTCAAATTGATTAAGGTGGGAGTCAATTTGTATATGAACAATTTTTTCAATAACTTTGGATAGTGTGGGCAGAATAGATATGGGCCTAAAATCTTTATATGACGTGGGTGAGTCAACTTTCGGGATCGGAATAATGAGAGCCCTATTCCATACACTAGGAAAGCTGCTAGTAGACAAAGAAAAATTTATAATATGTGTTATGATAGGAAGAATAGCATCGATAATGAAGGAGATGAATACAATCGAAATATTGTCGTTACCCATCGCTTTTGAGGATATAGTCAAAAGAATACGACGAACCTCACCTACATCAACCTCCGAAAAGTGGAGCTCAGGAACATTGGGTCGAGGCATTACATGAATTTTTCGGAGAGTGTTCTCCTTTGTGTTAATGTCTAAACTGAGTGATGGTGTTGCAAAATGTCTGTTAAGGTTATTAACATTTAATGTGAAGTTACCTGAGGTGTCCGAGGATTTGACACCCATCGAGTTCAGGACCTTCCACCTTTTTGCAGGCTGACAGTTTTGAAGGGTGTCAAAATAGTGTTTTCTTTTAGCATTCCGACATAATTGTGTACATTTATTGCGAAGTCGTCGAAAAATCTCCCATAGTTGATCATTGGGATTAGATTTGAATTTTTTTTCGCTTTGTCACGTCTATATCAAATCATGATGCGAGAAGCCTGGAGCATCAATTTGTCCATGAGTTCGAACTGCAGAGGGATTTGAGGTAATAATTAAATCTAGAAGGCTTTGGGAATTTCTTGTTACATGTGTACAGTTTAGGGGCATTATTGAGAGGTTCATTGACTGTACGATTCTCAGGAGTTTATCAGATCGGCCGTCATTTTTTTTAAGGCACGTATTGAAATCTCCCATTATGAGAGTGGTATTGAAATTAGGAGTATGATCTTCAAGAAGTTTTTCTAGCTCATCAAAATAATTATTATTAGGAGGACAGTATATTACTCCGATGAGATATTTAATGAAGTTGTAGTGAAGGGATATAAATAAATATTCTGGGCCTCCAGAGTAAGGA
The DNA here is from genome assembly GCA_949825065.1 of Odontocerum albicorne. NCBI lineage: Eukaryota > Metazoa > Arthropoda > Insecta > Trichoptera > Odontoceridae > Odontocerum > Odontocerum albicorne. The sequence goes on from OX463855.1 coordinate 10,865,213, forward strand.
GCTTGGGATTGACAGATAATAGAAAAATTTATATTATTCCTCAAATATATGCAGACTCCTCCTCCCATTCTCCCCACCCTGTCTCGCCGAACTAGATGGAATCCTGGAAGAGAAAAAAGTGAGTTTGATAGTGATGGTTTCATCCAGGATTCGCTAACCAGCAGGGCATGGACAGGCTGGTCATGAAATGAGATGAGCAGCTCAGAATAATGGGCGGGTATGCTTTGGGCATTTATATGGCATGCGTGAAAGTCATTGTTAGCTGTAGAGAAAGCAGAGCGGAGATGATTATTCAAAAGTAATGGCGGGTTTGTATCAGCGAAATCTGAAGAGTCTGAAGATGACGTGTCCAATGTAGATAGGAATTCAGGAAAGGGTGAGGGAGTAGATAGAAGGGTATGCGAGGTAGGTAGAGTTATGGAATCATCGGGAGATAAGGGGGGCGATGACATTAAATATTTGTTCAGAAAAAAAAAAGAAAAGAAAACACAAAATAAACTAAATCAACGAAAAAAAAAGCAAGCTCAGAAACACAAAGCCAAGAAACAGCGAATTTATTCTACTGTCACGCGTCGTACCCCTGTCTAGTTGATTGAAGGTCACTAACAAGAAATAAAAACAAGCAAAAAAAAAAATTCCAAAAAATTACAAAACGTTTAGAGACTTACAATGCAAGTCAATAAAAATACATACAAATACAGAGAGAGAAAAGGAATCAAGAAACAAATATAAAAGTAACACTTAACGTAGTTCAGGCAAGTGGAAGAGAGAAAAAAGAAAATATGAATATATTTCCACAGCTATAATGTAATCAGTAAGAGAATATCTACATTGAGTGTGGATTGCCTCAAGTTGTAAAATGGAAGCTGTCAATCATGAAAAGAAAAAAAAATAGCAATAGATTCCCAAAAAAAAAGAAAACAGAATGTAAATATAGGCAAGTCAAAATAATAGGATAAAAAAAAAAACAGTTTAAAATCAATATACAGCGGCAGGAACACAGCTCAATAGTACAGTGGGTAAAAAAAAAAAAAAACAAAAAAAATCAAAAACAATGAATAGTTTGAGTCTGACATTTGTTCCCGCCATCAAAAATGTAAGATATGTTATGTACCGAGCGCGAGTATTGCCACAACGGAGTTGCACAGAGTCGCATTGCTGTCAAAATTTATTGTCGACTGCAGTGCAAGCAGCATATATCACCCGACGCATCAATCAACTCAAGGACCCAGTTAAAAGACCAAACAAAAAATTCGGGCTAAGTACGCCGAGCCGAACTCCCGATCAGGCAACATTGCCTTGATTGCCGATCAGCGCGACTCGCATATACTCTATGACATTTATTCCGCTGATTTATTGGTCTTCATAACGCGGCAACACTCGCGTAATCACAACATAATATTTGACACAAAATTTGACAGTTTGTTACAATGTTTTAAAATAATAGAAGAGAAAAAAATACTAAAAGCACGTATCACTTGGAGCCCGATGATTTTCCCCTCTTAGAGCTCTGCCTTGTTGATCTCGCCTGGGTCTCGCTATCCAAGGTTACTTCGTTTGTTCCCTTAATGTTCTGCAACTCCTGCAACATGCCCATCAGAAACTCAGTGGAAAATAAAATAAAATTATGAAATAGAAATCATAGTTAAAAGATAAGAAAAGTTTGTAAATCCATTCTAAAGATACAATACAAATCGTTAACGCATCGACTGCTAGTTGATAAAATGAAAAAAAAAAAGATTATTTAAATAAAATTTTACCTTAAATTGAAAACTTTCATTTCTAACAAGAATTTTTCGTAACAGGTGAAATTCCCATTCCCGAATGTATGACGTACTTGGACAACGGTGTAGTCTTCATCGGATCCCGTGTGGGAGACTCTGCTCTAGTGAGACTAAGTGCCGCCCGAGAAGATGGCGGCCAGTATGTGCACATCATGGAGCCCTTCATCAACCTAGCACCCATTGTAGACATGTGTATCGTAGACCTCGACAGGCAGGGTCAAGGACAACTTATCACCTGCTCTGGTGAGTTAAATAGACATAAGTGTTTTCTTATACTAGAAGTGATGTATTTTATCACTTGTATATTCTTGTTTTTGGAGGATTTAGTTTATTTCCCCTTTTTTAATAGTGCTGTCGGATATTGAAACCGATGGAACAAATAGCATCGTTAATTGTGAATTTTGTAGGTTTTCATCCATCGGTTTGGAAGACTCGAGTAAATTAATTAAATCTTGTACAAATAAACAATGTGGTTTAGATCCTATACCAACTTGGTTGTTGAAAGAGAGTTTGGATCTTCTTCTGCCTGTGATTCAGTGTTGTCGATGAGTCACTTGCAGCCTCTATAACACCCATCAGGCTTAAAACTACTATTATAACTCCGGTTCTATAAAAAGCAAATTTTGATCTCAATAATTTAGAAAATTACAGACTGGTTTCTAATTTACCGCTTTTGTTTAAACTTATTATTATTAAATATATCAAATCATATATACCTTTAAATAAATTTGTTTCAAGTAATCAAGTCTGCGTATAAAAAATATCACTCTACAGAGACCGTTGTTTTAAGACTAATGTTGGATTTGTTGACTGGAATAGAAGAGGGGAAAATAGCTTTAATTACTCTTCTGGATGTGAGTGCTACCTTTGATACTGTTGATCATGAAATTCTTTTGCAAAGACTTAGGGATGAGTATAGGTTTTCAGGCAATGTCCTCGCCTAGATCAAATCTTATGTGTCAAATAGAAGACAATCCATTGTTATTAATCTTAGGATATTGTAAAGTATGGCGTACCACAAGGGTCGGTACCACGAGGGTTGTGAATGTGATTGAATACAAGTATAGTAGCCTGAACGAGTGGACTTGTTCTTGCTAAATAATTAGTAGTAAGAATCGTTATCTAGTTATAAGTGTATGCAGGTGTTAATTATTTCTAAGAATTCGTATATTAAGATTATAAAAAATAAAATGACATATAGGAAAATAAGATTAAGTAAGTTGATAAATTATAATATATAATTAAGATTAGTTAAGTAATAAATGTGTATATAGGTATAGCCTTGACAAATATTTGTACCATATGTTACTTTGTTTAATAAAAAAATAAAAACAAGGGTCGGTACTGGGGTCACTGCTTTTTGTTCATTATACTAATATCGGCACGGAGGGTTTTGAGTCTCAGGTTTATGCGGATGACACTTTATTCTTTAGATTCTGTGATCGAAATGGAAAAAATATTTGGAAACATGATAATTCTAATTCTATTCTTAGATTGAATGTCCAAAAATAAATTAATATTAAATCCAAGTAAAATGAAATTTATCTGAGTGGCTTCACCACTTAGACACTTGAGGGGATGCTTTATCAGTTATGAGTGTTAGTATTTTTCTAAAAGATAGCATCACATTTCTTGGTGTTTATGTTGTCTGTAAGCTCTCCTTTGATAGACAAATTAGTTATATGGTTTCTTTAGGTTTCTTATAGTTTTAGTAAGTTATAAATTGTACATCAATGTCATCCAAAAAGGGAAATAAGAACTCTTATTTATTTATTTGTTGTGTCGCGTCTGGAACATTGTAACTCTATTTATTCTGGTTTACCTGATTCACAAATTTCTAGACTCCAGTCTGTTTTCAATGCAGCTGCTAGGCTGATATATGCTAGTCATAAATAATGCTATATTGGTTCGCTTCTAAAAGTTCTACACTGGCTTAAGTGTCGTGGAGGGATTAATTTCAAGCTTATTCTCTTTGTATTCATGTCCCTTAATGGGATGTTTCCATTGTATTTGTGTCTGGGGGATGTTCTTTCGAATCTGTGTCTGGGGGATGTTCTTTTGGAAAGAAGTAGAACTTTAAGGTCGATATATTCTTAATCTATTAAATTGGTTGTTCCAAATGGATCCAATAGGGCGGGGTATTATGATAGAGATTTGCCGTTCCTGTGGCGTGGAAAGAACATCGAAACACATCACACATTTTTTCTTGACTCGAAAATAAGACTTGACAAAAAAATCTCGGTTGATTGTACTTGAGTAGTGTTCAGAACTCAATAGATTTGTTATCTACTGTAGTTTTAATATGAATTTCAAAACTTAATGATTTATTTTATACTTATATCGTACAAATCTTCTTCATTGTTATCATTTTCCCATTTGATTGTATTTCAGGGGCTTTCAAGATGGGCTCTCTGCGCATCATTAGGAACGGCATCGGCATCCAGGAACACGCATCCATTGACCTACCTGGCATCAAGGGCATGTGGGCCCTCACTCTCACCGAGGGGTCCCCCTTCCACGATACCCTCGTCTTGGCCTTTGTCGGACAAACAAGGTTGGTGTGAAACATATTTTAACCCCTTGTCCCTGCTATCCTTTTTACACTCCAGAGGTTGGCCCTTCAGCGTATTTATTTCTTCTACTTTGTGATATTTTGTTCTAGAAAAAAAAAACAATGTTAGTGCAGCGGCTTTCGAACTTTTTTGTTTTACGCTGTATAAAGATTTTTTTATGGCACCCTAAAAAAACAACAAGTGGTATGGCTGAACCTGTTGATCACAGTTTTTTTAATCTTGAATTCAAACACAGCTATCCACATTTCCTGTTCTACTTTGAGTTTTGAGTGATATATAATTTTTGTTACAGCTACTGCTGAAAACCTAACTTCCCAGCTCTAAGTCATTGCAAATGGATGTAGGATTTGCCGAGCTTTAGCACTCAGCAAAGGATATTCGACTTCTACCGATATCCAAAACTCAACCATTTCCATATCTACAAATTTTGTATTTAATATATTAAGTTTGCCAAAATTTTAAAATTTTGAATATCTCACGTCTCTGGGAATTAATCGTGACACATCAGGGTGCCGAATGGCATACTTTGAATACCTAAGTGAATGCGGGGATTACTGTAATTGTTTGTATGCAATTTTTCACGAGAGGGTTGATGTTCTAAAAAAAATTCTTTGAAATGGAAATAGTTTTTCAGGACAAAAATACCTATTTAAAAAGCTATTTTTTTTAATGGCAAGTTGAAATGCAATGGTTTCCACTGTCACATTTAAATCCTTTGTCATGTCAGTTTTTATTTTTTATTATCATCACCATAATCTTATGCCCCTATTGGTGTTGGCAGATAGAAGAGATCTACACTTGATTCTGTCCTGACCCACATCTTTTGCTTCTGCTATGTCTATACACCTCGTCATGCATACTTCTATTATTAATTTGTTCTTTATAACTTATAAATTTGCTATTCACTCTTTCCTATTTCAGAATTTGATTAATTTGGTTTGTCTAGGTCTTAAATTTCTTGTACCTTCTATACTATTTGTATAGACTATTTTTATAAATCTGTCATCATTCATTCTTTCCGAACCATCTCAATTCTCTTGATAAGCACTGCATCCTCTTTCAATCTGCATTCTTTCCTAATGCCCTCATTCTTTATTATGTCTTGTATTGTTTTTCGGCACATTCTATGTAATATTCATTTCTACTTATTTTTCATTAATAGAAAACTTATGTTAATTGAGAAATTTCCCTTTTTGTTCCAGTCATATTAAATGATATTTTGACATAAACAACATCCTGTAAATTGGATCTGAAACTCAGAAGTGTTAGCAATCATGCAAAGCATTAAACTGTACACACCATTTAAACTTTTGTCTATGGAAATATCTGAATAAGTAATATCTTTGAATTAATAATATTTAAAATGTAAAGATTTTACTGTTACGCATGATTTTAAAACGCCTATAAACGAGTATCGGGGGGGTCAAGTAAAAAGTTCCATAACCGTGAGCGATTGGATAAATGCAGATGATAATTTATCTAGCTATGAAGTGCAACGTGTTACTACTAATGAACCTGCAGTTACTGATGGCACATCAGAATGATGATACCCTTGTATAAGAGAAAAGTATACAGCACAGTGCTGCTTTAACTAATGTTGAAAGCCCATTAAGTTATTTGGAGCAACGGGAACGTTGCGAAATTTGCTCAGCACCATTTGTCAAAAAGTTAACAGAGGAAAAATAAACTTGTTACCTTTCATATTTTAAATAAAAAGTTATTTATAATATAATTTTATTGCCTCCCACCCCGAACAAAAGAGTCTATTGTAAGCTTATAAGATGACCAATGACTTTTGTAACAATTGTAAATTTTTTTAGAAAAATAATTTTTAATGAAAATCAATTTTTTTAAGGGTTTTAACACTGAACGGGGAAGAAGTGGAAGAAACAGAAATTGGTGGATTTTTAGCTGATCATCAAACATTTTACACTGGAAATGTTTGCCATAATCAACTAATACAGGTAGGTAATGAATTTCAGTTTAATGTAACAAAATGTATGATCGTTTCAACTAAGTTTCTTAATTTAACTAGATGATACCAGACATCCTTCGCACCAGCCCCTATCTTGAAATTCAGGCACAGTTTAATTAAGACCATTAAGCCTCATGTTACTAGGATGAATGAGTGGAGAACATTTGACTCAAACAGATGAATTTTGCTCGCAGAAGCAGGCTCTGAAGAACCTGATCTCTTAACATTCTCCAAACAGGAATATGTCGAAATGGAGAATGTTGCGTAATGTATCAACTCTCTGCATCTGTGGTAAGGAGTAGTACATGTGATACTTGCTGCAGCGTATGAGAAGTCCGGTGTTTTATATTGAAAAGGACTTTATTAGTGGAATACCCGGTGTTGTCCAGATGACAGAATTCTGGGAGGAAATAATTTAGTGCATTTGCTATGATACTTTTTTTAATAAAACATTTCACAAATAAATATTCTTTTTCTTATGCATTTCTGATCACGAAATGATCAAAAGGTATAATAGAATGATGGAAAAAAATGTTCAATGCCAACATTTGATCGTATATGTATATACTAGGTTTTATGAATCTTACCACTGGCGATTTTACTAATCTGCACATCAAAAAATCTCACACACAATCTCTCACTGTGCAGTTCAAAATGCGATATTTTCAGATGGAAATGGTTTAGTGCCGTTGACACAGTGAGAAGTTAATGCCCTTTCAAAGGATAACTTATATATGTAGATCTCCTTTTATCTCTCATGATTTACTTCAGATTTTCCCAAAATTGTTGCTCTAATAAACTATTTATTTTGTAGGTAACAGACGTGGGTGTCCGACTGATGTCTCGTAACAGTGGTGCGTGGGTTCTGAGAGCCGAATGGCGTGGGGAGAGATCCCTGGCGGTGGTGGCTTGCGCCGAGAGGCAAGTGGTCTGTGCTGCAGGGCCCCATCTTTACTACATCGAGATTGGAGATGGGGAACTTGTCCAGAAAAAGTAATCTATTTCATTATAATCCATTATATTCTCTTTATGTCTCTCCATAATCTTCATGGTTCATCGATTCATTCATTCATATACTATAGTACTCCACAACATATCCGAATTGACGATGTAGACAGTGAAGTGTGGCCAGGAGGCGATGTTGTCTTTGACTCCAGTAATCGAACCTTTAGGTTAAGCACTACTAGAGTAAGCATGTTACTCAGTTCATTATCACATGTGTTTCGGAAATACTACCGCACATGGTGCAAAAATTTACATGTCATTCGCGTGCAAATATTCTTACCAGATGAACTCGAATTAAATTGGTATATTTTTTCCCCATTTATTCTATCATGACACATGCATTTCACTCAATTCTTGAAACATCTTCCTCATACTGCCAGTATCTCTTCATGAGTAAGCAGGTTTTTGATTCATATACGAGGCATATCCAAAAAGTAAGTGTACTGATTTTTTGTAGGTTACAATTTTTTTTATTTAAACATAAAAATTACGTGGTTACCGTAGTACATATGTAAGCTATTTTTCGACATAGGCGCCATTCCTCTCAATGCAGGTGGTAAAGCGGGGTATCAACTTTTTGATGCCTTCCTCGAAGTAGTTTCCCGCCAACCCCTCCGTCCACTTCTCCACCTCCTCCGTCCACTTCTCCACCTCCTCCTTTACCTCCTCGTCGGTTGAAAACCTTTTTCCATCCATGTGCAGCTTCAGGGAGGTAAAGAGATAGTAATCTGAAGGTGCTAGGTCAGGGGAATGCGCGGGATGGTTCAGGACATCCCATTTAAACGAGGCGAGCAGTTCCTTCGTGGCGTTGGCCGTGTGTGGTCTGGCATTGTCGTGCAGCAGGCAGACTCCCTTTGTCAGCATGCCTCTCCTCTTGTTCTGAATCGCCCTCTGCAATTTTTTAGGGTCTCACAGTATCTTGCAGAGTTGATGATCTCCCCTTGAGGCATATATTCAATTAAAATTATGCCTTGACAGTCCCAAAACACGGATGCCATGATTTTCTTGGCTGAAATTGTGGTTTTGAACTTTTTGGCGGAGGGTGAAGAGGTGTGACGCCACTGTTGAGACTGCCTTTTGGTTTCAGGCGTGTAGTGTGCAACCCAAGTTTCATCTCCAGTAACGATGGAGCGGAGAAATTAATCTCCATGGAGTTTGCAGCGCCTCAAAAACTCTTGCCCGGCCTCCACTCGATTCAACTTGTGTTGGTCTGTCAGCTGTTTTAGGATCCACCTCACAGACAGTTTCCGATATCCGAGGGTTTCTGTGATGGTTTCGTGTAGTCGAGATCTGGAGATTTGGGGAAACATCGCAGAAAGTTCATCCACAGTCAATCTGCGATCGTCACGGAGCGCATTTTCAATTTTTTCCACAATTTCGTCAGTCACAATTGAAGGTCTTCCGCTCCTCTGATCATCATGCACAGACGTACGATCGTTTTTAAACTCGCGACACCACTTGTACACACTCGTACAATTCATAGCTTTATCACCATATGCAGTTTTCACCTCATTATAAACCTCAACCGGAGGTTTTCCCTTCCAAACGAGATAACGGATGACGCCGCGTATTTCGCACTTGGCGGGAGATTGGATTGACATTTTTCACGAAACGTGTTGTCGCGTCGACACTTCTCAACGTACTGACCTCGAACCGGTCTCGTTGCGGAGGGGAAGGGTCAGGCTACACGGAAGTGTAGCCAACATGTCGAAAATAAAATCCATCCGGTCGTGAGAGCCTCAGTACACTTACTTTCTGGATACGCCTCGTAATAATGACAGACAGTTGGAGAATGAATGATTCATGATGATTTCAAAGTACTGCTTTCATATCCTCTTTACCAACTTAGGATTAGAAACAATGTTTATTCTGATTGCGCACTGCCCTACTCACAAATAGCAAAATGGCTTTGGGTCTTAAGTTAGATAGAAGTTTACGGAGCCAATGAAAAACTTATGATCTGTATACCGCACACTCCTCAATTCTCTTATCTTGATGACTGATGAGAAAGTGGTCTACCCTGTTCTTCACCCATTCGTCTAATGATGCCCAGGTGTATCTGTGAATATCTTATGAGGCCAGAAAGTTCCCTCATAAGAAACTTTGGAGAGTTGCCAACCCAATCCTTGTGCCATTGTCATTCAGCGTTCCAGCATCCTGCCCACCCATCAAGTTTGGGCCACATGTTAAATGGGAATTTGTTTGGACGTTAAAATCACCCATTATTAGTGCTCTGTCCTTTTTCGGTAGCTGACTGATAACATCAAAGAGGCAGTCTCAGAAACTGTCCGACACTACATCCTCTGCCCCATGGTTGGGGGTATGTCTACTTGGGGGTATGAGACAATCTCACCAGTCAATTTGAAGGTTACTAGTAGCTGCCCATCAAAGATAGGCTCGGCTGAACAAATAGAGACGATCATTGTGTAATATTTTACATTTATCTGGTCAAATTCCAGCCAGTAGACCTTGGCTATCCCCGGCATGTCCAGTCTGTAGTTCTCCGCTATCCTTGCAGCAAGGAGACCTGTAATTTGCCAATGCAAGGTCCTCACGTTGTAGTGACCTGCCCGCAGTTTTCCTGACATAAATAACATGTAGTAAACTAAATTGAACATTTTTTTAGGGACGTCTGCATGGAGGAAGAAGTAGCATGTATTGACCTGAGTCCTCCTGATAATGAAACGTGCATGGCCACCCTGGTGGGTGTGGGGCTGTGGACAGACATCTCCGTCAGAGTATTGAGCCTACCCAATCTGGAACACACCCATACTGAGAAATTATCAGGAGGTAAATAATGTTTTAAAATCGATATAACATCGACCTTGAACAAACGGTTTTCGTTTGTCAGATATTTTTTTATTTTATCAAACATAGTAATTTCAGATATTCTGCATAAACCATATATTTACTCTGCTTTTACTACTCTATTTCAATGCCCAGGTTTCACTTCTATACATCAAAGTTGAAAGTAGCATACAACTGTGCACAATATTTTTTTAACATTTTGCAATTGATGATGAAGATATTAAAATATTGTTTATTCCTTTACAATTTTGTCAAGTTGTAGTTCTGATTAATACTACTCGCTTACAATCCCAGCATGGAGCATAAGGATACCATAAATTCTCTCAACTTTATTCAATAGGCTGCCTGCTTTGTCTATTTTGTGAGGGGCCGAATGTCCAAGCTCTACTTTTTCTAGGATTTTTTTCAATACACAATAATTTTTAACCACAAGACCCTGTGGCAACGGAGCATCGTAATTCTCATACTCGAGCCTGCCGCTGGCTGTCTGATCAGATGGCAAACTATTTCTGACAAGCTGCTGTGAGCAACCTTCAAGTTGACTAGTTGGGTTTTCTAGTACTATATCCCCTACCAAGAGGGCTGATGATTATTGTGAAGGACAGTTTTTACGATTGCATCTTGGTCACTTTTAGTCGGCTTCTAAAAAGGTAGTATGAGAGTAGTTTGGTCAATTTCTAAGAGATAGCGCACCATAATTCATAAAGTGACATCACTGTTGGCAAGTAGCAGTCTTCAAGTGACCTTGGCAAAAATTTCGGCAAGGTGTGATGTATAGTTAATGTTTGACAGCCATCTGAATCGATCACTTTGACATTTGCCGCAACAATGGAAAAAAACGAGTTGTTTAGAAAGGCAAGGTTATTAATGCTGTGCATTCAGAATGGTATTAGAAGACGTGTATATGAAAAAAAAAAGAGGGGTTTATAATTTTGTGTATGGCATCCCTCAACATATCTGAGTTGGGGACTAAAGCATTGGTTTCCTAAGAAAGTGGTGTCGTTATATAGCGCACATAACAAAACATTGTCTATGCAAACCATATGGCGTGGTTTCCTAGAGAGCGTTAGTTGTGTCGTTATATAGCACACGTAACAAAACATTGTCAATGCAAACCAATGGCGTTGGTTTCCTAGAGTGCGTTGGTTGTGAGTGTAATGTCAAATAGCAATGCTACCATTTGCATGATGGCCGTGATAGCGGAGCAAACAGTCATGGAATGATTTTTCCCGTGTAGCGGACACCGTTTTACAATAACAAATGAGTGCAAACGTAATTTGGACCAGTGAAAATGACGAAATATTGATTGATTTTGTAAGAAATAATGAAGCTTTATATAATGTGAATAGCAAAGACTATAGAAAAGCCCAGTTGAAACAAAATATGAGGAATCAGATTTGGTTTCCACTGACAGTTGTGGGATCTCTTTTCTGCCGTCTGGTGGCGAGCCAGGCGGATGCGACGCAAACGTAATTTAATTTGGACCAGCGAAAATGACGAAATATTGATTGATTTTGTAAGAAATAGTGAAGCTTTATATAATGTGAAGAGCAAATATTATAGGAAAGCCCAGTTGAAACAAAATATGTGGAATAAAGTTTCCAACTGACAGTTGTGGGTTCTCATTTCTGCCGTCTGGCGGCGCGCCAGCATCACATCATGTAATGTGCGCTATATAAGGAACCGTAGCTTAACACACAGAAGAGAGTAGCCAGATGACAATATTGCTCTTGACCCTAATAATTGAGCCCTTCAGGTTTTAGAACCACTGGAGTAAATATGTAACTAATTACTAAATTATTAAGTATTATCATTATTAAAAACAGGCAGCATGAATGTTTTCTTGAGAACATATTTTACTTGTTTTCGTTAGATGTTTTATGTTTCGAAAGCATTATTCTGGGAAAATATCACTTAAAATCTACATGGCAAGAATTTGATTAATAAAAGTAATACAAGGACAATTTATATAGTGCCATTTAAATAGCGGAATCTTCTCAAGGAACTCGGTGTCATCAAATTTATATCTTTTATAGAATTAAATTTATATATGTTTTTTTTTAATTTCTTTTGATATATAACATATTATAAACACAAAAAAAAGGTGGGAACCAAAAAATATTTTAAGTGTTCCAAAATTTGTGCCTCAGTAATAAATAAACACATTTTTTTTACTCATTTATGTTTTAAGTAACTTAACTAGAACATTTTTTCCAGAAATAATTCCACGATCGTTGTTGATATGCGTACTTGAAGGCTGTTGCTACCTGCTGTGTGCACTCGGAGACGGTTCTATGTTTTATTTCATCCTTAATCTTAAAGAAGGCACATTATCTCAAAAGAAGAAAGTCACCCTCGGAACTCAACCAACAGTACTAAGAACATTTAGGTGGGTAATAACTATTATTCTTCATTTTAAAGTACAGATCTTGAGTTTGTGACCGGGACAGAAGTCCTCACCTTATGTGGCAAATAAATGTACTGATTTAAATCAATCAGTCCCTTTTTTCATATATTACCACTTTGACTCAAATGGATGACATATCAAAATGCTATCATTTATGATACGCATTCAAACTCATATTGCGTGATACAAGTCTGTCTTTTACAGAACATCTTTATGTTGCAAATAAATTTACTGATTTAGATCAAAGTCAGTCCCTTTTTTCATATCACTATATTACCAATTTGGCTCAAAAGGGTGACATATCAAATCGCTACCATTTATGATACCCACTCAAACTCTGCGTTGCATATTTCTTTATTTGATTCACGACACAAGTGTCTTTTACAGCTATTAATACACAAAACAAGTTAATTTATATATTTAAAATTATTAACATAACTGCATACACTTTATTTTACAATAACATGAAGATACAATAAAAATTAAGTTTTAATAACGGTTCAAGAATTCAGTGGAAAAATTGTAATAAATTAAAAAAAAAGTCTGAGTTTTTTTTTTTAAATAAAGTCGACTATGCCTGTAAATTAGAATTTAAAGGTATACTAAGAAAATAGTTTACGGGATAAAAATTTAATATTAATTAACTATTTTAATGAAAAAGGTATTTCTTGATATACATATTTATAAAATATGTATATTTATTTTCATTATATATACATGTTACAAAATATTAACAAAATTTAGCCAAGCATATTACATAACAGAGGAAAACATTTTTTATTTTATAGGGAAAAAACTGATATAATTTTATTATTTCATGAATGTGCGAAGAAATCAGAGTAGACAAAAAATGTACCACAAGAAATTATCATTTTTATTTGCAATGAAAAATTGCTCGTTATTTATTAAAAGAAAATACTTGCTCACAATACCATTTTTTTCATAATATTTTTATAAAATTGTGTTTTTTTTTTTACAGATCATTATGGACCACAAATGTGTTTGCGTGTTCAGACAGACCTACAGTAATATATTCTTCAAATCATAAATTAGTATTTTCAAATGTTAATCTTAAGGAGGTAGCACACATGTGCTCACTTAACGCTCAAGCTTATCCGGACAGGTAATTACTTTAATTTTACCCAGATTAATTTTATTTCCATTAAACTAGCCTCCATTATACCCCGTTAACTGTTGGAAAGAAGATCTGCAGAATGGAAGCCTTAATGCTGTCATAGTTACATCTCTGTGGGCTGGTGGGATATACTATACATTTGATGTTGTCAACAATTGAAATGGAATAAGATTAACCAATATTTTCTTAAGCTTTTCACACTTGTTATGGAGTTTACTTTCCAAGTCCTGTATTTCAAAGTCTGCAGCCCGGTACTTGAAATCTTTAGTCAAACCACCCATTATTTTCCTAAAGAAGTCTTCTCTCTAGGGCCTTGGCTGTAAAGCAAAATATGCAGAATGCAGGTGACAAACATATAATTTTAAGACTAAATGCTAAGGAATCCTCGTTTGTAAGATCTGCCCTAAGCTCATCCCTGAAAGGCCCCATCAATCATGCCACCCAAATACTTAACTGTGTTGTGTCTTTATCAGAGCATAAATTAGTGACTTTAATATAACCAATTATTCCATACAGTAAAATCGGAATAAAATTAGAACAAATACCTTTGTTATTTCTTAATTAAATAAATGAATCTGGTTCTTTTGTCTTAATAATATTTTCCATATAGTACCCGGCGGTTGGTAATACACATCGGGCTTGAGAAAGAGACTGTCGGTTTGTAGAGCGTCGTCTCTGTCGCACGATGCGACTGACAAATCGCGACGGAACACGTGTATGAATGACAGAGACGACGCTCTACAAAACGACAGTCTCTTTTTTAAGCCCGATGTGTATTACTTACCGCTGAGTACTGTACTTGGTTTTTATATTATTTGCTTTCGTACTTGACTTATCTAATATATTTTTGCCTTATCCAGGAACGTTTCTATACTTGTAAACATATAAATGCTAAGCTATTTTCTCTATTTTACTTTCATGTTTTCTATATATTCATTTTTTATACTAAAATAGACACTGATGTGGTATTGTCATAAAAGTTTGTCAAATGTCTACATTCAACATGCCCCAGGTCCGTAGTGACAAATGTACACCAAGTTTCATACATAGCAGAGAACCACGATTCTCAGCATTGAACAAGCAATGAAGAAGTTGCGTCTTATAATAAATCTTTTCTTGTTTTGTTAAACCTTTTGTATACTCACAGTTTCTTAAGTTAGAATGATAGTAAATCTTGAATATTATCAAACATGTCTCAGTGGATAAATAGTTCTCTGTTTGATCACGATTAAATCTCAAAAAAATTGCCAAATACAAAACCTTGAAAAGTTATTCATAGATGTCAGTATGTTACTCTTTGAATTTTGTTTTTTTTAGCTTGGCGTTAGCTACAGATAGCACAGTAACCATAGGCACTATAGATGAAATTCAGAAACTACACATAAGGACTGTACCATTAGGCGAATCTCCTAGAAGAATTGCATACCAGGAGGCATCACAAGTAAGCTTTATTTATTCTCTTTTGTAGCAATAATAACATCTGTGTACTGGATGGGAAATTGGTTTCATAAAATTCTTTGTGAAATTATTATTGTATATTGTTATATTGTAATGTATCATCTGTGTTTTACCATTGCTTGTGACTATATACCTGTATCAGGGCTGTAAATATGAAACTGGATTTTTTTTATAGAAAATACACATTTATTGTATGAAAATGGTAAAAAGTATTTTATTCCAAGTATTGCCCATCGCTAGCTACACATTTTCCCCATCTCTCTGGCAATTTGTGGATGCCACGCCAAAAAAACTGTTGCTCTTTTGAGGCAAACCAATCATCGAGCCATTTTCGTAAGAAGTGAAGCGCTGCTCACCAAGTCCGTGTCCCATCGATGCAAATAAGTAGTAATCGGATGGAGCCAAGTCTGGTGAGTAAGTCGCATGCGAAAGTATTTGCCAACTAAACGCCTCAATTGTTTCCTTGACCGGTTTTGCTGTGTGCAATGGTGTATTATCATGAATCAAAATCACTTTGTGTTGCCTTTTTTGATATTCTGGTCGTTTTTCACGCAATGCTTGGTTCAAATTCATCATTTGTTGTCGGTAGCGTTCAGTATTAACGGTTTCGCCAGGTTTTAGCAGCTCATAATAGATAACACCCTTCTGATCCTACCAAACACAGAGCATTGTCTTCCGTCCATAGCAATTTGGGCTTGCAGTCGATGTCGCTGGTTTGATTGGAGTTACCCATGATCTTTTACACTTAGGATTCTCTAAATATATCCATTTTTCATCGCCAGTCACAATTCGATGGAGAAATGATTTTCTTTTGTACCTGGCGAGCAGCATTTCGTAAGTGGTTTTCGGTTTTCCTGCTGTCTTTCATTCAGTTCCTGTGGAACCCAAATTCCCGCCCGGATCTTTCCCGTGGCTTTCAAACGTATAGAGATGGCTTCTCGTCTCACATTTAATTGATCTACGAGTTGTTGTTGCATTTGAGCGTCATCCTCATCCAACAATGCTTGCAATTCGGGATCTTCAAACTTTCTTGGTGGTCTTCCACGTTCTTCGTTTCTCATGTCAAAATCACCACTTTTGAATTTTTCAAAGCACTCAAAGCACTGTGATTTACCAAGAGCATGCTCACTGTAAGCTTCGACAAGCATTCGATGCGATTCTGCAGCAGTTTTCTTCAAATGGTAACAGAAAATCAATGCTGTTCGCAAATCGTAGTTTTCAGGCACAAAAACAGACATGTTCAACGCTATGAAAACATATGTAGTTGTATTAAACTTGTATTATTGTGAGTTAAAAGTCTTTGACAAATGTAAACACAAGAAAAAGGCGCCAATGACGCGGTTTGACAGTCAAACATTGACAACTAGAGCCATCTATGAGCAAATTCCGGTTTCATATTTACAGACCTGGTATATATTGTAATAAAATGTTCCCTATGCGTGGCCTTTGTAAATAATCACTATAGATGATCAGACACCCCCTACGCGTGGAGAGCATATGTAATGCATGGCACTTGGAAGCCGTGACAACATACACGGTCGAATTAAGGTGCTTACAATAAGCGGTGGGGTGAACGTAATGAAAAACGGAAAATATAGTATATATTCTCATTTACTGGAATGTCGACTGTGTTTTTATTTCGACAAACTTCTACCTGCCAAAGAGGAATATTTTCACTCTGCTCTTCACCGAAAATGCAAGAAGCAAACCGGAATCTTCGAGGATTGAGCGGCAGATATCCACCTATTTTACAGTCTTTATACTGGTTCTGTACAATCTGGAAAATCAGATAGTTGCCATGTATTAATATACTATAGACTCTGAAAACTCTTTTCTTTGTCAGCACAAACCATTTTGTTATAAACTGCCTATCAAAAAAATATAGCTAGTATTTCATTTATCAGTTTTTAGTAAAAGATAATTTAGTATGGTATTCTATCTTCTTTTAAGTGTGTTCTAAGATTCGAGAATACATTTATCTAATATTTGGTCTCTACGAAATTTAGGATGACCATATCAAGGTTTTATAAAGAGTACTATAAGTTGCTGGTCATAAAACACAGAATAGGAGGTTTTTGATTATCAAATCACTCAGATTTCTCTTTTTCATTAGTGTAGATCTCTACTTCTATCTCTAGCTCCACTTCAATCACTGCAATCTCTAGCTTCATGCAATCTCTACATCTTTTTCCTCCAAATCTTTCTGGGGTAACCTACTGGTCTTCTTTCTGCATTACAAATGAGGAATTCTTTTTTTTTTTTTTAATTCTTATATGTCCCAGCCACTGCAAAAACGATCTCTATATTTTTGTAAGAAGTGATTCTGTATTCCTAGGATTTCTCTTTGCTATGAAAAATGATATTTTTTAGACATTTGGCGTGATCACAATGCGCCTTGACCTATTGGACAGTGGGGGCGGGCTGAGTGTGCCACGAGCTTCAGCCTCCACTCTGTCAGCTTCTTCTTCAGGAGGGACCGGGCTTGTGCCACCGTGCCCTAAGCCTCTGCAGCCTGGGACCGAGCAAGAGGTGCACAACCTGCTCATAATCGACCATCACACCTTTGAAGGTAACATAACATATTTATTAAGTGCCGATTAGTAACACTTCCATGATGCTTCCATTTTATTGTAGCATATCTCAGAAAGTGTCAACTATAGAATTATTTTGACTCTCCTAAGTGTTAAGAAATAAGAAAAAAAACGTTTTATGTTATTCCCTTATTTGGCGTAATTTTTTGTCCTCCAGTTATTTTAATTCGAAATTCTATACATACTTTCACATATTCCATGAAAACATCTCAAAAACACAATACAAAAAATGCTGGTGCAACTTATGTGAAAATATTTAGTTTCGAGTAAAAACTTATTAGTTTTGAAGAAAATTACATAAATTTGCATAATACATATAGGTTTTATCATAAAATGTTCTTAGGAAATTCCATGTTCGTACATAATAGGTTTTAAACACTTACTAAATAAATATACCAGGTCTGTAAATATGAAACCGGATTTTTTTTATAGAAAATACACATTTATTGTATGAAAATGGTTAAAAATATATTTTATTCAAAGTATTGCCCATCGCTAGCTACACATTTTTCCCATCTCTCCGGCAATTTGTGGATGCCACGCTAAAAAAACTGTTGCTCTTTTGAGACAAACCAATCATCCAGCCATTTTCGTACATTTTCATAAGAAGTGAAGCGCTGCTCAGCAAGTGCGTGTCCCATCGATGCAAATAAGTAGTAGCATTTCGCAAGTGGTTTTTCGGTTTTCTTGCTGTCTTTCATTTAGTTCATGTGGAACCCATTTTCCCACCTTCTGGATCTTGTCCATGGCTTTCAAACGTATGGAGACAGCTTCTCGTGTCACATTTAATTGATCCGCGAGTTGTTGTTGCGTTTGAGCGTCATCCTCATCCAGCAATGCTTGCAATTCGGCGTCTTCAAACTTTCTCGGTGGTCTTCCACTCTCTTCGTTTCTCACGTCAAAATTGCCACTTTTGAATTTTTTAAACCACTCAAAGCACTGTGATTTACCAAGGGCATGCTCACCGTAAGCTTCGACAAGTATTCAATGCGATTCTGCAGCAGTTTTCTTCAAATGGTAACAGAAAATCAATGTTGTCTGCAAATCGTAGTTTTCAGGCACAAAAACATACATGTTCAACACTATGAAAACATATGTAGTTGTATTAAACTTGTATTGTTGTGAGTTAAAAGTCTTTGACAAATGTAAACACAAGAAAAAAGTGCCAATGACGCGGTTTGACAGTCACTACATTGACAACTAGAGCCATCTATGAGCAAATTCCGGTTTCATATTTACAGACCTGGTACATAAAGGTGGCTCCGTATAAGCAGAGACAGGCACACAATGCGATGGTATGGTGCAGCATAGGTAAAGATAGCTCCACTTGAGTGGACACAAGCAAAAAGCCGAGCGCATTGTAAAATATTTACAGCTCTTCGGAATTTTCGAATTATTATATTTGACTCAAAAAAAAAATATTTATGGCATGAGGGTCTTGAAATTATTTGGAACTACGAAGTACAAAATATACTAACTTTAAAATAGTGTAAAATATAAAAAAGTCAAAATGTTTCTTAAACATACTAAGCATGAGTAATTAGCATAAACTACTTTGAGAACTTCTAGTATCGATGTCTTTGACATTTACTGGAAGTGGATCGTTTTGGTAAACCAAGATATTGTTCCCGTGATCGGGTTGCTTTGAATCATGGGCAAAAATTACGCGCTTTGTTAATATTTTACAACTTTGTTAAAAAATTTCGGATTGTTTGACAAAAATGTTTTGATTTATGTCATGAGGCTTTAATTTTTACAAATTAATGTGGTTATTCAACTATGAAGTTGACAATTTGAGTCTTACAAGAACGGGGTTCGAATTAATGGGGTTTTATTATAATGAACCTGTCATGAAAATGTTGTTTAAAAATTCAATTTACTATGAAAACCATTTTTAATTAAATTAACCATAATTTATTTCATTCAAATCAACTGAATATACAATTTCTAGTCCTGCACTCCCACCAGCTAATGCAGAGTGAATATGCCATGTCCCTGGTGTCCTGCAAGCTGGGAGATGATCCCAACCACTATTACGCTGTAGGGACGGCCATAATCAACCCTGATGAAGCAGAACCCAAACAGGTTTGTTGTTTTGTGACAGTAATTACATTTGTTGCCATTTCGACTCGCAACAAGAGGCATTCAAAAGCCACACACACATTGTATTCCACTTGGACTGCTTGCCTGGTCCACTTTTTAAGAGGCCGATTGTCTCTGTTTTAGGGTAGAAGTTTTGCTAGCTTGACCCAGTGATCAGCCTTGCACTTTGGAGACAATGCTTAATCTTGTAACTGCCAGCTGAATATGTCCATAACATTTTCCTATAAGTCAGCCATTTAGTTTTTACCACATAAACTTTAGAATTACAAAATTTTGAGATATTCCTAATTTTCTATAGAAATTCGGTCAATAATATACTATAGTTTTTAATGTTACATACAAAAAGATTTGACACATTTTCAAAAACAAACTAAAAATATGAATATTTGACAAAAATCACAAATCATACTATAGATAGGCCAAAACCCATACGATGGTTGTTGTCAAAGAAAGAATACGAGAATTGAATTTTGAAGACAACAAGAGAGCGAGAGAGGAATACTTGGATTCTCCTAAAGTAATTCGAAATTTGAATCTCGGTGGGTCCGTGATACTGAACGAATTTTAAATACCTAGCTAACAATTTTTGAACCGGTGTAAAAGGGGATGATGTATAAATGATATATATATATATATATATATATATAAACAAATTTTACATTTATGAATATATATTTTCATAAATGTAGAATTTGTTTTACTTCCGTGAATATTTCACGGATTGCAACTAGTAGCATACTAATTGTTCAAATGTATGTTTTCGAACCTTTATCTAATATAAAAACATATTACAACAAGCTAAGTATGAATACCATAGTGTTTCAGTGTAAAATGGATCACTATCTCATTAAAATACCACCTTTTTTCCAAGCCCTGAATTTCACATTCAACATCTTCTTTTACTTCATCAAGAAATTAAACTCCACATCTCTACAACCAGATTCTGCAGTTTGCGCAAAATGATCATCTTCATTGTTTTTGTTTTCTTGTTAATGATAGAGGGTTCAAATCCTGAATTAAAGTGCCATTGAGGAGAGTCTGCTTTCTAAACGACGCTATACATGTATAAATTGTCGTTTTATTATTATTATTCATACAGTTTATTTTATAAAATCATGTATTATAATAGTCAATAAAATTCAACTATGAAACATAAGATATTTATAACATCAGAAACAAAATACAAATATAATACAGGCGTTTATTTTCTTCACACACAGAAAAAAAATGACTCACTGCGATTGCAAACTGCAAAAAAACTCGTAAAAACAAAAAATTAACAAAATGATGAAATTGTAATAATATTGAATAAAACGTTTCAATCATGAAACACGTTATGTCTGTTTTGATTTATAAAGAAAAACCTATATTTTTTTTTTATAAACTTCAAATTTTTTTTTTCTTATTTCAGGGTCGTATAATATTATTCCACTGGTCTGAAGGCAAATTACTACAGGTTACTGAAAAAGAAATCAAAGGAGCTTGCTACACTTTAGTCGAATTCAATGGAAGATTACTGGCCAGTGTTAATAGCACAGTAAGTGCACATGTTATGTTATTACCATAAAAAAAATTACTTATAAAATAGATGCTCCAAGTCACTTATTGCATCTTCCGTGTAAAAATGAAACACCCATTTTGAATCTCTCACCAATCTCCTTAGATTTTGAGCCTTAACTGTTTGCAATAGGTATGTTTTACTGCTCGGACATCTTTTAAAAACCGCAGAAGTTAAAAAAATCATGGCAATAATTTATTTCTATCTTGAAGGGATAAGACAACATGCCCATTTTGATTATTATATTGTGAGAATAAAAATAAATACTGTTTTTCTTTGGAATATTTTGATAGTGAAAGATAGTGACATTTTACTTTCTTCTATTAGTTATTTGTTCGAGAAATGTACAAACATTGTAATACTATTGAAAATTCGACAATATGTATATCATGTTTAAAAAATTTATTTAGAAAAAAATGTACATAGTGTCATGTCTCCAGGATATGAACCAGGTATATTTAACTTGTTTATATATTAGTAATTTAAACTTAATCATGTATATTACCATTAAGTTGTTACGGATGCTATGCCAACTATTAGAAGTCCCCTTGGGCACCTTCACCTGGATGGATGAACAGTGTCTGACTGGATGGGACAAGCTTAGGGCTTGATAACTGGTAAGAGGTAGTAAAAGATAGAACCATCTAGAAGTTGATAATGCAGTTGGCTTGATACCTCCGTGGTATTTAATGTTAACGGAGTGAATAAAATGTATTGGGTGTACAAATAAGTCACCGCCGTTTGACAAAAGTTGGCGCCACCAGTAAGTTATGGTTAAAATTGTCAGATGTAAAATGTCATTATCGTAAGGTTGGACATCTGTCAACAACATGACCTTGAAATATTAGTGAATTTTTATCAGTATAACATATTTTTTTGTGTTCGAAAATGTCAAGTTTTGAGCCGAATAAGCGTCATTTGCGGGAACTTTTGATTTACTTCTTCAATTTGAAGAAATCTGCAGCTGAGGCGCATCGATTGCTTGTAGAAGCATATGGTGAGGCTGCCTTAAGTGAGAGAAGTTGTCGTGAGTGGTTTCAAAAGTTTAAGAACGGTGAATTTGACATCGAAGACAAAGAACGTAGCGGAAGGCCGAAAGTGTACGAAGACGCGGAATTGGAAGTATTATTGGATCAAGATTCGTGCCAAACGCAAGAAGAACTTGCACTTACATTAGGAGTGACTCAACAAGCAATTTCACATAGGTTGAAATCATTGGGAATGATTCAAAAACAAGGAAATTGGGTTCCATATGAACTGACACCGAGAAACGTTGAACGCCGATTATCCACATATGAAATGCTGCTTGCCAGGCATAAACGAAAGGGTTTTCTGCACCGTATAGTCACTGGTGATGAAAAATGGATCCACTATGATAATCCAAAAAGGAAGAAATCATGGGGAACCCCTGGCCATGCTTCAACATCTACAGCTAAGCCAAATATTCATGGAAAAAAACTCTTGTTGTGTATTTGGTGGGATCAGCTTGGTGTCGTGTATTATGAGTTGCTCAAACCGAACGAAACCATTGCTGGGGCTGTCTACCGAGCACAATTGATGAGATTGAGTCGAGCACTCGAGGAAAAGCGCGCCCACTGCTACTCCAGACACGACAAAATTATTCTCCTGCATGATAATGCTCGTCCACATGTTGCGGCGCCGGTCAAAACCTTTTTGGAAACAATCAATTGGGAAGTTTTACCCCACCCGCTGTATTCACCAGACATTGCTCCTTCTGATTTTCACTTGTTTCGATCGATGACGCATGACCTGTCTGAGCAGCACTTCACATCATATGAAGATACCAAAAATTGGGTCGATTCGTGGATAGCCTCAAAAGATGAAGCATTCTTCCGACGCTGTATCCGTATGCTGCCAGAAAGATGGGAAAAGGTAGTGGCAAGCGATGGGCAATACTTCGAATAAAACATGAGGTTCCGTTCTTTCACAATAAATGCCCAATTTTTGATAAAAAACGGCGGAAACTTATTTGTACACCTAATAACACATTGACTGCTGAATCGTTTCTTTAAAAATCACAGCAATGCTAAAAAAATTCTAAAAGAACAGGTATAATTCAGTGTTTTTACATCCTTACAAACCCTATTAGTACCGTTAAGCCAATTCGGACTCAGTTGTTTTTTAATCCAAATTAATTTGGAATAAAGTTGCGATGGGTATTTTGAGCACCTAACGAAAATTTATAAGTACTCCTATAGGTGCACTGCATTAAATGTGTCTATTATAATTGCAGATGCATGTGATCAGGTGTTGCCAAAGGTGGTAGATGACTCTCAGTATTTTATTTTTAAAGACTGCATCCCTTTTTGTTATTAGATGACGTTTGTTTGAATAGTACCTTAAGTATCCAAATGAAACTTCACAGTTTAGAACTTTGTTTTGATTTCAGGTGAGACTATTTGAGTGGACAGAAAAAGAATTGAGGTTAGAATGCAGTCACTTTAATAATATCATGGCGCTGTACTTGAAAGTCAAAGGAGATTTTATATTAGTTGGAGACGTTATGAGATCTATGACATTACTGCAATATAAACAGGTGTGTATGATATAAACAGGTAGTTTGCGTTTATACTCATTTATATTTTTTATTTGACTCATTGTGATGGTATAGAGTCTATACTAAACGTGGGCAAATGCGGCTTTTCGTTGGGTTTAGTGCGGCTCCCAATGTCTCTTATAAAAATATAAATACTTTCTTTCCCCGTTATACTTGTATTTTCGCGATTTTCGTGTGTGCTGTGATTTCAATGTGTAGGGTGCGCGCGCATCTCCTGCCTCTTTATGTGCGCAAACCGTATTCTGTGCTATTTTTATATTTTCTTATATTTGTATTTTTTATACTTTATATAGCAATTAAGATTTGTGTAGAATATGTAATAAATTTGAATTTGTGTATTTAATACTACATGAGAACGTGACTATGGTGTGGCTCTTTATATATTATATATGAAAATCCAGAATGTGGCTCTCGTTGACCTTGTATATGCCCACCCTTATCTATACTATAGACAAATATTTCACTACTAGGGACGAATATATCATCATTACATGACTTAATCCATTTATTTTATCAAAGTATGCACTGTAAGGTAAGCCAATTTATTCCTAGATACAGTTTGGGAGGAAAGAAGACCCCTCTTTTCCTGTTAAAAGCTATAACAACTATATAAAAAGCTATAACAACTATATGAATACACATTAGTTTTTTTGGTGTTACTTATAAATCCAATATAACTCCAGAATCTATAGTGGATTACATTTTTAATGTCAATTTGAAGAGGTACCTCCATAGTACTGTATGAAGTAAAAACATGGACGGTAACAAAGATGGAAAGTAACATGATAGATGCCTTTGAAATGTGATATTGGAAGAAATACTCCGTATCCCATGGATCACAAGGCGCACCAACATCTCATCTAATAACAATTAGAGATTATCAAAAGATTTTCAACAAAATACATAAAAATAATATGTACTAAATATCATATTAGCCTGAATATAATGTGATGTTTTAAGACCATTTTTTTCTTTTTATTAAAAGGATTCGTGTTATATTCGAGGATTAAAATAATATGGATACAACAATCGGGATCACATTTGATGCATTTTGGGGACACCTCAAATCAGATGTGATGAAACAAATAATGAAATTGAATACCAATTTAGTAATGACATCACAGTTGAAGGTATTAGATGTTAATAATCCATTCAATTATGACTTAAGAAAAGTATATAACAATTGGCTAATAGTGAAATATCACCCATTGATATTATATGGAAACATAAAGAAACCTTAAGTTTCCCTCTTGCGTAAATTGATTGCGAGAGCCTGAGATAAAATTAAACCCGAATCGATTATAAATAGCATTAAAAAATCTCGCTTTTCCAATAATTTGAATGGGATGGAGGACGATCTTATGGAAGCCAAACCAAGCCATTGAAAATCAGGATAATCGATCGAATCTGATTAAATTATAACTATTAGAGAAATTATCTTTAGTATTAATGTAAATGTTTTATTTTAAATATCCATGTTAATTCTTAATGAAAAATTAATGGATCACGTTAAATTTGAGATTGCGTTATATTCGGGCTAATTCGGTACTTTGAGCATGTTGTCAGAAAGAATATTGAAAGTCTTGAAAAGTTGATAATCACGGGACAGTTGTGGATACGAGCAAGAGAAAGGTCTCTTATAAGATAGATTGATCAGTAAATAAAATAGTTAAGAGGTTCTTCTTTAACACATTCACTCTAAATAAATTTTACGTCTGAGAAATTCAGCAAAGACACAAACATGTTTTCAACAGAACACACCTGCGTGTTGTACACACTGGGCGTATGTTTGTCTGGACAGTCCTCAGCACTTAACGTGTTCAACACTGCATTCAACATGGCTCGAAACCAGGAAGGATGGAGACAAATGGTTCACTAAGTGAAGGACCACGGTTCTCAGCATTGAGCATGCTATGAAGAAGAAGTATTAATGCATATTGCTGATCAATCTGTTAAATAAAATTTGTAATATTTATATATTTTTCTATCGATCAGATGGAAGGTAATT
The DNA here is from genome assembly GCA_949825065.1 of Odontocerum albicorne. Taxonomy (NCBI): domain Eukaryota; kingdom Metazoa; phylum Arthropoda; class Insecta; order Trichoptera; family Odontoceridae; genus Odontocerum; species Odontocerum albicorne. The sequence goes on from OX463855.1 coordinate 10,891,196, forward strand.
TCGAAGAAATAGCCAGGGACTACAGTCCGAACTGGATGACAGCCGTCGAGATATTGGATGATGACACATTCCTTGGCGCAGAGAATAGTTTCAATGTGTTTGTTTGCCAAAAGGATGGGTAAGAAGCTCTTCAATTGATTATTTTAAAAACTGGATTCAACACCATCCAATTTTTACATTAAACATAATTTTAAATTAAACAGTATTTTCATTAACAGGTGTCTGATGTTACATATTTTCATTGATGAATTGCCTAGCATAATCATTCACTTGATTTTATTAACCATCGATTTGGTTGTGATAACATTCCATGTGTTGAAATTTTGCTTTGACTTAGGAAAAATTAAGTATTTTAAATTTGAGGGTTTGTGATATAGTTGAATTAGAAATTTTAAGGTTAATGCTTTAATTGAATTAGAAATTTTAGGGTTAATGCTATGATTGAATTAGAAATTTTTAGATTAAATAATGGAAAAAATATTACACCAAATGTCTACTCAAAAAGACGATAATATAAAACAGGGGTTCTCAGCTTGTGTTTCAGCCTGATAAAATTTGAAATTCCGCAATATTTATGAAAAAATTATTTAACCTTCGACACACAACACTGAGTTTGAACTATCCCATCAACCTTACTTTTTCACTGTGCATGAGTTCAGTTCCCTGCTGCGAATATAACATTTTATTTCATTGTCATTGAGGCGAAACATTTGACGTAATATTTTCTCCATCATTACAATGGGATATGTTAAATTGTACCAAGTCCCATTAGCAAGAACAAAACAAATTATTGATTACATTTTTGTTTCTTTTAGAGCTGCACCTACAGACGAGGAACGGCAACAGATGAATGAAATGGGAGCCTTCCACATTGGGGATATGATCAACGTGTTCAGGCATGGCTCTCTCGTGATGCAGCACTCTGCGGCAGACACCACGGCCCCCACCAGCAATACCGTACTATTTGCCACTGTGTCTGGAGCTATCGGTTAGTTGTTATTTATTCCTAGTTGGTACGATGATTGTCTTCCAATCCAGTAGACTGTTTTCTTCAGGCCACTGTGTGATGCAGATGAGATTATGATTCATGACCTATCATACTAGGAATGCCTATCGTCATTGTAATTTACGGCTACGATCCATCCAAGTTGATTTTTTTGTATTGCCATGTTAACAATTTGATTCAGATAAATGACAATACAATACATATGGCAGTGATCTTTAGTTTTAACAACCAGCTCTATCATCCTGCGTCACAAATTGATTGTAATAATCATTATGTGTCCATAATTTTATAACTGTGGTGGACTTGTCTTTTAAATTTTGAAATTAAATATAGAAAGCACTCCCCTTCTTCTTGAATAATGGCCGTGAATTATAATATATGAAGGAGTATATGCCAGAGTCAAGTGATGTCCACTTCATAGAATCTCTTACTAGGCTTATGCCCGTCTTAAGGCAGGTATATGTTCCACAAAACAAAACAAATAAACTTTGTAGGTATAACTGAGTCACTTTACAGGGTGAGATGTTCTTGCCATTATGCTATATTTAGACTTCTTATAATTAAATTTTAATTTGATGTAACCTGTATCAAATTTAAAATAAATTATTTGAGGTGCATAGTTGTGTAGTGTTAATATGTTAAACGTCTGTACTGATAGTCACTGGTTCAAAACCAGCATCATGCTGAACAGCATGTCAATTTTTTCCACCTAGTTCTTTAAATGTAAGGATTCCTATAGCTTTGATGGGTATTTCTATTTTTTTTAAATAATGTATGTTTCACGAGTGATGTGCAAAAACCATACTAATTACTGTATTACTATTATTTTTCATGAATCGTATTATTCTATCCTTCATTAATGTTTTTTTTTACACGTGAATCTAGTTTATATTTTTTTAAGTAATTTTTCTCTTACTTAGGTTTGGTAGCACAAATACCTCAAGAATTATATGAATTCCTTCACGCATTGGAAGAGCGTCTCACCCACACCATAAAGAGTGTAGGCAAGATCCAGCACTCTTTCTGGAGGAGTTTTAATACTGAGGTGAAGACAGAACCTGCCGAGGGCTTCATCGACGGAGATCTCATCGAAAGCTTCCTCGACCTCAACAGAGAAACCATGATTGAAACAGTACAAGGATTACAAGTAATTATCATTTTATATTCTCTTGGCCGTTATTATCATTTTGAATATTATACTTTAAACCAGGGGTTCATCCCTTGGCCACTGTATGGCTTAATCCCATATTGGTGATGCGTGTCCCCTATGTCAAAAAAAAAACAATTGTAAGTAGTAACAGAAAAACAGATAACAATATGTTACATTTAGAAACACATTTATTCTATATAAGATTATAAAAAAGAAAACAATCTTCTAGTATTTTTCTGAAACATATTATATGATTAGGTAAAAAAGAGTTTAAGTATTCAAAGTTGATATGTATTTGAGTATTGTAATGTAAATGCATAAATGTTATTGAAATCTTTAAAACATATTTTTTTCCATAGTAATATAAAAACACATTTGAAATACTTAGATATGTCAATGTTGTTGGATGTGCCAGATACTTGCCAGTCGAAAGATTTGAAAATATAATTTATAAAACTGTAGATGTTGAGATTTTTCTTATTAACACATTGTTGTCGGGCGGTTTTTTCATCAATCTATGCCCGTTAAGCGGGCAATTAATTTAGATTCGCGCGCGAAATTATGTTTCACGTAAAATTATAATAACTTGAGAACTATTGATCATATTGAAATAAAATTTTCAGCATTTTATCATTAATGAAATCGTTTTTAATGATCTATTTATAAACTTATATATATTTGGGTAAACAATTATGATATTTAAGGTTAAATTACATTTTTACCTTACTGTTCATTTAGTCATTCTGTACATGTTCAACATAATATATATTTTGTAAAATACAAAAAAATAAACACCAATATTGTTTTAAAGTATGATATCGTTGAAATTGTTCATCGGAAAAATGTCCGAGGATGCGCGGTAACTTCATTATTACTAGTTTCAAATTCGCCATCTGTATTTTTCTCAACACAAGAATAATCTGACAAATTATCAGCACACAATTCCCCATCGCTCTCATTACTATCGTAATCCATTTTTATTGGGTATTTTTTATGAAAAAAATATTCATTTATTATTGTAAAAAAATACAGAACAAATAACTTTTCATACACAACAGCGATCGATATCCACTATACTATATGATACAATGATAGGTATTTTGTAATATTTTTTTAATAAAAATAATTAGCAATAGCGGAATGTAGGCAGAAACGAAAATGGAGAACTCTTGAACTAAACAATATCGCCTCAATACTGAAGAATTATAAAGATAAAAACGAAATGTTTATCTTACAACTATTGTAATTCGAGTGCATGTTATATGATGACAGTCTGCCACCTGACCCTAATTATACTAAGCAGGCTGCCACCCGACCCTCATTATACTAATCGCTTCACTTCACAAGTAACCGCAAACCCAATTCCGATCTGTACAACGTTTTTTGGCGTCTCCCGCGCTCTAGCAACAGTAAGCAAATACAATGCTTTTAAACGTCTCCCGCTCTCTACCAACAGTATGTAAAAGATGCTTTTAAGCGTTTCCCGCAAACAATGTGTTAAATGGCCCTTCTTGAAATGACTATTAGACGAACACAGATAAATAACCATATTTTAGTAATAAGCCCGCCAGGTTGTACTGTATGCAACGAAAGTGTAATACAATACAATATGATAAAATATGCAACATTTACATATAATTAGTTTCAAATCTTTACAAACTACATAAAAAAAATAATTAACATTGTGAATTATTGGGTGTACAAATTAGTTCGGTCCGTTTTTTGTGTTCAAAAATGAATTTATTTCTAAACAAAATGAATGAACAGATCAATTAAAGTATTGTCCATCGCTGGCTACTACTTTTTCCCATCTCTCAGGCAATTCCATCTCGAAAAAATGACTCGTCTTTTGAGGCGATCCAAGTTTGGAGCCAATTTTCGGTTTTTACAAAAAAAGTGAACCGGTGACCTGCCAAATCGTGCTGCATCCTTCGGAACAACCAGTAATCAGAAGGAGCAATGTCCGGGGAATACGGCGGGTGCGGTAAAACATCCCATTTGAGCGTTTCCAAATATTTTTTTACCCAATTTCCTTGTTTTTGAATAATTCCTCTCAATCGTACGGAAACGGCTTGTTGAGTCACTCCCAATGATTCTGCAAGCTTCTCTTGCGTTTGACTCTGATCTTCTTCGAGTAATGCCTCTAATTCTTTGTCCTCGAATTTCTTTGGCTGTCCAGAGCGAGGCTTGTCTTCGACGCTGAAATCTCCATCCTTGAAACGCCGAAACCATTCCCTACATGATTTATCAGTTGGAGCAGCATCACCATAAACTTGGACAAGCATTCAATGAGCTTCAGCTGCACTTTTCTTCCAATTAAAGCAGAAAATTAAAACACAAAATTCGACATTTTCAACACTGTACAAAACAAGGTTTTTGCATGAAACTCAAAGCGATATAAACTGAATATTATTGGCAGGTGTCTAACCTCTCTGAAACCGCCAAAATCGGCTGTCACTATGAACCATCCATAACAGCCAGAGCCATCTTTTGGAAACGGACCAAGCTAATTTGTACTCCCAATATTTCCAAAGGAATAATTTATAATGGTGCTGAGTTTCATTCCAGACTTCTCCCTCAGTGCTCTAGTTGCTTTTCAGAAAATTAAGAACTACTCACTTTTTATCAAAAACCGCTGAATATTTTCATATTAACGTGTTCCTTGCGGGAAGCACAAACGCCTGTAATCTGATCTGTAGCATTCCTTTGTGTATTTTACGTAATGTTTAGTTTATCTCCTTTATTTAATAAGTCTCCTTAAGAGTAATGACTATTATTTATTATCTGAAAATCAGTGGTTCTAAACAAAATACGCATTTAACCCTTTCCGGTCCTATGTCGAATGTCATTCGACATCGACTTTATTCCAGTGAGTCCTATGTCGAATGTCATTCGACATTTTTTTCTTGTGAACATAAATATAGTTTTATTAAAAACAACCTTGTGAACATAAATATAATTTTATTAAAAACAACCTGGATGTATTGTTTTACCCTGTAATTCTGTAAATCTTTTGCGGACCTGATGGAACTTTTTTTTTTTTGTGGACCGGAAGGGTTAAACTTAGAAATTAAAAAACGCCGAAATTGTGCCGCGCACAGGATTCGTGGAATTTGATTTTTATTACGGTGTACAGGTCAAGGTATGTGGAAATTGAACATATTTTTTGAACTAATTGAAACATGTTTTGTTTTGTTCTAGATGGATAACGGGAATGGTACCAAGAGAAACGCTACAGTGGATGATTTAGTTAAAATTGTAGAAGATTTGACCAGGATACATTAAAGCTATACATAGTTAATTGAATATCTCATTTGATTGAATATCTACCTTCTGTTATTGTCATTGTTTATTACTAAAATATTGTGTGCATTTTGCCTTTCATAAGTGACCTAATTTTCAACAAAATTTGTAATAAATTATGATTTTCCATTGAATATGTTTTATTTTGCTTAATCTTTATATAGTATACCCACACTACGATGATTTGTATTAAAACCAAAAATACATTTATAATAAAATCAATATAATATAGTAAAAGTCCGTTAATTAGAACAATAATTCGTAATTAGAAATTTTCCAGGTCCCGAAATCGACTTTTCATAATAAATTCTACTGATAATTCGAAAAATCACTTATTTCATAATTCGTAATGTTTTTAGCAAAAAAGAATAATTGGAAATTTTTCACGCAAATCACAGTTCCATGTAGTTGTTGGTAAGAACGACTGGTGTATTATGCGCTGGTGAGCAGTTTTTTTTTCGGATCTACCCCTATTTCCAAAGATTCAATATCGAATTGTCTCAAGATTTTTATTTATGGGAAGCTCGCCAATAAATTAAGGAAACTATGTAAAAAAGATACGAGTATAATAAAAGTATAATTTCAGCTTTTATTGTGTAACTTATTTTAAAATTGTCAATAAATTAAATTTTCTCTTATAAAATTTGAATTCTGAATTTCGCAACTGTAAAACTTTACTTGTCAAACTTGAAATTGTAGTTTATAATATCGTAATCAAATGCCTGACCAATTAACCTCTAAAGGAGTATGGCCGTACGGTGTACGGCGAGCGAATTTTTATCTCAAGAGAGTATGGACGTACATGGTACGTGTCTGATGTTTTTTTTCCGAATACATGAATTTATCCATGAAACGGACAAGGCTCAAATGTTCTTATCTATTCAATTATTTTGTATATGACGGCCGCAATTACGTTTTTTATATTACTTACAAAATCAATTTTTTATTTTGCTAACAAAATCTCACTCGCTTCGAGGTTAAAGACCAGTGACATGATCATATTTATATTATATGTGCAAACCAGTAATGGTGTAATTTTTTTATGAACCTGGTAGAATTATAAAAAAATTGTGGAACGCAAAGGGTTAATTTACTTAACACCATATATTTGCCACGTCCAGTGAATGTTGCGTTTCTTTTTCTTGAACTTTTCCACTTACAGATTGATTGTAATTTTTCATGTTTCATTCAGCTGAAGTTTCAAATATTATTTTTTTATGCTTAACTGGTTAACTGCCAAAAGCGTCTTAAGACGCATAATTTTCTGTGAACGGAGCGCCGCTCATACACAAATTACGTCTTAAGACGCGCCGTTTTAAATGGGCTTTTACTAAAGAAAATCAATTATTTAAAATGTAAAAATATATTGAACACATAGTGACATCCATTGAGAATATCTTTGCATACTTAGAATTGAAACAGAATTTGTTTTTACCACTTTAAATGTAAATTAAAGAGAGCTTTGTCATCTCGGAACAACTGATGGCGCTCAGGGTTGTGTAATATATTTTCACAGTTTATTAGCAGGGATTTTTAGGAATCCCCGAATTTCTATCGATGTTTTGCGTATATAATTTTTCATCTACAGAGTACAGTTTTATTTCGTGTTCCATGTATAGCGGTTCATATTATATTTGAAACTTATTTCGCGGTAGAATTTTCTGATTTTTATTTCTGTTGAATAAGTTTTATCAAAATTACTTTATGAGAGAAAAAAAAGTGTTTTGACATAGTTATTTCGCATTTTGTCAGTGTATTTTCGTGCTAAATTTTACTATTGTGCCTGTTGTGTTGTGAATCTGTTTATAAGCTTACGAGTGTCGGAACCTAATCGCATGTTGTCAAATTTTTATGTACATTTTTTTTATACGTTATAAAGTTTTTGATATTCGATCCACTCAAAATGGAAGAAGAGCCTAGTACGTCTCAAAACACTCAACCGTGCGGAGAATTTATGGACAGAGTTGCCGTCACTGCCGACTCTGATGACAGTGATTTTAGTGTCGATTCTGATGATGAGGAACCAGATGTGTCGAACGTTCCCGGGTTTGATGAATCGGCACCAGTTTTTGAATGGAAAACGGATGACTTTATTCCCATTGTCAACTCGTTCTCTAGCTCAAGATCAGGAGCGGATGTAGAGAGTGTTGGTACCAGAGAAGTAGACTTTTTCAAACTGTTTATGAACAGCACGCTTATGAATTTTATCGCCGATCAATCCAATAAGCAGTACCAATACGTCAAAAACAACTGCAACGAATTAAGTTGGAGGCTAAAACAGTAGGTAGACGTAACAGTCGAAGAATTATACCTCTTTCTTGCGATATCTATTTTGATGGCCTGCAACTCAAGGAATAAGATAGAAGATCACTGGTCTACTGATATATTGTTGTTTTCACCAATATATTCCGATACCATGTCCCACAACCGATTCCAGATAATTCTTAGAATGCTTCATTTCTGCGACAACACGCAACAAGCAAGTGGAGACAAGATGTTCAAAATACGATTCCTCGTTGACCATTTCAAAAGCATTTTTGGACAATACATGTATCCTAACATGAATATATGTATCAATGAAAGTTTGTTGCTTTTCAAGGGCAGGTTGTGGTTTCGTCAATATATTCCGTCTAAAGCCAGCCGTTTCGGCATAAAATTTTTTGTCATATGTGATTGTGCTACGGGTTATGTATTAAATTTTATTGTTTATACTGGAAAATCGACAGAATATGTGACACACCCACACATCGGTATTTCGGGCAGTGTAGTTATGTCACTAATGGAGCCATATTTAGATCGTGGATACACGTTGTATGTGGATAATTGGTACACCAGCCCAACTTTGTTTCAAAAACTATACGCCCGAAATACAAATTTTTGCGGTACTGTTAGGATGAACCGAAAAGGAATGCCAAAACTAACTGAAAAATTAAAAAAAGGCGAAATGAAAGCTTTTCACACAGTTACCGTTTCGGCCCAAATTTGGAAGGATAAAAGGGAGGTATCGATGCTTACAACTCTGCATCCTGCTAACCTTACCGATACAGGAAAAACCACCTACCGACATGAATCAATATTCAAACCTGAATGCGTTCAGGACTACAACAAAAATATGGGTGCGGTCGATAAATCTGACATGGTACTGTCAAATACACACTCATCGCGAAAAACGATGAGATGGTATAAAAAAATGTTTTTCCACCTTTTGGACCTTTCTTTATTAAATGCCCACATATTACACTGTCAAAAAACGGGAAAACGGGTGCCGCTAGCATAATTTCAGTTAGAAGTAATTCGGCAACTTATACATGAGCACAAACGTGATGTGACCTCCAAATCCGCGCCAAGGAAGAGCCAATCGGAATGACCATCACGTCTAACAGAAAGGCATTTTATGGGTAAATTACCTACAAAAGAGGGTAAAGTTTAATCAATGAAGAGATGTGTAGTGTGTCTGTCCAAAAAAATACGGAAAGAATCGAGATATCAATGCAATCAGTGCAAAGTGGCTCTCTGCGTGGATACTTGTTTTGAGACTTATCATACGATAGATATCAAATAAATCATAGTGTGTGTGTATACTTTTAATATTAAACTAACATAAACAATTACTTTTGACATATAATTTAGTTTTCATATTTTCTATGACAAATTTTGTGACAACCCTGCACCATGAACAATTAATTTTATGATTATGGATAATGACTGCACGACTGGTGAGCTCTTCATTTATTTGGTAAGTTTTATAAATAAACTTTATTACACTTTCAATAACGATATGGATATGTTTAGAAGGTTTTATTTTTGTCGTAAAATTCGCGGCGTGCTGGGTACCGCCATACATGTACCTGCCGGCAGTTAACCGGTTAACAGCATATCTATATGTATATAACAGCATATCATATTAACATATCTATGTGTATATTAAGTTTATCTTTCCATAAAGGAAAATAATCAAAGGAAAAAAACACCACTTTTGGCTTAGTGTGTTCAAAATTATTCCAAAATAATCACTTAAGTAATTTAGGTAAATGGCTGAAAAAAATTTCTAATCAATTACATACCATCATGCTGTTTCCCTGGCGGAGTAGGCAGAAAGGAGAGCGCTAGACTTTATTGCAAAACACATCTCGCCTTTTTTACACCCATACACTTGATCCAACCCTAATTTCCTTGGTTCTTCTACTACGACTTCCAATCACATTTGTACTGTTATATTTGTTTAGCCCCTAGGCGTCGGGAAGATTTCGTATTAATTTGTTATCTGGAACGGCGCGAATCTCAAAATCATTGTCGGCATTTTGTTATTGTGCATTTTACTGCATCGTGCTTTACCAAATAGAATTAAAATTATAAAAAAAATCGTGTCGTATTGTTAAACATTATTGAATTGTTTGTGCATAGTTAAAATGATCCGTTTTTTATTCTATTTATATGTTAGATGAAGTTTAAATTATAAATTACCTTCAAAATGCTCCTCATCATAAAAGAACCACTCACAGAGACTTTATTTATAGTTGCATCGTAAAAATTCATTTTACTGTGTCAAGAATGTACATTTAGCTATAAACATCTCGAATTTTATTTAGAGGTTTGTTTACACACTAATTATAATGTTTTTTTAAAAGATCTCTAAGATAATATTCGGCCATTCACACATACACTTACACGGGCTCAATGGCGGCATTGAATAGGGTGACCACAAGATCGTTCGGAGCTTTGGACACTTTTAATTAATAAAATTCCACGGTGTGATGTATTATATTTTAAAACAATTGGTTAGGCATAAGCCAATACCACACTCGACACACCAGTAACGTGTCTGGACACAACATTTAGGGCCACTTTTTGCGTGTCTACAAACATGACACTCCCTGTAAACCGATTTTATTTTTCAATTATCTTTTTTTGGTATGTCCGCAACAAAATGTTTTTCGGCCAACCTCAGTGGGTACTCGCCAACTCGATTAACTTTTATTATTGACCCAGGAATATGATACTTATGAACTAATTGTTTTATTACTTGTAAATGAAAATCTGTTAGACTAATATTTTTCTTTGATTTGAATTTGTACATGGCATGGACATTGATTAAAACAACATCGATTGTTCGAAAAGGAATTTCTTTGTACCACTTTACTGTCTTTCGGGCACACTGGACGAATGTTATCAGCATGTCCGACCTATCAACACCTCCCATATTCTTATTGTATTGAAGGACGCAATTGGGTTTCAACACGGGAGCTTTTGTTTCCATCATTGATGCGTCGTGTGAAGTAGTCAACAGATGCACGTCCCTCTTGTCATGCCATTTCATGGCAAGTTGGTATCCAGATTGTTTTGTGTCTACATCTCCTTTTTTGACTAATCCAAACGATGGCATGAATTTACGCGTTTTTTTTTTGCAGAACCGCAGGCATTGATTTGCTTGGTATGTAAATAATTAAATAAAAAGGGCTAGTATACCAGTTGTCCATACACTGTATGACCTTTTCCTAAATAATCACCTAAAAATGAAAAAAACACTTTTCCAGAAATCTCCAATTGCTTCGACATACTTTCTTCCATATTTGGTATTAGTATTTCCGTTTTAGCGCCACAATAAATTACGAATTTTAAATTTTACAATCACATAACACAAAAAGTTTTATACCAAATCTGTGTCTTTTCGCTGGAAGATATTGTTTTATGCACAACCTGCCTTTGAATAATACTAACGACTCGTCAATGCAAAGATTCTCGTTTGGGTAAAAATATTTTTTAAACTGGCTACACACTGAGTCAACAAAATCTCTTACTTTGTATGTCGTGTCACCTGGTTGTTGTTTTTCATTATCCGAGAAATTAAGCATACTTAGGATTGATAAATACCTATCCCTTGGCATTATTTCTCCAAATATTGGTGTCAAAATGAACTTGTCTAATGACCAATATTTATGGATTTGACCCTTTTTGTTTGTTGCCATAACCATGGTCAAGGCAATGAACACGTACATTTCCTCAACTTCAAAATTTTTTCCATTTGTGTAAGCTGGAATTTGGAGCTAATATTGTTTTCAATTTTACACTATCACAATATCGGTTAGTTTCAGTTGCTATATTACTCACGTCTCGACATAAAAATAACTCAAAATAATCTAATTCACGACTCCCTTCATTGATGAATTAACAATCTCTTAAACCAGATTGTTCATTAAAATTGTGTACATCTGGTTGGAAGTTAATGCCACTTTCCCACTGGGGGGAGAAATTTGTAAAATTTATTTCACTGGGGGGATGTTCTTCTAATATTTCAGAATTGTCAATTTCACTCTCACTGTTTACCGGCGTTATACCCGTATGCTCTAAGTTCACCAAATTTTGCGGAATATAATCTTCATCATCGCTCACTGATAAATCTGAATCGCAATCCAGCGCAAAATTTTCGATCTCCTCCTCATTCATTTTTAAGCCTTAAAAAAACAGTATTTGTTCCAAAAAACACAAAATGATGCGTAACAACTAAATAATTAGTGTCATTCAAATAATAAACATAAATAAAATACTAAATACAAAGGGATCACTACACTAAAGAAAATGTTTACAAAAAAAAATGAAACAATGAAGTCTTTCATCTAATGAATACTCCAAGTCGAGTACAAAATAATAGGCACCCTAAAATAAACAAATACACGTGCGGATATCATGTACAAACAAGCGCGGGTATCGTGTACAGACAAGCGGCAATGGACAGACATCCGCACATGGAAAGGATGACTAAGACTGTGTGCGAATGCTCGAAATGCAATATTACGTATGACTGGATGTTTGTCACGGAAAATTAATTAAAAATATTTCTGTAAGTAAAAAGGAGAATATTTTTAAAGGGTATTGTAGTCAACACTTGACTCTATAGTATGATTATTTTTCTTTTGGTTTTTTACTATCAAATTTACGAAATACATGGAGATAAACATGACGAATACTCTGAACTACGTGTAGCTGGTCGTACGTAGGGACCAATTTTCTTGCACTACACATTGTAGTTGGTCGTGGCCTCAGGGTTAGTTAGACTTCATTCATTCATTCCACGTGCCCAAACCATTTCAGATTGCTCTACTTCATCTTACTCACACATCAGCCTTAAGTTCAAATTATCCCTAATCACTTCATTCCGTTTTCTGTCATACATTGTCACACCATGTATTCTTTCCATGTCCACGTTTCACTTCCATACATCAAAGTTGATATTAAAATACTTCTGTGAACAGAAGATACTGTGATCTTAGCAGATTTTGAAACTCTTCGGTTTGAGTATTTATGTATTTTTGCAACATTACGATGGTGGTCCGATAAGTACTTAGCCTACAAAAGAATAACAAAATTTTTGGAAAAGTGGCGATTTATTTCTCAACATAATCTTTGAGTTCGATACCCTTGACCCAGCGATGCTCCAACTTCTTTAACCCGTCTGAAAAATACGTTTTCTGGAGGTCTGTAAAGTAGGCCTCCGTGGCGGCGATAACCTCCTCATTCGACTCAAATTTCTGCCTGGCGAGTGACTTTTTCAAATTTAGAAACAAAAAGAAGTCGCACGGGGCCAAATACGGTGGATGGGGCAGCAGTTCGTAGCCTAATTCTACCAATTTGGCCGTGGTGACGGCGGAGGTGTGAGCCGGTGCGTTGTCATGATGGAAGAGCACTTTTTTCTTCACCAAATGGGGCCGTTTTTTCTGCAATTCGGCGTCAAATCGGCCCAATAATTCGGCATAGTAGAGCCCTGTGACCGTTTTGCCCTTCTCTAGGAAGTCGATGCAGATCACACCTTTTGAATCCCAGAAAACGGTGGCCATCACCTTTCCGGCCGATAGGACAGTCTTCGCCTTCTTCGGAGCACGTTCGCCGGGTGAAGTCCACTGTTTCTTGGTCTTGGGTACCAGTGTATCCATGTTTCGTCGACGGTTACGAAACGACGCAGAAACTCCTTCGGATTGCGCTTAAACATCGTCAAACACTGCTCTGAAGTGGTCTCACGGTTGCGCTTGTTGTCCGGAGTGAGCAAACGCGGCACCCATCGCGCTGACAGCTTTCTCATGCCCAATACTTCATGCAGGATATGACCCACGCGGTCTTTTGAGATGCCTACTGTGTCAGCTATCTCGCGCACCTTCAATCGGCGGTCTGCCAATACGAGATTGTGGATTTTTGTCACGTTATCGTCCGTGGTTGCCGTTTTCGGGGCACTTGGGCGTGGCTCATCAAAAACTGACGTGCGATCACGTTAAAACTCGCTAAACCAATTTTTGACGGTCGCCATCGAAGGAGAAGAGTCACCGTACACAGCATCCAAGCGCTCTTTGATTTCGCTGCGCGATTTCCCTTTCAAAAACAAGAATCGAATCACCGACCGATATTGCTCTTTTTCCATTTTTCTCAAATCCGCAGACACGCTCGCTTCCACACGCGGTCAAAACAAAACTACGCATCCGATTCGGCTGAAATTTTGACAGTAGCTGTCAACGAGAATGTACTACGTGATAAAAAATTGCTCTTGCGATAGTGGTGCCATCGGGCGGTGAGGCTAAGTACTTATCGGACCGCCCTCGTATATAAATGGAGATATGGAAAGTCATTCGCAGTCAGCATTTAACTTTTAAATATGTTGCAACAGATATTATTAGGACAACAGAGAAGATATGTTCATCGTAATAGATAAATCACAGCAGTAAGTAATGAATTTTGTAATGTAAGTTATTAAACTAGGGAAATTATAACTGAAATAAATTTTAATAAAACAAAGATACATTATAAGAAACTTTATTTTGAATCACTTTTTGTACATATTTAAGGCATTTAATATTTGGTGAATTCCAATTAATGAAAGATTGTCTTTTAAAACATACATATTACGAATGGGTGAATTTCAATCATATTGGTTAAAGAAAAAACAAAAGTATGAAAGACGTACATCTTAGTATACAATATTTTACATATTTCTTTAATTGCTTCTAGTTTTTCTTTCATATTGCTATGCCACTGTCAATTGTTAATTCTTAGAAAGCATATTTTTTTCTTCTGATAAGGGTAGATATTTGTAAAAGTTTTTTTTGATTGGTAATTTTTTTTCATTACACTCTGTTTATGGTTACTATGCATCACCATTACAATTCACACTCCTTTTTCAGTCATTAGTTTCTGTTAAATGTTCAATCCAATACAAAATTAGAAACCATCTAATTTAAGATGAAACAAGCTGACAAATTATTTCATTTGATTTATTATTTATCATGATTTTTTTCTTATTCATGAGACATTGTAAGAGATAAGTAGAGCAAGGTGGTACTAACAAAACCAGAATCTCCCCATCGTACTTCTAGCGAGCCCCGCTGGCAGCTGAATGCCAAAAAGATGGTGACAGTTGGTATTGAGGAATAAATAGCAGAGAAAACAAATTTTGGATAGCATAGAGCTCTTACTTTTCTTGATATATCAACCGTAGGATTAGAGTGTAATTCTGACCTCAAATCTTTTTCACCTAATATTTGAGCACCTTCACAACATTTTATGTGGTCCTTACAAGGTTCTCCGAAGAGCACGTAGCAAGGTAGCATACCCTAAAGGTTCATTAAAATTTGCCTTTAGACAGACAAATATTGGAGTGAATTTTTTTTATGAAGTTAGTTGATTTTGGACATCTTGAATACAATTTTATCAATACAGAATTGATCCAAGTGTTGATATAATTACAATAATAGTATAAAAGTTAGTTAATTGGAAGATGTTTTGCTCATTATCTCAGAATTTAAAATGTTATCAAGACCACTTCTATTCCAGACTATTCATATGATGGTTTCCAATTTATTTAAAAACTTTCAACTGGTGCATTTTGCAGCGTCAAAGCACTTCCAAGCCATATTTCTTGCCCGATAGCATAGCATCCATCTACATTGTGTAGTTTATATAGCGCAGCATATTTGAAAAGGATAATTTAGAAATTGGCTGTACTTCATTGAGGAAACTACTTATTCACATTATTTAAATTAAATTATATAAAAAAATACTTAAATTCATAAAAATTTTCAAGATATATGGAAATTGATATAAAATAATCAAGAATGTTTACATGGATAATATGTATCAATAGAAGAGACAGATTTAAATTATTCAAGTCTTAGAAATTAAATTAGTGTCTATCAAGTGTCTGAAGAAAATATGAATTGATGGGACACAATCTTGCTTGTGAGCACTGAGAATTATTCAAGATCTGATCCACAACAGACAATTCTGGAAAATGACGATTCAAAAAATTCAACTCCATATAGTGGAAGTCAGTAATAATAATGATAAGATAATACATTTTTACAAAAACAAAAATTATATTTCAAGGATATATGGTCAGGCGATAATAAACCTCATTGAAACATCCTCTTTGGGTTTTATATTCAAGATAAGAAAAGTATCAAATTAAGAATGTAATAACCCAAACATTTTTCTTTTCAGTTTTATTACCTGAAGACGAGAAAAACTCTGAAACATATTGCGAATTTTTCTTTCATAAAAAAAAATTATTTATCAATTCTAAAGATTTAAATACACAGTGTATCAATTTTGTATCATTCATTTAATTTAAATAATTAAAATGGAGTCACAGTAAGTGCCTCAATAATAAATAATTTTGCGTAGGAATTCTTTTATTAGTTAAGTAATTTTAGTGTTATGAAGTATATTTCATGAATGGTGGATGGACAAAAAAATTCGGTGTAACATTTTCCTCGTACATAAAAATAGGAATGCTAATTCCTATAAAAAGATTTAGCCCGAATTCATAGTCCTACCTTAACATTAAATCTTTACTATTTTTACTATTGAAGAAATTAGTATTTAAAGTAAAATTTTGTACAAATTTGTTGTAGCTTCCTTAAATAAGGAAGTCACGCGGTATTAATATCTCACTTTTAAGTTTGGAACCTATGAGGTTCAACTCGATTAAATTTTAAAGTTAAAAATTAGTATTTAAGCCGGACTATTAATTCGGGTTTTATTGTTGAACGAAGAAAGGATATTGACATTTTAAAATTTCTACATTAGAATAAACTTATAAACTATTTGCATAATCGAGTAACAAAACCAGCACTGGAAGTTTTTGATAAAAATATATTACATTATAATTTTTTGGCTCATCACAAAATTATCGGTTTTAACTATCAAGGTAGTTATCGTGGACATTTCATCTCAAAAAATAATTCATTACTCAATAAAATATGAGAAGAAAATGTCTTCTCTGAAGATGAAAATATTTTAAGCGCGGGTTTTGCAACTCGATTGCTCATCTTTTTTAAAATAAATCAAAAACAGATTCATAAACTTTGTAAAATAAAATAAATAAACTTGAAATATTCTCTTTTTTTTTTTTTTCAATAATATATAACAACAAAGGAACAAATTGAAAGTGAACTTTTTCAACACTGGGCATACATATACATTTTTTCAAGGTGCAAAGATACATCGCTAAAACAATCTTTAATTTAATTATTAGATTTGAATAGCAAGCTGCGCGAAACAAAATCTGAGCAGCAACTCAAACTTTTGTCAGTTTTATGGTGTGAATCAAATCTAATTTCATTATCATTTACACCTTGAAAAATAAAGCTATATAACTGAAAGCATAACTCCGCCAACCTTCAAGTATAGTCTGAATAAATAAACTGTAGACTGAACCAACAGTAGAACCTTTTGATTTGACATATTAACGTTATTTTACACTGGTAATAATTAACTTATGATTGAACAAAACCTTGTTACGTTAGTTCAATATAAATATTACATTTGAATAATTTTCAAATAAAAAAACAGCTCTGTTTAAAATTTCAAACAATTGATATCAACTTATCGTTAATTTACATGTACAGTGAAATTTCAATCGATCATATCTCAAATAATGCTTTTCCTATATGTGACATTTCATTGAGTCCCAAAGTAATTCCATATACAACATGCAAAAATAGATAACATCAATTGTTCCTCTATACATTCATTTAGAATATGTTTGTATTTTTATACTCAACCACATTTCGTAGCAAAATATAAATGCTTGGTTCAAACTAGAATACCAGCACTAGTAAATAATGAGCATTCGAGATGCACATGTTTTATTTGAATACTAGTTACTACGCGCTAGTCACCACTGCCTCTTTAACCACCCACCCTGAAGAAGATACGGAGAAGGGGTACAAGGTTGAAACAGACTGTGGAAGAGGTTGATGAATAAAATCCGCCATCTGTACCTTAATTTTCGGAAGCATTTGAAGAAATGAAAACTTTTTCTATTCCTATATAATAATTGATGTCGAAAAGAATGCCATTTGTAACACAGAAAAAATATTGTTTACTTATGCAAATAAAACTGCCAAAAAAACAAATGATGATGAAAGACGATTTATTAAAACAAAAAAATGTTTCTTTTTTTTTTGGTGCTCCTGTATAATTTAATTTTTATTTACACACATACATGTACATGTGTAGATATTTTTTATTGAGATATAAAATATTTAAGTATGTCAATATGTTTTTTCATATATTTCCATATCTATGTTTTCCTACATTTATTTTTTAATTCAATAAGTCACTACAGAAACCAAAACAGTCTCACTGTATTGTATATTTTAAGTGATACTTGAGCAACTGAAAATTGAATTATCTGAACTATGAAATTTTTCATTTTTTAAAGAGATTTAATGAAATAAATTCACATGAAACTAAATAAAATTTTCAAATCTTGAAAAAAAAATGTGTCATAATAATAACACATCGATCAATAAGTCCCGGGACTAACTACTAAAACAACATTTGTTTGCCAAAATTCTTCTTTATTCATCAACATAGTCTCCTTCAAGAGCGATACATTCATTGCAACGCTTTCCTAACTTTTCTATGCCAGCCGTGTAGAACGATTTATCTTTGGTTTCAAAATAGGCACTAGTTTCGGCAGATCACTTCTTCATTGGAGCCAAATCTCTTTCCCTGGAGCATCTTTTTGAGGTCTGCGAACAGCAAATAGTCGCTGGGGGCCAAATCTGGAGAATACGGTGGGTGCAGAAGCAATTAGAAGTTCAACTCATGCAATTTGGCCATCGTTACCATCGACTTGTGACACGGTGCATGGTCGTTTGGGCCGTTTTTTTGCAATTTCTGCCTTCAAACGCTCCAATAACGCTATGTAATATTCGCTATTGATGGTTTTTCCCTTTTCAAGGTGATCGATGAAAATTATACCATGCGCATCCCAAAATATGGAGACCATAACCTTCCCGGCCGACTGTTGAGTTTTTGGACGCTTCGGACGACTTTCACCGGCTGCTCTCCACTCAGCTGACTGCCGATTTGATTCCGGAGTATAGTGATGGATCCAAGTTTCATCCATAGTCACATACCGATGCAAAAACTCCTGTTTATTTCACGTAAACAGTGCCAAACAGCGCTCTGAATCATCGATGCATTGTTTCTGTTCCACTGTTGTGAGCAAAAGCGGCACCCATTTCGAAAAAAGCTTTTTCATGACCAAATGTTTATGCAAAATAGTGTAAACACTACCAAATGATATCTTCAGGATGTCAGCTATCTCAAGCAACTTTACTTTGGGATTTTCCATCACGATTTTGAGGGTTTTTTTTTTATGTTTTCTGGTGTAACAGCCTCATTTGGACGACCAGAGCGTTCAGCATCATTTGAGTTTAAACGGTATTTTTTCCCATTAAAAAGCAATGTTTTATCAACACACAAAATTCGGTTTTTTCTATTGTTTTGAAAATAGCAAAAATAGCGCCACTAAATCCACTGTAAGTCAATGACACAATGTCGGAATGTCATGAAAATTTGACACGTAACATCTAAAGGTTGGTAATAACTGAGAATGGTATGGATTTGTTATTAGAGGCGCCATCTGTTGGTTAGTCCCGGGACTTATTGATCGATGTGTTAATAATATTCTCTCATAACATCAATTGTCATTTAAATGTATCTGTATATGTACCTACTATTAAAAATCATTAGACTTAAATTCACAATTATATGTAATGTTTCAATGATACAAGTATATGAGGATATGAGTATATGAGTAAAAGGATATTTCGTCATGATTACACATGAAAGTTGCGTTTTGTTATTTGTTATTTACTCAACATACTATCTTAAGCGGTTAGTTTTTATTTTTTGTTATTAATGAATGATCAACAAAAAAATTATTATTAATTCCACTTTATAAAGATAATTTTGCCATAAAAATCATTAATAAAATAACTTGATATACAATATGCCAAAATGGGACTCTTTTTACAGGGTCAATAATCTGATTTTACAAAATACGCTGTACACTAAAGAGCTGGCTGCCAGAAATGGCTGTCCGTTATTAAAATAATCAGTTAACATGCACATTTATAGTTAATATTAGGTTCTTTTTACTATAAAAACAGTTTTACTGTTGTCAGTCAAACCCCTTAATTGGCAATCTCAGAATGTATTTTAAAGCTGACGAAGCAATACCTTAGAAGTTATTGCACAAATTGTAAGTTCATTTTAATACATTTGACAAATGTGTTTGTAAATTTCTTAACAAGTACACTTAACAAGTATAAAATTAATATAGCGGGCGAAAGAGAATCATAAAACACATTATTATGATTCATGAATTAACTACAATTTGGAGAATTTATCATAATATTTCTGATGTTAGTTTTGGAGCCTTATTGGTCATAAACCAAGATAGTCCAAATAGAAAGCTCGGTGGACAGTTATGTGGGCCTTTGGATTTGAGAATCTTCTCAGCATCAGAAATGGGCATTTCAATTACGTCGATCAGTTCATCGTCCACTCCACCACCTGGAAGAAAAAGTCGAATGATAATCAAGATCTACAAAAAGAAGTGTTGATATAATAGATCTCAGGTACATTGTTTGGTGATATAAAAAAGTAACTGGAATGATGGGAAACAGAATTGTGGATGTTAAAAAGGAAGGTATACACATATGTGGAAGGCTCGATGCTATGTCATCTATGTAGAAAAGTATATATCATATATACAATTCCAAAATAATAATAAAAGGACAATTTATATAGTGCCGTTAGAGCAGATTCTCTCACTTTACCACGGGACTCAACCCACTATTATTAAAAGATTAAGAAACAAAAATAAAACAAGTTGTGTAAGAATAGGGAGGTTGTGACTATGGCCATTGGTTTAGGAACTTCGTTTAGAAAAACATATTTAATAATAAAACTGCAGAAAACTTACCAAGTCGTGACAAACTACAAAGAAACCTTTGTAGATCTTCTACACCTAAAGCCGAATGTGATAGTAACACATTCAGCTTTAGGTGTAGTGTATGTATAGTGTTCGCATATGATGAGACCTCCCAAAAAGGGTTGTCTTGAAGTTATTCCTAAAGCTGCGCACACCACCTAAAGCTCTAACACTTAGATACTGATCATTTCACCCCACAGAACCAGAGACGGCAAAAATCTTGTTTTAATACCCCATTTTATTCGCAGTAAATATTTTAATCACAATGGTCCGAAATCGAACATATTGTATTGATAGGTATCCATCTGTGTATTTATAAACATTGAAATTATAATTTGGGATTGTTTTTAACAATAATATGGTGAAATAAGTGTTACATACCTTGATTCACTTTCATGTCATCGGTGACTTCGCAATAGTAAAGTGCTTGCAAGGAACCAGTTGTTCCAACTCCAGATCTATAATATAATAATCACATTTATTAAAAATATAACATTAAATTTAAAAATACATAATCTACAGTAACAAATAATTGGTTTAAAAATTTTATTGTGATCTAGATTAAAAAGATTTTTTTTTCAGATTCTATTAAAGAATATTGCTTCTTAACCAATTTTATAGATTATTGTAGATTATACATTTAAAAATAAATATGTGACCGAAGTCATAGGTAGCATTATATCCCCGAAAACTAGGCAGAAAAATACTTATGCTATTGGAGGGGAGTAGTACAGTGCGGGTTTTCGGAAACATTCTGCACTGAAATACTGCAGGTGCATTTTGGTCAATCTGATATTATATCTACTGTTGGTCATGACGTTTCTCATGACGTAATCATGACGTTTCTCTCAGTTGGCAGCAATTCTCCTCCAACCAGTTCAGGCAATATAGACAATCTAGCTTATTTATTATACATGGATACAGTTATGAAATTAAACTCTTTCAAAATAGTTACACTTTCATAGTATAAAATACAATTTGGAGAAAATGCAAAAAATATATAGTTTGGTTACAATTGATAATCAACCACAAAAACCCCTATCGGAAGACAATTGCTTTTTAATGGGAAAAAATACCGTTCAAACTCAGCGATGGCTTGAAAAGTGTCATCTGGGCTCTGCTCCGTCGAAAACAACCATTTGTCGGTGGTATGCTGATTTCAAACGCGGTCGTAGACACAAATGATGCTGAACGCTCCGTTCGTCCAAATGAGGCTGTTACACCAGAAAACATAAAAAACCCTCAAAATCGTGATGGAAAATCCCAAAGTAAAGTTGCTGGAGATAGCTGACATCCTGAAGATATCATTTGGTTGTGTTTACACTATTTTGTATGAACATGAAAAAGCTTTTTACAAAATGGGTGCCGCGTTTGCTCACAATGGAACAGAAACAGCGAATCGATGATTCAGAGCGCTGTTTGGCACTGTTTACGCGATATAAACAGGAGTTTTTGCATCGGTATGTGACTATGGATGAAACTTGGATCCATCACTATACTCCGGAATCAAATCGGCAGTCAGCTGAGTGGAGAGCAGCCGGTGAAAGTCGTCCGAAGCGTCCAAAAACTCAACAGTCGGCCGGGAAGGTTATGGTCTCCATATTTTGGGATGCGCATGGTATAATTTTCATCGATCACCTTGAAAAGGGAAAAACCATCAATAGCGAATATTACATAGCGTTATTGGAGCGTTTGAAGGCAGAAATTGCAAAAAAACGGCCCTATATGAAGAAGAAAAAAGTTCTCTTTCATCAGGACAATGCACCGTGTCACAAGTCGATGGTAACGATGGCCAAATTGCATGAGTTGAACTTCGAATTGCTTCCGCACCCACCGTATTCTCCAGATTTGGCCCCCAGTGACTATCGGCTGTTCGCAGACCTCAAAAAGATGCTCCAGGGAAAGAGATTTGGCTCCAATGAAGAAGTGATTGCCGAAACTAATGCCTATTTTGAAACCAAAAATAAATCGTTCTACACGGCTGGCATAGAAAAGTTAGGAAAGCGTTGGAATGAATGTATCACTCTTGAAGGAGACTATGTTGATGAATAAAGAAGAATTTTGGCAAACAAATGTTGTTTTCGTAGTTAGTCCCGGGACTTATTGATCGATGTGTTAGCTAAGCAGGGGTACCAATACTCTCATATTTGAAGGCTGCCAACTGTATTCTGTAATGAACAGTCAAAATAGTATTTTAAATGAGCAGCTGTGCTTCATTAGAATTTTGCAATGAAATTGACATAAGGAAGAAAATCAAAACTTACCGGTACTTCATGACAAATTCCAAAGAATTTGTAATAATGTTATAACCACACTCTTCCAATACTTCTTCTCTAGCAATCTCATCCCAAGGCAAATCTTTGTCTACAATTCCGGCACAGAATTCTAGGGCAATACCCAGAGATGCTGGATATTTGCTAGCATCAATTTTCCCTTTCATTCGTTCTTCTTTTGGAACTGAATTGTAATAAATAGCTGAAAAAAATAAAATAACATGAATTAAGATATGTGCAACCACATAAAATTGTATATTCGGTTGGAACTGAAGTTCATTCAGATTTTTTCAATAGATTAGCAGCAATTTCTGTAATATACATGATTTTCAACATATAAAAGATATTATATTTGAAAATAGATTAGCATGTCATTATTTTTGTACTTGCAAGCTACGGTTGCTTTGGACTCATTAAATCTGTCTTGGTTTTATTTATTTACTTTTAATTTGAAAAACCAATCTGAAAAATTACTGTTCATACCCACTAGTGTTTTCTGTCATACCCACTAGTGTTTTCTGTTGATTCAGCAGCCTTTTTCACGAGTCCAGCAAATAAACCACAAGGTCATACCCTCTTTTTTTTGTCAAAACAAAATGGGGCAATACTAGAATATTTTTCTTATAAATTTGAATTTGTCATAACAGAAATCATTTAATTATCATAACAATTTAGACATTAAAATGTTCCAAAAATTAAAAAAAAAAAGGTAAATAAATGACCGATACTTAGAACCAATTGAATATTTTTTTAAGAATTCCAAACTCTTATCAGAAAATTATTGAATGCTTTTTTATTCCTTAATTAGATTCAATATTTTATTGTGTTATATTTGAAATGAAAATTTTCTTAGTGCTTAATTAATATTCCAAGATGGCTTTTCTCAAGAAAAAATTATGCAATGAACTCTCATTTAGTCCGTGAAATAAATTTTAAGTGAGTTAAAACATTAAATAGAAAACAAAAATAGCATAATTCTCGCAAATTACGGCTATGAATCGTTACGAAAATGAAGCGCTAATTACCCTATTCGGGGTAAGCAGAGAACAGATCGTCAGACTTGCCTCACACATTCTTAGCCTCTTCTACAGCCATACACCGTCTCATACAACTTCTACCATTTCTTCGATTTTCTACATTTGCTTCTTTCAAAATATCATTCACTTGATCCAACCATACTTTCCTTGGTCTTACAAGCCTTCCACTCAAATTTTACAAGCCTTCCACTCAAATTTGCACTATATATATATATATATATATATATATATATATATATATATATATATATATGTATATGTGTATGTGTATGTGTATGTGTATGTGTATGTGTATGTGTATGTGTATGTGTATGTGTATGTGTATGTGTATGTGTATGTGTATGTGTATGTGTATGTGTATGTGTATGTGTATGTGTATGTGTATGTGTATGTGTATGTGTATGTGTATGTGTATGTGTATGTGTATGTGTATGTGTATGTGTATGTGTATGTGTATGTGTATGTGTATGTGTATGTGTATGTGTATGTGTATGTGTATGTGTATGTGTATGTGTATGTGTATGTGTATGTGTATGTGTATGTGTATGTGTATGTGTATGTGTATGTGTATGTGTATGTGTATGTGTATGTGTATGTGTATGTGTATGTGTATGTGTATGTGTATGTGTATGTGTATGTGTATGTGTATGTGTATGTGTATGTGTATGTGTATGTGTATGTGTATGTGTATGTGTATGTGTATGTGTATGTGTATGTGTATGTGTATGTGTATGTGTATGTGTATGTGTATGTGTATGTGTATGTGTATGTGTATGTGTATGTGTATGTGTATGTGTATGTGTATGTGTATGTATGTATGTATGTATGTATGTATGTATGTATGTATGTATGTATGTATGTATGTATGTATGTATGTATGTATGTATGTATGTATGTATGTATGTATGTATATATATATATATATATATATATATATATATATATATATATATATATATATATATATATATATATATATATATATATATATATATATATATATATATATATATATATATATATATATATATATATATATATATATATATATATATATATATATATATATATCAATTTTGTTAATCTTTCTTCATTCATTTGTTCCACATGTCCAAACCTTTCTTCATTCATTTGTTCCACATGTTAAACTGTAAAATCAAGCTTAAAACTATTCATGTCATTAGTCGACAGTTGTACAAGTTTTAAAAAATCTTTAAATTTACCAATTAAATAGTAATGTGTGAATTAAAAATGGATGGTCAGAAGTTATATATATTTTATATTATATTTTCACCATGTCATCAACTTCCATGTCCGCAAATACAAAAAACTAAGGAAATGCTGAGAAAGAATTGTGCTGTATACAGAGGTGGTGCCGTGATGGAAATAAAGAGCTAAAAGTGGTTTCACAGGTTCCAACTTGGAGACATTTCTTTAGAAGAGAGCCTACGCTAAAATATTTGTAGCTTGGTTGGGACTTCATGTCTTATTTGCCTTATCTGGTTAATATCACACCTTTAGATTATTATTTATTCTGATCTCTTAAAAATAGTCTACCAGATAAAGAATATCACCGTGGGGTGATTTTCGATGAAAAACTGACAAAATTCTACAATGATGGAAAAAAAATTATCAAAAAAAAAATTGTGGCACGGAACGGTCTGTCTCCTAGTGTTAGAGAATGACCGAGGTGGCTTGTACAGCTTTAGGAAGCACTTAAAGAAAATCTTTTTTGGGAGGTCTTATTAAGTGGATTGGAATTCTAAGTTAAAGTGCCCTTGAGGAGAGTTGGCTCTTTAAATGACGCTATATAAATTATCCTTTTATTATTATTAAATTCTACAAATTACAAACAAAAAGTTGTTGGGGAAGAAAGGAGCACACATAATTGAATGAAATTAAATTTTACTTTTCAATCTGTAAATTTGATTTTCTACTTGAAATCCAAAATGAACTTATATCTAACTGAATATTATATTTGGGATGGGATTTGGCACAAATTGTAAACCGAAAATCTAAAAGAGTAAGGGTGGTAAATGTGTGCCCTTAATATGTAATAATTATTGAATCACAATCAAGTAAGTTTTATCCGGTTGATTTCTGATTCAAACAAAAACATCTCACATCTTCAATCGATGCTACATTTAGAAAATCGATCATATCAAATTTTGTTTAGCGTTTTTAAAAGTAAAAAAATATTCTAAATTGGTTGTTAGTTAAAAAGCAACTTGATATATTGACAGATAACTATAGGATAGATCAATATTATTTAATTGTATTTACCTGGTCGAAACTGCTTAACCATAACAAGAGCTTTTCTTGTAATATTGTAAATCACAATAGCAACGCTGTCGTGGACTTCCAACAGATCCCAAGACTTGATCATTCCATTTTGTGTGTAATTTAGTCTGAATGGTTTCACATAAGGGGAATCGGGAAGTGGTGAAATGAAAACATCTTTTAAATCTTGCATTTTGCGACTTTTTACGCTTTTCAATAGCCAACTTAATAATTGCGTGCGCTACTGTATTACAACAGTTAAAACTTCACATACATAATCAAATTTTCAAACTATAATAAACAAGTGACAATCAAAGTTAGAAAGTAAAGAACTGCTTTGTCGAAAAAAATAATTTCAAGAGTTTAAAATAATTCGAATTTTTACTGAAGCACTCAAACGCGACACACTACAAAATTTGAAAAATCACAACCAATTAACTGCACAAAGTTTGACATATACATTTAATTAATGTTGACGTCTAAAAACCATAGATGATTTAATAGAAGATGATAGAGATCTAGGCACGGTCAACAGTCGCACGATATAACGGCATAAATGAATAAAAAAATAAATCACGATAACTTGGATTAGTTACAAAAAATAAAAGTGATATGTCATCATCTCTTATCATACAGTAGTAACTAGTTATGGTACTACATCACGTTATAGCACTAGTAATGTTATTATCGTGGTATCATATCTGTCGAAAAAAAGATAGATATTAAATTATATTTGTCGATAATTTTTAATTTTATCAGAAAGATCATCAGAAAGTTGTTTTCTGCAGTCGAAAAGCTTAACACAAAAATGTTTGTATTCAAATTTGTTCACAGTTATCTTTTTTCAATAATGATTTTATTATCTGTGATTTTAAGAAAAGTGAAGTTTAGGTAAAATATTTTTTTTCATATTGTATTAATCAAAAACTTATTTTAAAGGGAAAATATTATACAATTTTATATAACTATTTTGTGAACTGCTCTAGCTCTGCCAAATAGATCACTCTATCGAAACACACGATTTACTGGGTCATCAACATTATTTGAATTGTTCCGTGGTTGTGCGTTTGCTGTCTTTGTATTTAAAACGCATTGCAATTTCGATTGAACAACTTTAAATTATTTTTTCAGAATATAACTTGGTGGTGGTTTAAACGTTTTGGGTATACAGGAAAAATGAAAGGTAATTACATTAAATAAAACATACTTAGCAAACTTAAGTGAAGCCATAATGCGACGTCAACAAAACGAATACTAAATATGTTATATTATGTTAAAAACTCGTCAAATTGTACAGTTAATAAAAACGCAGAAAACAGGAGCATCAAACATTAAAAAAATCATTATTGCCTCGTGATCATAACTTGATAAAACTGAAACATTGATATAAAGCGTCATGTTATTTATTATAGCAAAATATTGCTCAACTTTTTGCCTTTACTGATAATTACAAGCAATTAAAAATTTAAAAAGGTGTAACTTACAATTTATTTGTTTCGATAAATTAACGGAAATGTATAATTTTGCATATAATAAAAAAATGGAATTCGGCCATGCGATACACGTTTTACTAGCTTAGTGAATCTTAAAAAATAAATAACAAACCATGCATTTTGTTGATTGGATCCTTTTTATAATCAAACGTCTACCATATATCATTAGGTTAATTTAATTTTACCAGTTTACTATAGCATTCTTTCCCTGTGTTTCATATACTTATTCTAATTTCATTAGAACAAACATCTTATAACCATAGACTACCGAGCTAGAAATGTCAAAATTGACATTTCTTTCGCATAATGCGTGATTTGCTCAAGAATTTTGTTGATTGTTTTGCCGCTTCGGGCATGTTCCTTCAATAAATAATTGATTTGGTCATGTTTTGCGTAGTTTTTAAATAAGATGGCTGAAAAAGCGAAAATTGGTTTCAAAATTAAACTTTCTAGCGAAACATCGGAAAAATTGAGACAAGACAATGTTTCGCAAAATACGAAAGAAGTGTCGACTGGCCCTTCCAAGAAAAGTAAAATAGAGAATGTTGTAAATGTTCCTCAAGAAGTCACTCAAATAAGCTCAGTGAATGAAAACATTGGGAGTTCTAACATAACCTCAAAGTGTGAAGTGCCTAATAATTCTGATTCAGCTCTTTTAAAATCCGATACCGATAAAAATGAAAGTCTTACTAATTCAGAACATTTCAAGGAAAATGATGATGATCAGGGTTGTGAGGAAATTAAATCTAATGCAAATGAAAATAAAGATGAAACAGATATTTCTTCTAAGTTAATAGCAAAAATGTCAGAAAAGGAAGGCAATTCAAACTGTAATGTTTATGACAGTTATGCCGAACATATTCATTACGATGGAGACATTGCTATATACACAGATCCTGAATCTAAACAAGAATATGTTTGGTCAAATTCTAAAAATGAATGGGTTCTCCCAACTAAGAATGAAGCAGAGACGCCAAAAGACCAGCAAGCTGGGGATCCTACTGAAGAGACTGGATCTATGAGTTATGAGAATGATACTCACATGTACACAGATCAAGATGGTTCTGTTTATGTTTGGGATAAAGAAAGAAATGCTTGGTTTCCTAAAGTCGATGATGACTTTTTAGCTCAGTATCAAATGTCTTATGGGTTTGTAGACAATACATCAGAAAGTAATGAGAAGAAAAAACCTCCACAATCTGAAGAGACTACTGCTAAAGAGAATGAGACTTCTGCAGAGAAAGGTATTAAAAGAAAAAATCCTCCAGAGCCACCAAAATGGTTCGACATGTCAGAAGACCAAAATACTAATGTTTACGTATCTAATTTACCTTTAGATATAACTCAGGAAGAGTTTGTAGATTTGATGCAAAAATGTGGCCTTATAATGCGAGATCCAATCACGCAAAAGATGAAAATAAAACTATATACAAAACCAAATTCGAAACAGTTAAAGGGTGATGCACTTTGCACCTATATCAAGATTGAATCTGTCGAATTAGCAGAGAAAATATTAGATGGTTATATGGTAAAAAATCACAGAATACAAGTTCAAAAAGCAAAATTTCAAATGAAAGGAGAGTATAACCCAGCCCTTAAACCAAAAAAGAAAAGAAGAAAGGATAAAGAAAAACTGAAAAGAATGCAAGAGAAATTATTTGATTGGCGTCCAGAGAAGTTCTTCGGAGAACGTTCAAAACATGAAAAAGTTGTTATCATTAAGAATTTGTTTGAACCTTCATTGTTCGATAATGAAGTACACTTAATTTTGGAGTATCAGCAAGATTTAAGAGAAGAATGTTCCAAATGCGGAGAAGTCAAAAAGGTAGTTCTTTACGATCGACATCCTGAAGGCGTAGCTCAAGTATCGATGAAGGAACCAGAGGAGGCTGATGAAGTGGTAAAATTAATTAATGGAAGGTGGTTTGGAAAGCGTCAGTTGAAAGCTGAAATTTGGGATGGAAAAACTAGATACAAAATGGAGGAAACTGATGCAGACTTGAATAAACGGTTAAACAAATGGGAAAATTTCTTAGAAGCTGATGAATCAAAAAAAAAAGTTAGTAAGAAAAAAAATAGTGAGAAGGAAGTTGAGACAGAAAAGTCTATAGAAGTAGAAGAGTCTGTAGAGGCAGAGAAGTCTGTAGAGGCAGAGAAGTCTGTAGAGGCAGAGAAGTCTGTAGAGGCAGAGAAGTCTGTAGAGGCAGAGAAGTCTGTAGAGGCAGAGAAGTCTGTAGAGGCAGAGACGTCTGTAGAGGCAGAGAAGTCTGTCGATGTAGAGAAGTCTGCAGAGATAGAGGAATCTGTAGAGGCAGATAAATCTGTAGAAGCCGAGGTGCGTGTAGAGACAGAGCATTCTATTGAGAAAGCAAAAATATGAACATTAATTACAATTTTTGTTATTATTGTATAATGTTAATTTGGTGTTATAAGTAATTTAAGGTTTAATTTAGTAAAATACACATGTTTTGTTGAATAAATTTTGAAAAGAAAACATCAATATTTTTATTCCTTTTAACAATAGCTCACAAATTGTAAATAATTATATTAAAAAAATTGATATTAGCAAGGGTTTTCATATGAAACTGAATAAGTAATAGTAAAAAATCATTACTTTTTATGAAATGAGAGAATAAGTATGGAAATACCCTTTTTAGGACTGAATATTTCAGTCGGCAGCTTCATCAGCATTGATCTTCTTTTATCTTGATCTCTGGAAAATTATTCCATCACCACCAAACTCCAGTCCTGGTTCCTCCTTCAAATCCTGGAGCAATCTACAGGTCTTCCAGGGCTGCTCATTCATGTTTTGGTATCATATATGAATACCAAATAAGACCTCTATTTTCATTGGGCGTTTCATAATTAGATTGACAAGGGTTCTTGTCTCAATTTTGAGATTCAATTATAAGCATGCTCGATAAGTATTCA
Organism: Odontocerum albicorne; assembly: GCA_949825065.1. Classification (NCBI taxonomy): domain Eukaryota; kingdom Metazoa; phylum Arthropoda; class Insecta; order Trichoptera; family Odontoceridae; genus Odontocerum; species Odontocerum albicorne. The sequence goes on from OX463855.1 coordinate 10,921,943, forward strand.
GGACACTACTATACAGTAAAAGTTTGTTAATTAAAAATTCAGAGGACCAAATTTCACAAAAAAAATCGAATTACAAGATCATTAAAAAACAAGAATTTGCATAGCACTTTCCAACAGTTGGGAATAATGTTGCTATTTTTTCTTACTGTACTATATAAGTAATCTAAGTCAAGTAAAATTTTGTCAATTATATTACTGCAATATTGAGGCATAACATGGTAAAGTAAAAAAAATCGTAATATTTTTTTATGGGAAGCCGTGTATGAATTAAACAAAAACAATGTCTACTTCGTGGATCTGTGATTTGATTTAGAATGATTAGAAATCGTTAATATTTTTACCACACGCATTACATGGTTTTTTAAAGTAACAGTAGAATTTATTACGAAAAGTCCATTACAGGACCTAGAAAATGGCGAAACATATGAATTATTGTTCTGATTAACAGACTTCTAATATAGTTCTATTCCTGGCGAATTCACTTCTGGTTTTAATTTTAGGTCTTTTTCATTTCGGAATTTAGTTTTACCGATGCTTAGTAGCTGCTTAACATAACTAATTGGAGCACTTTTGGGGTGTCATGTTTTATGAAATAGTAGTTTTATAACATCAGAAATTATGTGGGTCTTCTATCACCGAGTACCAGGATCTTTACAAACCACATTATATTTCATAATCCTCGAGTGAAATAAGGTGAGAAATTAAACCACCTAAGGTTATGTATAAAATATTGTACAAACAAATCTGTTGGGTTTTACATTATATATTTTATTAAAAAAAAAACAAGTTACAGACAAATTATCAGATATTTTCAATTTTATCTCTCATAGATGGAAGTGGTTAACCCTTGCCGATCTGTGAACGGACAAGAGTGACCAAGACGTATATTTTATTTAATTTCTCGAAATATACTGCTTGCAGGGTCTTCATACTTTATGTATTCCTCATCGAAACCTCTATGATTTGAATGATGTCATTACGAAATAAAATCATTAATAAATATCAACAGAAATGAATGATAATAAATCGAGAATTGACGAAATGTCAAAACACTCCGTATGACTCATTTTTTTTTGACAGTTAATATTTTACGAGTACATTCGTTCCAGGGATTGGTTACCAGTTTTATCAAACACCTGTGCGTTTAGTACATAGAATAGAAACAAAAGTTATTTCGTGCCCCAATTGCTATAGACTTTCTCCACAGGATTGAATTTTGATTTTATGATATGTTTGTCCTATTTTCAAATTTTGACCTATTTTCAAAGTGTTTATATTTTCCAAATGGCATATTTTATTGATTTGAATTTCGTGTTTGTTTTTATATTATTATTTTTGAATTTATATATTCATTTTATATTTTGTTAATATGTTAATTATTGTCTTAATTCGAATTATATTTTTATTGCCAAAAAATACACGCTATATTTTATTGTATAATTTTTTTTTAAAAGGTTGGAGACCTCTTTTCAGTCATGCACATTCTGAATGTTGCGCAGACCGAACGACGCAGTGGGAAAATTATATTCCTATAGAAATGTCACCTCTGTTTCAACTCTTATTTTATCATTTCTTACACTTATTTTATATTATTCGACATTTTATTACATAATAAAATGATGTTTATAGCTAATTACAAAAAAAAACGAATAGATTTTGCATAGTTTTAATTTAAAACATACATGTTTACTGTACCCTCAGTGTCCAACACCGTTACTGGCGTAATTTTTTAGCACAGTAAGGGAAGTGTTAAGGGAAGTTAAAATAAAAATAAAAACTTTTTATATATTTATTGATATGGATAAAATATCCCAACTGGGAAAGTACAATAAAAAAATGACACATAAAACTAACTTAATTTTTATTACAAGTAGAGAAAACAGATTTTGTTCACTCATTTTAAAATTTGTACATATACTTTTGTGACATTCAATCTAACCATAAAAATAAACTATGTACTTCAAGTATCACTTATACTTTTACTAGTATTAATAAATCAGATCAAAAAAATATATATATTGAAGATATGATAAAAATACTGCACATGAAAGCAATGACTACAAAACTCAACAGCGAGATTCTTATATAAACTGGTGTAACTTTGATAAGATACTCGATTTAAGTAGGTAATATTTTGATATATGCAGCTTTTGCTGTCTTGCTTAGAAAGGCTTAATAATTTAAGTAGTTTAAGATCAGATGACAGACATGGTAAACTCAAAGATAAAAAAAAACACAGAAGGGTGCTCATGTTTCACCCCTTGTCTCTGATTTTATTACCCCATAAGAGGCATGGGATGATAATTTTTTACTAATTTTCATTCAACACTTCATATAATAGCAACTGTTTATTTTACGAGTGATCACGCATATACGCAAGAAAATATAAAAGAATTTTATTTACATTACATATTCTAGATTTATATTTCATTTTGACAGTTTCGGGCATGCATTAAAGAATATTTTATTATCTTTTAGTAATTTTGTCTTTTACAGGTACAATATTAAAAATGTTTTAATGATAAAATTTAATGAAATATGTTACGTTTATTTTAGTAAGCTATTATTTTTCTGAAAATATTGTAGAATTACTGAGGTCAAATTTAAGGATGAAAATAATTGACACGGGAAGAGGATAACATAGTGGCAGAGACAGAAAACTTAAAAAAGATTAAATTTTATATAAATAAATGAAACCTTAACATTAATATTCTTAATTATTTATTTTGAACAAATTGTTAATGGCAGAATTTAAATTGTTTTAAAAAATAATGACATAAAAATAAGAACATGTATCAATGAGTTTTAGTTGAAAAATTAATGAAATACATATGAAGACTAATAAACAATGGCAAATTTTTAATTACATTACATAAAATAAGAAAAATTATATAAAATCTTACGAGGCAATAAAATGGCGAATTGTTTATGGCAACAAATTTATTGAATTGTCAATTTAACCTTGTATTAACGTAAGAAAAACATTAATTTTAATTCCAAAATGAAATTCTTAGTATAAATAATTCCAACTTCGTGTTACATCTTATAATTAATGTGCAATATAAAAACTTGAATGCTAACGTTCAGGTATCTCAATTGTACTTCAAATAAGCAATATGAAAAGTTGCTGAATTTTATAACTTGAACTTGTATCAATCATTTTATATAATATAAATAGATTGATAATTTACATAGCATCTTTTTGTAATTTATAACAAAAACATGCGTTTTTCTTCACTTTTTTCCATATTTCGATATGTGCTTATATTTCCTTTGCTAAAATTTGTACATGATTGTCTTTATATATTTTTAATTATATTTGAATCTAATGTACATATATCAATAATGTTCCCTCTGTTATTCAATCATTCACGTCGAATATAATTTTATTGCGTGAGCTACAAAAGTTTTTGTGACCAAAAATTTCACAGATTTTACAGGTCAGAGTTATTCAACGACTACTTTGTATAGAGTCCCAAATACTTGGTAACATTTAACTTAGGTACCCATTATTATTGTCAAGTTACTTAACATATTGGCAGTTGAATAATTTCTTTTAAAATCACAATAGTGCTAAAAAATTTGCCCATATTTAAAATTCTTAAAAAAATAGTAAAAAAGTGAGAGCAGATATAATTAATTTTGTCATATACCCTATAAACACCATTAGTATCATAATGGTGTTCCGGGCTCACTTGTTTTTGAGTACATTAAAAAAAATCAGAATAGAATGACAATGGGCATATTGAGCACCCAGCAAAAGTTTATACTAGGTTAGTCAAAAAGTTTTGAAAGCGGAAATGAAAATACATTTTTTTTGGGGGAAATCACTTTTATTGCTCAGTATAGTCTCCCATAAGATCAATACACTTGGTCCAACGATCTTCCAACTTTGTTGTCCCATCACGGAAGTGACTTTCTGGAAGGCCTGCAAAATACTCCTCTACGACGGCTATAACCTCTTCGTTTGATGAAAAATGCTTTCCACGAAGGAATTTTTTGAGGTGTGAGAACAGCCAGAAGTCAGAGGGAGCTAAATCTGGCGAATAGGGTGGATGCTGCAACAATTCGTACCCCAATTCACTGATTTTCGCGATGGTTTTTTGAGCTGTGTGAGCAGGTGCATTGTCTTGATGAAAAATGATTTTTTTCTTCTGCAAACCGGGTCTTTTTTCACAAATTTTTTCATCCAACTGGTCCAAAAGGTCACAATAATAATCAGAGTTGATTGTCTTACCAGTTTGGAGATAATCTATCAATAAAATTCCTTTTGCATCCCAAAAAACTGACGCTAACACCTTCTTGGCCGATTTCTGGACACGAACTCGCTTCGGAGCCAAAGTGCCTGGTTCACACCACTCCTTAGCCTCTTGTTTTGATTCAGGATCATGGTGGTAGACCCAAGTCTCATCCATAGTGATGAATCGACGCAGAAAATCCTTTTTATCCTTTCGAAATTGCTCCAAATGTTGCTCAGAAAGTCGCATTCGAACGTGTTTTTGTTGCATTGTTAGCAAATGCGGCACCCATTGTGCACACAGTTTTTTGAAACCCAAAACTTCAGCCAAAATATGCCATGTTGTTCCATGTGAGATGCCTATGGTGTCAGCTATCACATCTACAGTCGATCGATGATCTTCCAAAACCATATCTTGTATTTTCGCTATGATTACTGGTGTTGATGCACTTTTTGGACGTCCTGAGCGTGGATCGTCTTCAACGCTTGTACGGCCACGCTTAAACTCCAAAACCCATCGGTGAACGGTTGGAAATGAAGGAGAAGACTCCTTTAATACTTTCACCATCTTTGCATGGATCTCAGTAGCCGATAAACCTTCCAAAACAAAGAATTTAATCACTTCACGATATTCGGATTTTTCCATTGTTAAAAAATACACTGACACGTCAACTTCAAATGGCTTGTAAACAAAGAATGAATTGACAGATCGAAATGAAATTTTGAGTATGTTCTTATGAAAGATGAAATATTAAAATGGCGTAGAAATTATGGTTTTCTACTGCTCCATAGATGTCGCTTTCAAAGCTTTTTGACTAACCTAGTATAAACATTTATAGGCATTTTCAGTAGAGAATGTGTTAAATATCAAAATTGTGGTAAACATCAATTTGTTTGGTCATATCAAAAACTTTTTGGTTAAATCTGGTGATATGTTCAAAGTTTATATACATTGCAAGAAATAATTCTATGCTGAATATTCTTTATACTGTGTCACAACATTTAATTAACAGTGTAGCTGCGCAGCTAATGGGGAATACTTCCTGTCAATATTCTTAACCAGTGCTTATTAACATATACTTTTGTAACCCTATGAAAAAAAAAAATTGTTAACATAATGTTCTGTTCTAAAACTATTTGTAAGTATAATTTGAGCGAGTAAATCAATTTCAGCAACGAATTATGATATTATAAAAGACACATTATAAGAGTCTTTTAATAAGATCAATTTAGTATTTATGACACCAGAATGAATGGCAACAATATTTAATAATGAATACAGAATAACTTAAAATTAATTTTACAATAAAAAGATTCATATTCGAGATTTATGGCAAATGTGAGATTCGATGTTGATTGTGATTCTATTTTTCGTTATTTAAATAATAAAAAAAAAATCACATTAAGACATAGAAAAAAATTGTGTATGTTATGGCAATTTAAAAGTGTTTTTATACACAATATTTCTTTATGAATCCTTTCCTTTCATACGGTCCATTAGTATGGGATGGGTTCAATATGCGTTCAAATTTTTCCAGAAAAAAATGTTTGGGTTGGAAGGTAAAAGAAGCTAAAGAAAAAAATTTTAATATTTATAAAATCAATCTCGGAACCTATAAACCTGTATCATGTACCGAGAGAATAATGAAAATGTTACTATGGGCCACTAATTAAAGAGAGAAAATGGTCTTTAAAAATCGTTTCGGGGTATTTCTCAACTAGTTACAATAGATTTATCACCTTACGCATTATATGTAATAATCTAAATATCTGCTTAAACATCAGAGGCTGTATTTTTATGCCAATAGTTCTGGTAAATGGCGTTCCGATTTTATATATATTTTTGGACATCATTCCATCCAAAGTTATTTAGTGGCACTTATGAACTGCCTTTATATATTAAAAAACAAAGCGCTCTTCAGGTGATAATATTCACGCAATAGAAGTCATCTATTTGTTTATGAGACCAAGATTCACAACATACATACGTTAGATCTGGCAAAATATTACAAAAAAATAAATGCAAATCAGAGATTTTCCAAAGTTGCATCTTACTGTGATAGAAAAAAGTGTAAAACAATAATTGCATAGTATACATATTGATAACATTTAGTTCTAATACTTAGTCAATAGTCACTTATCCAGATCCAAATACATTAGAAATATTAGAACTAGATCACCGGCACAATACTTAAATACATTTATAATAATAAATGCAAACTTATAAAAACACCAGAAATTACATTGTGAAAGAAAAGACAACAAAACACTAGATAAAAATACTACAAAACACTAGATAAAAATATATTAAATGCTAATTTGTTCATGGATTAATACAAAAATACTTAATCTCATAAGCATGGCGTTTTTGAAAATTATCCAAGACAGGAAAGGTATTCTTTTATAGTAATATTTATTAATTAAAGAAAGCTTTATATGAAGTAACATTAGAATCAGATTAAGGCATACCCTACTTTTATGGCATGTTATTACTAGAAAATCACCGTAACTAGAATCAATGTCTTTATTTCACTTAGTCAATGTCATATAATATTAAAAAGAACACCAAGTTTTATTTTAAAGGATAGTTTGGGAATATTGAATGCCAAGAAAATGAGTCAAATGGTAGTGGTAGAAAATTTTAAAATCTGTTCCGGTACACAAAATACATTAATCTTTTCAGAAATCTAATTTTAATGCTGTTATATTTTTTATCAAAAGAATTATACTAATATTTTATTAACTGCATTGTTTTTAAATAAGTTTTTTGGATTGTTAAAAATATTCAAATGCTGGTTATGTTTTGCATCTAAAAACTAAAAATGATAACTGATACACATAACTCACCTAGTCACCAAAGTTATTTCTGTTTAAAAGAATTGAATAAGAAATACATAAATATAGAACCATTAAGCAACCTTATTTATCAGTAGAAATGGCACCATTTTAGATTACATAATGAAAAATCTCTCTTGGGAAAAAATAAATATTGTATTAATAAAATAAAATGTATAGTCGTAGATTTGTACTGCACATAATAATAAACTTGAAAAAATTCTATAAAAAATCACAAAACATTTCGGGGGACATAAACAAGTTTTTAAGTGAGATCCTGTTAGCAATTAGGGAAAACCCATGAAATATTAAAACAATTTGTAATACAAAAAACTCAGATCAAATTTTTTTAAATTATGATAATCTGTAGATAGTGGCATTGAAGGACAGTGTCACAGTATTTTAAGCTTTTCATGAAAGTACTGCCAACTTGTTAAGCTGTTTTTCAACTCCAGGTCCTTTAACTGCTTTTCTAGTAATATATACTGCACCGAGTCATTTTTACAAAATTTGTCTATGGCTAATAGAGAAGTCCCTTTGAGGCAGTATGCTAAAAAAAATTGATCGCCTGTGAGAATTGCGCTGGATGAAGACAAATTTTTTGTCCATCAGGGCCATAACAGTATGGGTGGTGGTGGGATTAAACTGGACTGATTTTAAGAAAGATTCAAATGTTCTAAATATTGCAAACACTGGAGGCTGACTTTTTGATACTATGATATGGAAGCTGGTACCAAAATATCAAAAATATATGGAAGTTAATGGAAGTGTAAAGCTCTTTTGCCTGTAATAAATTATGTATACGACATGGCGAGCTCTATTTTTATCACATGGAATAATCTACTTTAACATCGATACCTTAATTAAATGTAAGTAAGATTTGAATGTTTCTGAGATATTCAAAGCATTTTATCAATCATTCGCAACCCCTTTTCTTTAAATGTTGATTCTGCTCCAGTTATTCAACAAGAATTGGTTGATTTCACTGGGACAAAGTACTACATGAAATATACAGTGAAGAAAAAATATCTAATTTTCATAAAAATATAAACAGAGAAAAATATATTGATTTGAAAGAATAAACAATGAAAATGCTTGTGATATTTGATTCAACTTATATATATATATGTACAAACTATCTCAAAAATGAATGATGAATGGACCTCACTTAGAAAATGCACCTAAAAAATTATCAAAATATATAAATTTCTGTACAAAAAGTAGACACATTCATGACTTAAAAAATATAAATAGTCATAAAAATGCAGTAGTTATAGTTATATTGTAATTATTTTTTGATTAATTAAATACTGTATTTTTAAATAAACCATTTTTTACGTCTCTTCAAAAGGGTCATTGCTGCATTTATATTATTTTCATCTTATAAATATAACAAGAATAATTTCACCCGTGAAAATGCAATACCACAGAAGATGCAAAATTTTGGAAATATATATTTTTGTCGATCATTGTTGTATATAACGACATACATTGATTGGTGTAATGAAATTTGAGAAATAACAACGGATTTTTCATAATTGGCATTATTCAAAACCATATTCAATTCACTATCTTCTTAATTATTTTTTTTATGTTTCTATGTATGTAGTATTTATTAGTATCTGTACTTGAGATGTTTTTGTTAATTTAATATCATTAATACTGGTACTGACTTGACATATTTGTCACACGATCATACAACTTGGCACCCATCATTCTTCTAAGGCATCTGGTGCATTCTATTCTACTTCCGTTGTATAGCACATCATGTCACGTGTGGCAGACTGTCTTATCATAGGCAATTTTTAAATACACCAATCTATATTGGAACAACCCACAGCTGCAGCAGCTCTGTCGCGCCATGTGTTGTTACAATACATATTGGTGTATTTAAAAATTGTGGGCGGTAGGTAGGACAGAATCTGCTGTGCGTGACATGTCATGCCAGTGGGTTTTAAGTGTTTGTTTTATTATATACTAGGGATTTGAGGAATCCATCGTATACAGAAGATTTAGTCTTGCATCGACTATAGAAACCATAGAATACCGGGCTGTAGACCCATCTGAATGGAGGTATGTTGATGGAACAAAGGTGTTCGAGAGTAGCTGTTAGTAAAATAGTGTACATTGCAAACGGCTAATGCGTGGTATTGCATTTACAGATGATAAACAGTATTTTTTTAAATATCCAATTAGCCTTAGGCCGCACATTAAATATATTTATTCTTAAAAAAAAATGATGCAATTGAAGCTGCATATAATATGAAACGGCTTACAATACCAGTTTATTATTACATGATTGGTCCCTTTTATTTCATGAAACAAGTTCAGTTATTCAATACACAGCGCAAAATCATCCACTTCTTCAAGCATGGAGTTAAAGCTGGCAGCCCATTGTTCAGCCTCTTTTTGCTGAAAGAATAAAATGTATCGTAAAAATGCCTTTGAAAAAAAAATGTTTTTGTTATCGATTTCTCAAGTCCTTAAATTCTTTTATTTTGTAAATATTACAAGAAAAAAATGTTAAGAATTTTGTTTAGAATGTAAGATAGCTAGCTACTGAACACTAGTACAACAATAAATTGCATGAAAAAGGTCTGATAGCATCGGACTCAGTATGGGACTGATTGACAATTGAGCCCGCAATGCGAGAATGCTTAGTTAGCACATTGACCATTAGATAAAAAAACAGTCAAGGCAGATCATATGGTCACCATACAGGGTCTAATGTGTGGTTTTCACAAAGCCTATAAAGACCATAAAATTTACAAAGTCACAAATGTCGCCAAGTGGCAAAACAGTAAATTCTAGAAATCAAAATGTTTATGTATAACTCATTGTGAGATACGGAATATCAAATCATGGTCATCAATTTGACAAATCGTCCGTACGCCAACTGTAAAAAAGAAGGGGCCCTGAAATGTTGTGCGTTTCATATTGCTATATAAATAGTTAAGCTCAATGGTATGACATAGATCAAATACTACAATTTATAAAACACTCAGTGAGTTTTGGTAGTTGAAATGGCAAATAATGCGAATTATTGTTGTCAGGCACTTCCATATACAAGCCAATGGGAGGAAACAATGTTTGCAATGACATTTCCACCTAACCACAACTAGCATAGTTCATAATCATATTTCAGACAAGAAAAATACACCCATCCCTTGATTTAAACGATATGTTCCAAAATTTGCATAAATCGAAATCACACAAATGAAGGCAAGACACTTTTACAAGATTGGAACATATGTCCCAGAATATCAAAGTCTGCGTAAATTGAGGTACAGAACTCATAAAAATGTTGAATAAATGTGCCAAAAAATGCATAAAACAAATCTATTAATCCAATGAAAATCAAAGAAAGATATAATAAAGCATTTTTATTTATTGGTAAAAATATAATTTTTTGATACACTGATACTAACTATTTATAGTAATGTGAGAATTAAAGAAAAAGAAAAAAATACAGTAGCTATTTATTATATTGCTAGTCCGTCTCTCTGCTGAATTTAACTTCAGCAGAGAGACAGACTAGCATTCTGATTGAGATGAATGCATCGTTATCTAGATGTATAATTCATTTACTAGACAAATTTCGAATAGTGAGGAAAAAGCATTTTTCTGAAACGCATTAAGGTGAAACCGCATAAATCGAGGGATAAATGTAGTATAAAACATGAGATTTACTCTAGCTGAAAAATATGAATCAAGAATCCTACATCAGCTACTTCTTCGCCCACCATTATATACTGAGTCAAGTTTTGTGGCGCATTACATAATACCATGAAGTGGAGTGGTGTAAAATGAAGATACGGAATTGATTGGCCTTATGTGACATAATTCAAAGAGCCCTTCGATGTTCTTGGTTATCGAAGTATTCAGTAAATAGATGATTATTGTGATCCAAGACTAATCGTTGATAACATGCTTAGTGGGTTTTAGATGCTATAAGAAATTATATAAAATTGAATAATAGTCTAAAAAACTCTGAAATATAAAAACACAGTTCCAACCGAGTTATAATCTCATTAATTTATATGAAATAAAAAACAAGAACAAAAACTATTTATATAATAATTTGGATCTCGGGAGATGGTCAAGTAGATCCTCGACTAAATAATAAAGATTGACGAAAACAAAATTTGAATAAAACGTGACTGTGATCTCCGATTTTCACTGTCCCCACTAAATTGAGATTAGCCTCCTGCTTTTTATGAGTGATGCATCCTTGATTTTAATTCAAGTCTCCGTTCAGTTTTAAAATGAAAATTCAAACTTATTTTAAAACCTTTGAAGAAATTACTTTGTTTCTTTTCATCTCCAAATTATGAAATGTATACCACTAAAATATTTTGTAAATCTGAATTTCCTTTGATATACCTCTTTTTTCGCTTTAGCGTTTGGCTTCTTTTTCTTTTTAAATACTTTCTTGGGCTTCTCTCTGCTGGCCATTGTTGAGTCAGAATCATAGTCCAATTCTTCAGGTTTCTTATTAGTGTCTTCCATTATTTGCTGGAAAGTTACTTGTGGTTTTCTTTTCCTCTCGTAACTCCGACGGGATGGCTACAAAATATAAAGCAATTCAATTTCTAATATTTATAAAATTACTCATACAATGTTGGTAAAATAATTATCATTTTTTCCAATTCAACAGTCGAGTATGTACACGTTGGCTGCTAATGAAAAATAGTACATATTTTTTTATCACTAAATAAGTTATTGTTTCAATATTGCGGGAATATGTCGACAAAACTTCACTTGACTTACATTATTTATACAGGAAGAAAAATGGCCGTGATGTTCCAGCTGTTGGTATGTGCTGTGCAAATTCACATAGTCTTTTTAGTGCTCGTGTAATTCAATTTATTTATGAATTTTTAATTTACGAATTTTGGCCATACCTATTTGTTTCTCATGGTATATTTGAAATTTTCGCTAGGTGTTCCGCAAGGTTCAAATCTTGGCCTGACATTGTTTTTAATTTTCATCAATGATATCAATTGCATTATCAGGCATTCAATGTACTTACTGTTTGCTGATACTTTAAAACTGTATAAAAGATTTGATTCTCTCCAAGACTGTATATAGTCCCAGGTTGATTTGAATGATGCCTGAAAGTGGAGTGAGACCAATAAACTCGCCAACATTTCAAAATGTAAGCTCATGATTTTTTTCAAGAGCTGGGATCCAGCATTGATCAATTTGCTTAAATGATCAGCTTATTGTGCATGTCGACACCATTCAAGACGTTGGCACTGTGTTTAACAGTTAACATACATTTGGTTTTCTTATAGCTACTTCTAATTAAAGCATATAAAGATACTTAAAAATTATTTTTAAGTACTTTTATATGCCTCGGATGTTTTTTGAATAAATACTCTTGAGTTATGTTTTTTTTAAGTGTGACGTGGGCTGAAAAATACCAGTAATGTTTCTGTCCTTTTCTTCTCTTTAGACTCAGGTTATGACTGACTTGGAAGGTCATGCAAGATGACCTCAATCTTTTGATGGCATCTGTGTTTGTTGTGAATCGTGTGAAACCTGTATTAGTGCATATTTTTTCCTTGCACTGCTTGGTTTTTGCTGTTAATAAATGAAATGATATCAAAAATGTGTTTCTATGCCAATAGTAACATATCTGCCACTTGGACTAGTCTATAGATAAAGTTAATAGTTATTTATATTTTTGACTTTGCTAAATTCCTGAGAAATTTTATTACGATTGTTACTGACCAATTTTACATAAGATACATGTTTCGTGCTGCTATACTTTGAGCTCTTCACTATATAAGTTCACCAGTTACATTAAATATAGAAATTCAAGTAGCAGTGAGGTATTATTTGAAATGAGTTTAACATTGAGTTTGTTTCAAGAGTAATATTTGAGTCTCCCTGCTAAAATAGCAAACAAAAAATGTGAAATCAAGCTTACCAGTTTCCTGACTGAATGGTCGATCAGACTACTCTAATTGGTATATAATCAATTATGAAATTGCTGTCACCAATCAATCAATCAATCATTTACAATTGTTACAAATGCATTACTCTGAAAAACACCTTAAAAATAAAATGAACTAAATTAGTTAGTCTCCTCACCTTAGTGAAATGAACAATATCTGGTTCAATTGGCTCTTCAAATAATCCTACTTCACTCTCCAGACTCGGCTCGTGCGTATCCTCCATGGACGCAGTTGTTATCTCTTCATTGGATTCGTCACTTAAGTTCTGTTTAGTCGCTTCTTGCAACTCTTTTTCAGGTGTTGAGATGGTATCTTGCATAACACCTTCTATTTTTTGCTTCTCTGGCTCCTTTTCTGGAGTTGTAACAGCCTCCTGTATAAGATCTTTCTGTTTTGCTATCATATTTCGTATATCCGTTGTTGATACACGAGTGGGAATGTTCTCCATGGGTGCATTAATTTCTTTTAATATTCCTGCTCTTCTTCTTGTGTTCTTTGCTCCTCCACGTATTGTGTTAATATTTTGTGGTTTTCTTATTTTTACAGGTGAAATATTCTCCTGGTCAATCTCTTCAGAATCATCAAAACCGAAACAATTTTCAATTGCAAGATTGTCTTTGTTTTTTGGTGGATTTTTCTCGGGTGTTTTGAGCAATCTTTCTACATCTTCATGAGCTACTTCCGGAAGTGGATTTGATTCAGATACTTTTTGAGGTTCTTCAGAGTCTTCATTTGATGTATCTGGAAGTGGACTAGTTGGCACAATATCATCATAATTGAAAGTATCAACAGATTTCTTTGATGATAGGTTCTTCTTCTTTTTAGCTCTATTGATAGATTCTTCATAAAATGATAATATACTTGTTTGCTTCCAACTAGTGACTTTGTTTTGAGATTCATCTTGATCAAGATTATCAGACAATGAAATATTTGTGTACACATGTTTTTTTCTAAGTTCTGCACTAGTATTTTTAGTATCTAAACCAAAGACATGTACAGTGCCTGGCTCATATGATGGTGTCATGGTGGGTTTAACATAAAAATTGAGAGGCCATTTCCTCACTTCAGTGTTGCAATCAAACCTCCAAGGGCTGGCAGCTGGCTTATGAGCCGATTGTATTATACTACTGCTGGCTGCGGGTAAATCACTGAAGAAACTAGCCCTGCGTATACTGGATGTTGGAGACTGACTAGTTTCTTCTATATGAACTGATGTTTCATTATCTGGCACATCTTCAAATGGAGAAGGAGGTCTGGAAGTTGTATGTTTAGGTATAGGTGACAGGAAATTTTCAATATGTCTGTTATCTGGAACATTTTCTTTAGGTACCGGTGGTGCCATTTCAAAAGTCACTTTAGGCAATACTTGCTGCGCTTGTTTCATTTTCTTCTTCAGAAGAAGCTGTTTGCATTTTTGTCTCTCTTGTATTATTTTCAATTGCTGAATGAGGTCTTCTAAGGCCGCATCATCATTTGAATTTCCAGTGCCAGCCTTTTTCCTTTTAACAGCTTTTTTCTTCGCTGGTTTCTTTTTAGGTTTAGTCGGTTCTTCATTGGGATCGAAATTAAATTCATAAAGAGCTAATCTATCGGGAGTTTGTATTTTTGGTTTTTCGAGCAATTTGAAGTTTTTTTTATAAATCGGAGTGACATTTTTTGAAGCGGATTTAAAAAATTTGGGTGGAGATGGTGCCACAACAGAATTCAGCAGAGTGACTACATTATTTTCTAAGACAACTTTACAAGTCACATGTTCAGAAGAATCTGTAATATTTCTATTTTGAACATCTTTATTTTGTGAAATTGCAGACCTAGTGTTTATTCTAGTAGCATGTTTGATTGGAGATAATTCTTTATTAATTGAAATTATTTCTTGTTTTTTCTCATTTTCGACACGTTTTGCACAATCACTGGATAAAGATTTTTTGTTTGTGACTGCACATGTTTTAGGTACTGGAGTGACAGAAATGTTCGATTTTTTTATGATTGTATTACTTCTAATAGCCTGTTTAACAGGAGTCAAAACGATCTTTTCGATATTTTTTACTTTTTCATCTTTCTTTTCACATATTTCTCGTTTTGGACGATTGTTGGGTTTTAAATTCTGTTTACTTTGAGTTTTATTTTTCTCTGTGATAGCCGCTTTCAAAGGTGTGCTGGAAAAGTCTGGATTTGTACTTTTTCTTGTAACAGGGCTTAATTCATGATCTAAATACTTCGCTGGAAGAGTAAGTACTCTTTTGGGTCTTGAACTTGTAACGGCTTTCGAAACCTCACAAATACTCGATGTAGAAGTATTCATGTCAGAACCTGAGTTAGTTTTATCTGCGAGGACCGGCCTCTTATTTCTAGCTGAACTCTTTCCAGGTTTTGACCTTTTAGAACACATTTTGGCGTTAGAATTCTCGTCTTGAGTTACTTTTTTAATACTTTTAGAACTCGTTGGTTCCGCCTTTCTTGTACTACGTAGTGAACGCATATTGTCAAATTGTTTACCTCATTATCTGCAACAAATGCCAATAAAAATTAACCAAACCTTATTAATATTAAACTCAACATACAGAAAATTCAGTAAAACTTTGTAAATTGAACACTTTGTTCATTTAGAATACTTATTTACATTTCATTTGACAACTGCCGAAATAACTCACACAAACAATCAAACAGGAATTGACATGAATTTAACCGCCAATCTGTGACGCCATATTGTGTGACCAACATAATATTTTATCAAGCTGCCAACTGCCTTATTTTTTAATTGTATAAGTACCTACTTCGTAATTCAAATCCTGGGTCACTCGGTGATATTTATTAATTAATTTTAAGAGTAACGTTTTGTTATTCAATAATTCTATAAGCGCCTCTGTGTTATTGCAATATATCTCTAAATTAACGTTTTACGAAATTTCTTGAAGATTTTAGTATTTTCCAACACTTCAGAGCAAGTCCGCGTGTTGTCTCAGTAGCTTCAAAAGTGCTATATACTCGTATATAATTAGAATCAACTGCTGAGTTTATTTTTTGCAATCTATCTGACAGTATCATAAGTAAATCCATGTACACTATCTTGAAATATTAAATTTAATACGTATTGAAAACGACATTAACGATATCTTAAATATATACTACTCGATGTAAATTCCCAAATAATCTTAACTTAGCCTTATCCTATGTGAATAATATTTTATCGCTTTGCTGCAACTTGCTGGACTGCTAAAACTTTAAGCCTAAGTAGCTTTGTAAGTGCATACGTTTAATGTGTTGCGAGTAATTTTCCTTTTCCCGTGATGTCTGACCTTAAATCTGTCACCAGAAGAGAGTTCCTTAAGACAGTTATTTTTTGTCTGTACGTGACTTCGCACTCATAAATAAAGAAAAATTCAATCCTCTACTGAAGATCGCCATGGGTGGTTTATAACACCATGGGTGGTGATGGGATCGTAATAAATAGTGTATTGCTAGGTTGTTTGTGTGCAACTTTTTGACAATTATCTGCTACCGATTCGACAAGACGAACAAGCAACGTACACATAATAAAGAGCAACAACTTGCAAGGCAATATGCTTGCAGAAATAGTTAAAACCATCGAATTTATTAATTTTAAATATAATATTTTTATCAAGTAAAATGCGTACTGCGTAAAAAATATGCATTTTTTACAAAGGTTCTTCTCTTTAAACATAAAAATAATACCAAGTTTACCATCAGCATCGTGAAAATCCAGTTTGAATGTTGAATTCACGTCTACCAATCTCAGCTAACACGTTACGACACCTTATCATCAGTTGTTTAGAGACTCGATATATCCCTGGAAACGTTGTATTTTCACCTGATGATTATCGACATATTTTAGGCTTGCTGTTAAGAAGTCGCTTTAGGAGGTGAGACTTTATTCGATTTACGTGTCCTGACCATTGGATTTCCAATTCTAATTTTTATTATATTTGTGGACCTAGGGTTTCCTAGTAATCTTCGTCATAATATCGCCTGTTTGAAACTTTGTTATCATACAAATCAACATTTTTCTTAGTTCTTTTTCTTTGAATATGTTATACTTGAGGATGCGTGTGTTATCAGGCCTTATGTACGAGGATCATCCAGAAAGTAAGATTACGATCGAAAAATGCTTGAATTTAATTGAAATTCACAGGATACTTCACAAATATATTAAACTATTTTTTAACGTAATCGCCGTCGAGATCGATACATTTCTGTAGTCGGGGCACCAGCTTTTGTATGCCAGTGTCATAGACCTCCGCCGCCAGCTCTTTCAGCCACTTCTGCACAGCTTCCTCGATCTCCTGATCGTTGAAAAATTGTTGGGGTGTAGTAACACACTCACGTTTCATCCCCCGTCGCGATATAGTCCAGAAAAGCTTCTCCCTCCGGTGCAAAACGATCTAAAACTTCACGTGCGGCGGTCACGCGATTTTGACGGTGCTCCGGTGTGAGCATTCTGGCCACCCATATCGCACACAACTTCTTGTAACCAAGTTTTTTCGACACAATATTACCAAGGAGACTTCGAAAAATGTCAGGAAATTCTTCGTAAAGGTCTTCAGGCGTCACACGGCGGTCATTTAGCACTTGTTCTTCAATTTTTTGCACAAATTCGTCAGAAATCACTGCCTTGCCTCGTCGTGAGTATCAGTACGGCCTTCTCTGAACAACCTAACCCACTTCGTGACATGTTGTCGACTCATCACATAACTACCATAAACTTCCACGAGCTTCCGATGGATATTCGCGACGGTATTGTTCTGCAAAATCAAAAAATTGATGACCGCGCGGGTCTCGCACGGACGAGAGTTGGCGGGAGTGCACGACGACCTCTCTATCGGAAGAATTTACTGTGCCTGAACAAAATGGCCGACAATCACGTGAGACCAAACAAACTGGCCGTTAGGAACCCCCTACACGCCAGGTGCACCAACTTTGAAACAAAAAAATTACCTCGGCCTCAGGAGCCCTTGTAATCTTAGTTTCTGGATGACCCTCGTATTTTTGTTTGCGTGTGTTATCGTTAGGACTTGTTTTGGATGCGTGTGTTATCAGGTCTTATGTATTTTTGTTAATTGTGTACAACTCGGAGTATCGTCTATAGTCAAATGTTGCATCGATTTGTATGAATAATTTTGGTTTTAATTTATTTGATTGTATACTTTTTCGTTATGGAGTGTAAATTTTGTTGTATATTTTTGGCTTCCGCATCTGATCTCAGAAAAAGTTCGTATCGTATGCCTAGAAAGCGATTTTATTTAATATTAAAGGAATGCCACTTTGCACGAAAAATACATGTTTTACTACATTTTTTTAAATAATTCTCTTTCAAATTAATAACTGGTAGTAAATATCATAACTAACGACCAAAAAGAAGTATGCGTAATCACATAATTACGGACTTTTTTCAAATTCATGAGCCAAGTCAAAAAAACCCGCTTCCGATATGAAATATGTATAAAAACGAATCGAGATCATCGAATGAAATATAAAGAACCTGAATAATGTTTAAATTTTCAAATGGATGGGTAATATATAGACGTTTAACCATTTTGAAAATAAAAGATTGAAGTATTGTAAGTAATATATTCTATTTAAAATTGTATTTATTTTAAGATTATCTTTGACAATTCTTAAAATGCGTTTTTACATTAAACACAATATAAAATGGTGTTTTATTCTATTGGAATTAAAGTTTTAGATCAAATTTCATTCGATACTTAAAATCTAATTTAAAATATATACGATGTAAATAGTAATTCATTATGTTGGAATATAAAGCCAAAAATATCGTTCTACAAGTTTGTTCACCAGTCTTGAACTTTGAATCACTGTATCATTGTTAGAATTAGTGTATCCCAGGTTTAGCATTTTATCATAGCTTGTCAACAGTATAAAAGTTGTCGGTTTTCATGTTTTTTCGATCATTGGATTCATAATAACGTACTATGAGAAAGTTTTTTCTTCACTTTCTTTGTAATTAAAACATTCTAGATTTTAACGGGTTATTAAAAGACGAATTCCTAAGGAGAATTTCAACCAAAACTTCTTTCCTAACAGGTATCTAGGTGAATTCAAAGTGGTATCCACGTCCCATCCAGAGGAACGATATTAAAATGATTGCTCTTCCCCAAATATCGCATCTGTTTGAATTATACAACGGGCAAATATTCCCCCTGTAAATATTTGCGCTCCCAAGAGCCCGAGAGGCGGTTTGCACGCTCAAAATTAAAAGCACACAATGAAAATAGGGTTGAGTGTATGTTGGAAGATGTTTGTCGGCCGCTGCGTACAGATGGCTCTGTCTGTACCTAAATTGCGGCTTTATGACCGCGGAATGTTCAGGGTTCGGATAATGAAGCGCCATTATTTTATCGTACGCAATAAATTCTATCGCAAAATTGCAAAGATTACATTTATATAACACCGCCATTTATTTTATTTATCGTATATACAGAAGAGCATATTTCAGAATTTTAGAATGAGAGTGTATATAATTTTGTTTCACCAATTTCTTAATTACAGTGATATTCCAGTATACACATACATAATTTGGCGTTATTAGCTTTTTTAAAGGTGTGTTATAATATGATAGTCAAGAAACACTTTCAATAATAACCGTTATTTATGCAACTCTATATAATTATCAAGTTCTCTGTATTTTATCATTAATGTGGATTTTGGATATTACGTTTTCATTTTACATCTGACTTTTGTTAATTTCTTTATAGTTGGTGTTTTAATTTTTGTATAAAAATATTATATTTTGTTTGACGTAGCTTGAGTCCTTGCCGATTAATTGATAGACAGTTTGGTCAATATTTTTTTCTGAAACTGGTAACCTTATGATAATGAACCGTTAAAAAATCAGCAAATAAGTTAACAAAATAATCGGATTCTGGCAACATCAAACATTTCTAATCACGTATGTAATATTTTTGATTTTGGAACGTTTGTTCACTACTTCTTTTATATTATATGAAGTTTTGGAAAAACTCCCTGAATTCATTAATTTAATACACATAATTGATTAACCAAATAATATTTTTTAGCGTTTCAGTTCATAAAATTTTTGGGTTTTTCATATACTTCCAGAATTGAATGGATTTGAAGACCATGTAAGAAGAAAATTATAATTTTTAACAAAAAATAACAAGAAAACCGCAATTTCTTTGGCTCAAAATCCTACCTATATAAATTATTTTATTGATCTTCTCTTGATGTTTTAGTTGGAATTTGTTTTGTTTTATTTTCGAGAAATCGAATTTTGTTGATCTTCTCTTGATGTTTTAGTTGGAATTTGTTTTGTTTTATTTTCGAGAAATCGAATTATACTTTTATTGAATTTCCTGGAAAGTTATTTAATTGAGATATAAACACGATATTGCAATCTGCACCGGAACCATATTTAATTTAAAATACTGTTGTAACGATATGCTTTAAAATTTTCGCGGTGCTTTATATCAGTTGTACAAAGTCTTTTGAAGTGTTGTATCGCGTGTTTTGGCTTATGCTGACGACGTTTAAAAAACGTTATACCTGTCATCTTCAAGCCTTGTTTGTAATTAGCGATAGTGAAGTTGATAACAAACAAGCCCTGAATATGAAAAATGTAACGTTTTCGAACCGTTGTCATCATAAGCCAAACCACGCACAACCCTTATATAATTGATCTAAGGATATCCAACTAAACATGGGCAACTGTCCTGTCCTGTCCTGTCCAGTTTGTTTTATCCTGAACACGTAATAACTAATTTGCAATGAAAAAACGAACCAATTTTACCGTGCCTCTTTGATGTTTTCACCTCGAATTATAAATAGTTTTTTGTCTATATGACACGAGGAGGGAAGGAAGTTATATTTTTCCAATTAGAGAAAAACACACCTATGAACCCATTAACTCTGTAAGGCCTGAGATTTTTACAATATTTTATGTACAATATTATATTGTATTGTATTACACTTTCGTTGTAAACAGTACTACCTGGCGGTCTTATTGCTATGTGGAAATCTCTTCCAACCAACCAGAAAGGTGTTAAAGAGGCCTTCAGTGAAAACAAGACTGGAATCCTTTTCTTTTATCTGGGTCCCAGCAGGATTTGAACACGCAACCTCCAACTTGGGAGACATGCGTCTTGCCACGGAGACCATCATTATGTCCTTACTTCCGCTAACATTTATTTATATCATCCTGAAAAATAGTAACCAAGTTTGAGAATACAAATAAGGGCGATTTATCGTGTGCTGTTTTCTAGTGATTTTTTTCAATTTAAGGAAATCCCTCAACATATCTGAATAGATGATTGTAACATGTTGAAGAGTGTGACCGTGAGACAATATTGTTTTCGGTCCAGTAAACGAACCCTCTGGTTAAGAACACTGGAGTTGACAGGTGATGAATGTGAACTTAATGTTAAAAAGATGAAGAAAAGCAATCTAAGATGGTTTGGGTACGTGTAACGAATGAATGAAGAAAGACTAACAAAACAAATGTTGAGTGTAAATGTGAGAGAAAGGCGTGGAAGAAAAAGACCAAGAAAAGTATCGCTGGATCAAGTGAATGTTTTGAAAGAAGGAAACTTTGTTGAAAAGGTACATGGATATATCATAGAATATGCACAGTTTGCCGTTATACGTGTTGGACATACTACCCCACATGGACAGACAGCAAAACACATATACGAAGAAATCTTTTAAAATAAACCAGACTAGGACTCTTTTTTTTGTTCCATCAGGAATCAAACTTGAAACAGCTGGGTGGAATACAAATGTTTTACCAGCAACATAAGTTGTTGCCATTTAAAATGCTGCAGTTAATAAATAAAATTACCAAACGTATAAGAAACCTCACCTTTATATTTCATTACATGTTTTACGTTTGAAATTGTTTTTTATATGATTACGTTAAGCTCTTGAGTTTGTTATTTTTATTAAAATTTACAGATGTATTATTAAAAAAAACTGAAAATGAAAAATATATTCAATGCTGTAATTTTAAAGCAAAGATTTGTATTTTATTCGAATAAACGGTCGTGAGACATTTAGTTCAACAATATAAGAAAATAACAAATACAAAGAAAAATATTAAATAAGACAACAATTAGGAATAAAAATTTAACGAACCGACAAATTATTCCCAATACATTCGCGGAAATACAAAAGGCAATAAAAATCGTCTGCAAAACTATTTATGCTTTTAAGGAGAGTTTAATTGGATCAATTAAGTGTCCATACTGATTTCTTATTCTATATATCCTAACGATTGATGATTTAACGACTTACGCATTTTTAATAGTGATTTTGGAAATTAAATCTTAAAAAATGCAATTAATTTCATATCTATAAAATAACTTATGATAAATTACACGATATTCACTAATGAGCTAATAAGTTCTACAATATTAAGAATGAAAGTAAAAGTACATGCGACATATGGTATGTGTATAGGTGAATAATAAATGATTAGATCACTAGAAATAAATCTGCTGTTTAGGTAGTATTTTCACAGAGGGTGGAAAAATCATCAGGAATATTGAACAGCGTGTAGCGATAATAAGTTCTACACTATTAAGTATGAAAAGAAAAGTAAATACGACATATGGTATGTGTATAGGTGAATAGTTAATGATTAGATCACTAGGAAGAATTCTGCTGTTTAGGTAGTATTTTCACAGAAGGTGGAAAAATCATGAGGATTATTGAACAGCGTGTAGCGATAATAAGTTCTACACTATTAAGTATGAAAAGAAAAGTAAATACGATATATGGTATGTGTATAGGTGAATAGTTAATGATTAAATCACTAGGAAGATTTCTGCTGTTTAGGTAGTATTTTCACAGAAGGTGGAAAAATCATGAGGATTATTGAACAGCGTGTAGTGATAATAAGTTCTACAATATTAAGTATGAAAAGAAAAGTAAATACGATATATGGTATGTATATAGGTGAATAGTTAATTATTAGATCACTAGGAAGAATTCTGCTGTTTAGGTAGTATTGATTGTATTTTCACAGAAGGTGCAAAAATCATGAGGAATATTGAACGGCGTGTAGCGATAATAAGTTCTACACTATTAAGTATGAAAGGAAAAGTAAATACGACATATGTATATAGGTAAATAATGAATGATTAGATCACTGGGAAGACTTCTGCTGTTTAGGTAATATTTTCACAGAGGGTGGAAATATCATGAGGAATATTGAACGGCGTGTAACGATAGGAAACACAGTCGATTGGGGTATAAAAACATACCATATATACTCGATCTGAATAGTGTCAAAATTTGCAATGATGATAGTTCAAAACAGTATTTTAGTACCAACTTTGCTCTAAAGACTGAAAGAAGTCGAATAAATGTTGCTGAAATACGTGCAACGAGAAGAATATACGGGGGACAATGTATGATAGAATATTAAATGAAGTGATTTGGGATGAATGTGAACTTAAGGTTGATGTGTTGAATAAGATGAAGGAGAGCCCTGTGAGATGGTTTGAAGAAAGATTAACAAAACAAATATATAGTGCAAATGTGAGAGGAAGGCGTGGAAGAGAAATACCAAGGAAAGTGTGGTTGGATCATATGAATGATATTTTGAAAGAAAGTTGTTGAAAAGATGCATGGGTGTATTATAGAATAGGCTAAACGTGTGTGTCGAGATAGGAATGTCTGACGATTTATCCTCTCTACCTTACCCAACAGGGATATTGCCCGATGGTCTGTGTGTTTGTGTTTTGTGGGGTGGATCTTTTCTGCATTTATCCTTCCATTTATTATTATAACTAGTCCTCTTCTGTTTAAAGCGTCAGATAAAAAAAAACAGCTTCGCCTCTGAACTCCACCGGGCGTAGAGAATGTCTTATTTACATTGACGGTTACATAGATTTCGCAAATATTGGACGTGTCAATTTGGCGAGTGTTGACATTAAACTGTGGCTAATGTCAGAGTATATAGACGTTCGGCTTTAATCCTTCGAGGGAGCCCATCCCGTTTCCCGCGTCATGCTTCCCGCATCCCGCTGTCTGACCCGGTATTATTTTATTAGAAAGCTGAAAGGAAAGCTGTCTCTCTAGGTACACGGGAAGACTTCTGAATTTTATGTAACTGCTTAAATCGACAATACTGAACATATATAATATATACCCGAACTCATAGTTCGGATTAAATACTAATAATCCTATAGGTTGACGGTTCCCAATTCATGGTACACGAGAAATTACTGACTGGTGGTACATACATGCATACTATGACGCCATTTCCATGTCGGGGTAGGCCGAGAGGACATAACTTTCTTCTCTTAACACACATCTTTCGCCTCTATTATATCCACACACCTTATCATATAGCTCTTTTTATTCACAATATCATTAACTTGATCTAACAACACTTTTATTTAATGATGCTATGATCAATTTATATGAAATTTACTATTCAGAGTACTGCGAAATCTTATTTGTTTGAGTACATCAAATAAAGCTGTCAAAATATAAGGTAAACCGATGCCAGCTTTACACTATTTACAAAAAAGTGTTTATTATTACTAGGACTATGAATTCAAGCCTTAGAGTAGATCTATGGTTAGTTCTTTTAGAACAGGCATTGGCAAACTATGACCCGCAGGCCAAATCCGGTCTGCCGTCCATAAGAATGCATTTTACAATTTTAAAGAAATACAATTTTAAGTACGCGCTACAACGGAACGGCCGACCACCGAGTTGAGAAGTTGCGAGATACAACAGTACGTGGCGCTCTTAGAGTTTCGCATTCGGTGACCTCTGCTGTGACACCACGCAGCTATAATTCGGCAACATTTCTAGTGTCACGTGTATTGCTGTTCTTTTTCAAAGATGAAATACGTAAAATCTCAATACAGGTCAGCATTATTAGATGAATATTTGTAACCAATTTCTATGATTAGTGAAATATTATCTCAAAAAAAAGCAATCCCATTCTTCTTATCAGTAGAACCGTCTTTCAAATAATTGTAGTCTTTTTCAGTCTACTTATTATTATCACGTTACATTTTGTTCAATGAATTTATGAAAACTTTTTTCCTTGTTATTTAAGTAGACCTACCTACATAAATATCCAAGAGTTTGCCTCTTGGCCCATAGAGCCTAAAATATTTACTATATTGCCCTTTACAAAAAACGTAGGCCGACCGGCCGGCTTTCTAGAATATTATCGCATGCCTATATTATATTATGGGATGTTGATGCCCAGTTGTTTGAGATTTTCTTTACGTCACATGTTATAAGCATTTAATATACGACCATGAGAGCCCACTTGAAACTTTCGAAATGATATTTTTGCTACTCTCTATACTGTCATATGTTCAAATAACTACCAATGTGCCAGTTAAAAAAAATAGTAACCATTTAGCTTTAGTTTATAAGTGTCCTGGATAATGTGAGCAATCTCGAAACCGGTAGGATAATAAAATTAAACACACGTGGAAACAGTGTTTTCTAAAAAAAAACTCTCGTGTTTTTGCATAGATACACGAGTGCAATGTAAAAAATTTCTATTGCCGCCCCTGAATATGGACCATAGACAAAGTGTTGACATTTTGAATGAAAAGTCAATCACTGTGGTTTTATGAGAAAATACCGAGTGCAAATTTACTTTTTAAAATGTAATATTTAGAGTACAGCCTTTTGGGTGTATCAATAATTAAACACGGCGATGCGAATCTCAAACAGAATCCGGCGTGTGATAATATTAATATTTGCGCCCAGCATATTTACAAGTTTATCCAGAATAACTTATCTACACTATTATAATGTTGGACATACAATAATAATTGGCCCGAGCAAATACGGCTTCGTTTTCCAGATAAAATATTACCAATTATAATGCTTTATATGTGAAAGATCTGTTTGTTTATTAAATAATGTTTTATCAATCTTGATTATTGTTTTCTCGAAAATCATTTTTCAAATTATTAAACCAAATTGTTTTTAACCCTTTCAGACCTGAATTATTGTTAAGGGAGAAAAAAAATAATTTAAGAGTGGATTAGGCTTCATCGGGGTTTTAATAGAAGAAAAATGTTTTTTTTTTTTTTCCAAGAAATTGAACATGTGCATAATTATGCCCAACAGGTCTCAACGTACACAGACGACTGAAAAGAGAATCTTGTTGCATAGGTTTTTAAAAGAAAATTTGCCGTTATATTATGCTATTCGTTATATTACGAGTATTTTATTCGTTATATTATGCTTTAAAATAAGTGTGCATAATTATGCACACAGGGTCTGAATGAGTTAATATAGACAGAGGTTGTTATACTTCAATATTCTTTTCTGCAATTATTTTTTCAATTTAGAAGCGAATACAGTGAATATGATAGTATACATATAACATATGTAAAGGTTATGCATGGTGTGAAATACTTAACTTATTGAAGACGGTATAGTGTATATAGTTAGTTGTGGTATATACTCGTATATGATAACATATGTATGTGAATGTTGTGGTTCGAAATTATTTTTGAAGACATTATAGTGTATATAGTTAATTGCACATGTAAAGGTTGTGATTTGAAATGTTTTTTGAAGACAGTAGTGTATTTAGTTAGTTGTAACATATATGTAAAGGCTGTGGTTTGAAATGCTTTTTGAAGACAGTATAGTGTTTAAAGTTAGTTGTATATGTAAATGTTGTAGTTCAAAATGTTTTTGAAGACATTATAGTATATACAGTTAATTGTATATGTAAAGGTTGCGGTTTGAAATGCTTTTTGAAGACAGTATAGCGTGTATGGAAGTATATTGAAAGATTATATTTTTTGTACCGCATTGGACTTCTATGCGTAAGGTTGCCGCGGTAGTCTCCTTGAATGACACAGGGATTTTTTCGTTTAGTACTCGAGGGTATAAGTATACCTATGACTTCGTTCATATCTATTCTTTCAAAAAGCGAACAAAAAACACGCTGGTGATTTTTCCCCCGCTCCGATCCCCGATCGTCTCACTTATGTGGGCCATCGAATCCACTACAGCAATTGTGAGTTTGTTGGTGTGCAACGGCTCACTCAAATAAATAAAAAACTTCACGGCACAGCTTCGCTTTCCAACTGAATTATTGACGTTGGAATAGCGAAGAAATCCTCGACTACGAGGTCCAGCAATGATGAGTTTTTGATATAGCTTTTGAGGACAGTGTATTGAATATAGTATATGAAAATATTGTGGTTTTAAATGTCGTTTCCCTATTTTATTGTAGTTGTTGCCATATAAAAAGTCATATACTTTGATTTTAAATCTTAAGTTGTCAGAACATCAGTCTTACTTGTTTTTTTTTACTACACAATACGTTTTCTACATTCTACTGTCATAAATAAATACACCATAAAAAAATATTAAAATTTTTAACATTCATTTAATATTTTCATGCATTACATACATAAAATAATAAAAAAATATACAGTAAACGTTTGTACACTAAATGAAAATTAAATTGATATAAGAATAAATTTAATGTAAAAGAAATATATTTTTATATTCAAATATATTTCAGTATAGAAAAAATATTACTATACACGTACATAACATATATTTAATTTGTCCTTTAAAAAAAACAACAGAAAGTGTTTTTGAATTCTTCCTTATTTGATCTGGAAGATAATTTGAATACATTTTTTTTCAACTGCAGTTCTCATGACAATTGTTCTAATTGATATTTTTGATTTTCAAATTATGACATTCCAATACCAATTTAAACCAACGCATTAAAAAATTACAATAAAAGATTTGTATTGCCCACATTGAAAATATCATCACGTATCCACTGGTTGAAAAATGTCTCGATTTATATCATTGATACTGGAGCATAACAGTCAAACAGGTAACTATTACAGTAACGACACAAACATGCAAATATTTGCGGAACAAGCGAAGTAATTTTTAAATAAATTGACCCACTTCATTAAATATTACAATATTTGCGAGGATTTCGGGCGGGTTTCTCTTCGGTTAGTTTACTTTTAAAATTCTCTTATACCCAGAATTTATTCGTTTTCGATAGATTTTCATTTATTATGTTTGTTCTGCGTACATTGACAGTTTCTGCATTGGGTTAGTAGAGAAATCTGTTCGAAAGCGACAAAAGAGTCCAATAAATCGTTCAAAAGGATCATGTAGACGTGTTTCACTTTATGAGCATTTGGAGATAGTATCTTCTCCGCTTTTATTTAAATCTGGCAATCTTTCATTTTCTACGCTAAATTTATACAAAAAGCAGTACAAGCTTATACGAACGAATTTCTTAATGTATAACCAAAATCAAAGTACGAAGCAGGCAGACAACCTAACAATCTGACTTGGCTTATCGTTAGATATATCTATAAGCAAGCCCTGATATCCCGTGGGCACGTGGCTCATGAGCAACTCGCAGTATAACCGCAGTTAGGTGGGAATCCAGCCATTGTGCTTCTTAAAAGTAAGCAAAATAAAATAGCGCTTTATAAAGCTCCGTTTTACGAAAGGATACTGTAGATTAAACTTGTCGACTTTCTTGAAACTTTGTAACATAGGGTTTGATTTGTCAAGATTGTGTGCTTGCTGAAGTAAAAACCTGTGATGGTATGTATTTATTATCAGTAAAACATGTCAGTATGCCATTTTTTTTTATCAAGGTGAAAAGGATTTCGCGATTGAACTATGTTGGGAACCGTTGTTCTCTAGCATAATCTTTGAGATATTTGGTCTATGTTTAAAGTCATTGAGTTTACAGTGTTTTGATTCATCGCAAATTATTATTCATTAGGATACTTGAGTTATCTACCAGAGTGCACAATTAGTTGGCATATGATAATCTTAAAATGGATACGATCTTTTGCACCCTAAATCTTAAAACGATTTAAAAACACAATGATTTAATGAAGGATTAGTAACTTTTAAATATTGTAAGAAATTTCTTATGTCACCGTTGTTGATCGCCTCTTTGCGAAGAGCTGTTCAAAGATTGGCACGAGCAGAGTACCGGAATATCGGGGTAGTGGGGTAGTGGGAAGTGGGCTGGGCATGTCGCGAGGATGTTTGCCCCGTATCAACAGTCTGTTTGCATGATTCCTATCGCAGGTCCGGTCTGAAAAAAGGCTGACTCGCTGTTTGAGTTGGTCTTGCAAAGCTAATGATAGCGGATCTGGAACAGAGGTGGGCTGATCGTTGAAACAAAGTTAATTTATGTATTAATAAATAAATTGTCAACTTTGCATTTATAAAAATGTAGATTATACTAAAAATTGTCATACTCCCATACACATGATATATTTTGCAAAAAAAAACGTACGATTATCTTGCTACAATGTAAGATATATATTTTTTTCAAAATGGAGCTCTTAATATATAACAACCGCGTAATATTAAAAGTAGCAAAAACGATTATACGTAATAGTGTGTTGATGTCCACCTTGATGTGTGGGAGTGAAACTTGGATTATGCAGAAGGGTAAAAGTGATAGATTGTTGAATTGATTTATATCTAGAACCCTTATTTACACCAGCTATATCCCAATCCAACGTCCATCGATGCTAAGTATGATGTTTAATTTCATTCAAAAGATCAGTTGCTGGCTGTGTTAAATCGGATTGGAGACAACCGGTATAACATGCTTCCTTTGACAAGAAATCAACACATTTATTACCAGTGATACCATTATGTGAAGGAATTATGACAATAAGTTACTTAAGCAAAGACTACGAACAATATTAACAATACTAAACTGTGACTATAATATTTATAAACAAAACGTAAATATTAAATCTCAACTACGACAGTACTTATTCTTGCATACTGACATAAGCACAACCGATTTTATATTATTTGGTGATATTTCTCAATAAATTTTATATGTTATCGAGTTTAACCAGGATTGTTATCCATATAAAATAAATTAATAATTTGAATTATAAATATCAACAGAGATTCGGTCAAAAGAAACTAACGATAATTAGCGATTTCCTAAAAAGCTTGTGTTTATTACGGAGTTCAGTCTTCATATCCACCGACACACGGGGAAAAAAACGATAACTGAATATGTATTCAATCTAGTCATCCCGTGTGCGACTGAAGATGCTCTCAACAGTTATGTTCGAGAAGAAGGCAGAATATTTTTAATTTTATTCAAAATATCTATTACTAGCTGTGAAAAATCAGACAACCAGTAGAACATGCTTCCTTTGCCAAGGAATCAACAAATCCTAAGTTATCACATGTAAAATATAAATTTGAAAACCCAAATTCGTCGGGTTGAGTCCGATAAAGCGTTCCTCATGTTCCGCCTCTGATTTTTTGATGGCAAAAGCTGTGATACGAGCAGTGTTTGATTCCTCAGATATAAAGTCAACATTTACGATCGCTCAGGTGAGTATTGTTTGTTGTAAATAAGCGCGGGGTAAACGATAAATATTTGTTAAAAAATAATACGTAATTACAAGTGTAAATTTACAGATACCGATTCTGTAAGACTTGTTGTGTGCGCCGGGAAATCGGGGATTTAGGTGTACAGTGGATGGATTCATAATTTGCGAATTTCTTAGATATAGTTTCATTTTTACACGGTCTCAAAAATAATATGTTATTACAAGTGTAAATTTACAGATACCGATTACGTAAGACTTGTTGTGTGCGCCGGGAAATCGGGGATTTAGATATACAATGGAGGGATTCATAATTTGCGAATTTCTTAGATATAGTTTCATTTTTACACGGTCTTAAAATTCGTTCTTGAAAATAAATACAGTTGAACTTGGTTCTCGAACGTCTCTTATCTCGAACAATTCGGTTCTCAAATATATTGTTTTAATTCAGTTCTCAAACATAATTCGGTTCTGGAACATACTTTTTCAATGACAATGCTATGTCTCACTATTTTTTTTAAATGCAAATAAAAACATACTTAATTGGACAGGTATTTAGTGAGACAAAAAAGAGAAAGAACACCAAAAGGAAAGACGAAAAAAGAAAGAACATAAAAGAGAAATACCACCAAAAGGACAGACACCTGACGTTTTTATGCAAGGTGATTCCCTTTCCAAACAATATTATATATCCCCCTCTCCACTTGTTCCAAATATCTTCCACTTACACCATCAGCTCTCTTCAGTATAGATAAAGTTCAGTTAAAGTTTAATTGATTTAATTTATTTATTGTGTATTTTTGGGGGCCTGGAACTGATAAATCCAATCTACATTGCTTTTTATGGGAAGAAAATGTCCAGTTCTCGAATAGTATTCTGGAACGGATTAAGTTCGAAAACCGAAGTTCCACTGTATTATTATTGGCTCACTAGATAATATATACGAACACCGAAACCTGTCTATAATATCATATAGACAGGTTTCGGTGTTCGCGAGGGTAATCTCATGTTTTTTGTGCGACAAATGAAAATATCATTTGAATTTATTTATTTCCATGTACCTATACAGTTCTTGCAACCTTTATTCTTTTACTCCACGAATATATTTCTTTTAATCAATTAGAAAAATTACCTCCGTGGCTAAGTTGGCAAGATGCTTGTCTCCCAGCCCAGGGGCTACGAGTTCGATCCCCGTTGGAACCCATATATTTTAAAAAGGATTCCAGTCTGGTCATCATTCAAGGCCTTTTGAACATCTCTCTAACTGGTTGGAAGAGAGTTACATGACAATAAGTTCGCCAGGTTGACTATATACAACGCAAGTGAAATACAATAATGCAAAGATGATGAGGGCAATATTTGAAAAACTAGTTTCAGACTCTTTGCTTTGAGTTTCACCATAAATTGAACCATGCTTGGTTGTCAAACATTCTACGAACTAGGGCACGGGCGTCATATTATACATCCAAAATGGACGTACTATATATATGTGCAAAATAAACTCTACCCATAAACACATTTTTTATGCATAGATCAACGCTGTATGTATAAAAATATCAAGTATGTTAAATGGGTATTTTACAGTTAAATCACTATTATTGTTAAATTATCTAATAACTTTTATTAATTACTCACAGTTCGTCATCGCACGTGTTTGCAATTACTAAAAGTGAACAGGTATCAGACGCACACGTCTAGTGCGTGTGAGTATACTTACTAATAGAGATTTTTAACAAGACTGAACCTTGTTTTTTCTTAGATAATTTGGTATTGCTCTGTTTTTCAACTTCAAGAGCGCTTCCTTACTAGTTGAACCTATTGACTTACTACAAGTCTATTGAAAACTTCCCCGATTCGGATATTTGCCTAAGGGAGGATGGAAGACTTCCATGGAAGAGATACCGCTACATGAAATGTTTTGTCGAAATATAATTAAGTACCATCAGGAATCGAAGCCGAAACCCCTGGGTGTAAGACAGCGTCTTACCAATTAGGCCACTGAGATCAGCAATTATTTCACAACTGATAAAATATGGGTTGGGTAAGAATGGGAAATAAATTGGTTAGACCAATTTCTTTCCCCAGACTCTTCTTTTTTACGTCGTCCTTAACTGTTCATGCAGGGAGGCTCTGGAACAAATTACAAACTAATGTTAGACACTCTCTGTCATTGGCATGTATTAAAAAGTGATTGAAAAAACTGTTGATTTCCAGTCAGTAATGTAATGTGTTTTATTTCTGATTTTTATTTCCTCTCCACCATCCCCTCCTTTTTCCTTTGATTGACGATATCTCACTTTTATTTTTACTATGTATATTTTTCATGATTTTATACAGTGGAATAATGATTTGAATATTTTTGCGACTATGTAACTTCCTTGATATACTGTGTCTGGTTGGTTGGAAGAGATTGCCGCCTGGCAATACGTCCATCAGATTATTTTTTAATGAAGTGTGAAATAAATAAATTATGACAAGAACTGTATGACCACTGGAAGTAAATACATTCATATTATATAATTACAATATTTGAATATCGCGATGTTTATATTTGTCGCACAAAACATACGGGGGAACCCTCGCGTACACCGAGACCTGCCGTATTTGATATTACCTAGTGAGTCAATGATAATATTTATAGTCCTTAGCCAGTAGTGAGTAGAGTAAACGGTTAAATATGTACCTTTAATAAATAATTGATGTAGGGTTAAAGAGTTTGCACAAGAACTTGAATGGATCTCTGCCGAAAGTGTTACTGCTATTAAGACCGATTGTTTGTGTTTACCAATTAATATTGCTTTAAATATTAGTTCGTACTAACATTACTAGTGGTGATAAATTACTGGTGTTGCCAGTCATATGATATAATTACTTGTTTTCACTTTCGTTTAATTAAAACATATATAATTGAGTGATATTTTTATTTTATTTTTGTATCTTTTGTTTTTTTTTGTATTTTCTTTCTCTATGGTCATATTGTGGTTAATTCTTCGCTGATGAATGTCAAGTCTATATTGTTAATAAAAAACGTCTGTGCCAAAATCGCCTCTACTTTTCCATGTTTTTCGAGTTTAGAAAACACAGACTGAAGTAACAGTGATTCAATGTGGGATGATATTTTCCAACCTGACGATCGCTGGTTCAATTCTCGTTGGGAAATGAAAAAAAAAAGGTACAGTACCCGGCTGTAAGTAATACACACCGGGCTTAAGAAAGAGACTGTCAACCATAATCGGCTAACTTCGGCTTTGTAGAGCGTCGTCTTCATCGCAACTCTGTCAACGACTGGCAAATCGCGACGGAACACGTGTACTATATGAATGACAGAGACGACGCTCTACAAAGCCGAAGTTAGCCAATTATTGCCGACAGTCTCTTTCTTAAGCCCGATGTGTATTACTTACCGCCGGGTACTTGTACTGAAGAGTCCGTCTGGTAACAATACGTGCACGTACTCGAGTATGCGAGTGATGCTGTCTCTTCATATAAAAATATATCATAAAACCGTGACCCTTGCGGGTTTGGCAGAGAGATAAAATCTCCAAACATTTCTATCAAAGCACACAATTTTCTCCTCCTCCATAATATTCATACATCTCTTCATGCACAATCTTCTATTATACTTACTTCTTACTTTACTTTTCTTTTAAAATCTAGTTTTATTAGATCCAGCCATGTTTTGTTAGATCTACCTCTTACACGTAGACTTTTCACTTTTGACTTGTGTATTCGCTTAGTCATTCTTTCGTCATTCATTCTCCCCGCATGTCTTAACCATCTTAAATTTACATTTTAAATTTTACTTAAGACATCCGTTTTGTCTATGCAACCATTTCTGATGTCTTTGTTTCGTCTTTTTTTGTACAGTATTATCTCTTTCCGTGAGGTAGTATTGCCAACATGTGCGATGACGAAGTGCGAGATCCGTGCGTACTCCAGTGGTTATAATCTAAGAAACTCTTTTATTGAGGTCAAAGGTAATATTGTCTGCCAGCCACGCTTTTCAATATATTCGACAAATTTATTTATTGCATTTTTTTATGTTTTAAGGGGATCTTAGAATATACGAGTATACGTATATTGAATGACTGTAAAATGTAAATGAAATAAAACATGAAAGTGAAACCCGTGCAAAATCGAAAAGTTGATGGGATTCGAGCAAACGCAAGATTGATTATATAGTATATGGTGCCATTATCGATTAATTGTATTGTATATTAAACCTTCCTTGTACGAGTATACAGAACAACTTGGCGGGTTGATTACTCCTCCATCCAACCAGAAAGAGGTCAAAAAGATCTTAAGTGAGACTCAAACTAAAATTCTTTTCTTTTAATTCGGATACCAACAGGGATACACCCATGACCATGGCACATAGGTTGTCATAAAACTTTAAATGATTTCACCACAGGTTTGAGAGTTGAAAAGAGTAAAAAAATTAAGCAAAACTTTAAAAAAATAATTTAATTAATGTAATGTAATTTAATTAATGTAAAAAATGAAGCACATGATAAAACTATACTTAATCTAATACAAACTCAAAAACAGAAAAGCGTATGAAGTAACATAGACTTAATTTGCACTCAGATTTAATATCATTCTTCAATTCTGATCACTTGAAATATTGATTTATGGAAATAGGTGTCAACCAAGTTAATAATGCATTCTTATATCCACAAGACATTATTTTGATAAAACTGGTCAAAAAGTACATTGTGTACCTTGTGTGAGTGTGACTTCCATGCGGGTGTTTAGGGTTCGATTCCCGATAGTACTTGAAACTTCATGCGTGAGGTAGTATTTCCAACATGTGTAACGACGAACCGCGAGTATTTTGACCTAATCAACTTGTTCTAAGAACATACTCGTATACTCAATAATTGGGACTGACGACAAAGTTGTCTTCCTTTTTATGATC
Organism: Odontocerum albicorne; assembly: GCA_949825065.1. Lineage (NCBI taxonomy): Eukaryota > Metazoa > Arthropoda > Insecta > Trichoptera > Odontoceridae > Odontocerum > Odontocerum albicorne. The sequence goes on from OX463855.1 coordinate 10,957,259, forward strand.
TTTAAGATGTCCAAATTACCAATTCGAATGTGTTGAAGAGTATTCTACGAGTACGAATGAAAAGGAAAAATAAAATTTAATTTAATACGGTAATAATAGTGGGTTTAAATTCCTAGTTCGAGTAGTCTTGAGGAGGGTCTGGCTCTCTAAATGGTGCTCTACAAATTGTACTTTTATTATTATTTAATTATTTTATTTAATAAAAAAATACTGTGTTATTCCACTAAATACACTAATCCTCGCTACACGTGTTTCCACGTTCCATCCCAAGGTTCTCTTTAGGCAAAATAATCCTGGTTTGTAATGAGAGCAGTGCTTAGGAAAGATGGAGCGGAGATCGATGTAATTAGTGGAATAACAAAATAATTTAATGTTAAATATTGTAGTATGGAGTTTCATAAAGTTAAAACTGAAACCTTTGATAAATTATTTTAGTTTTACCTATAAACCTGGGAGTGTTAAAAATTTGTTTCGAGAATTTAGCTTATTTTGTTATTTACTTCAAATGCCTGAAATTAAATGGTTCATAAAATAATCAAATTAGTTTCTTTATCTTTTTCTCTTAATACTTATAAAGTTAGAAAACTAGATTTATTATTCTAAATAAACGGTTTTCAATCACAATACTATGTTTCATGTAAAAATATGGATTTACGATGCGAATAAATTTTATACCTGAAGAACAGTGGTATATAACTATTTATTGCATCTTGCCAGATACAAAATACGTTACGGATTCCATCGGACCCTCACATCAAAGGATGCTGTAGGGGGGATGTGATTAAGAGATAAATCCATCCCTAACAATCTCTCACCCCTCGCTGGATGGCGGGCGGGGCTTGCCCAACGCCGCCCCCGGGATACAAACCCGCTTCGTAGCGTTCGGGCCATTGTGTGGACTCACTGAGCCGCGATCATTCCGACGGGTTGTTTCATGGGGTTTGGAAGGGTGAGTTTCGCTCTTTGATGGTGGAATAGGGTTGAAAATTGTTCCTTTCGGGAAATCTTTTGGTGAAATGTTTTCTAGTGGGTATACAGATTTCTAATCTAGACTATTTGAACCTTTTATATAATGTATACAGGTATATAAAATACTAATGGCATTTTCAATACAACACTTTTCGTTTGAAAAACTTAAAATATTCGACGTCTAAAAAAAAAACAAAATATAAGTTGAACCAGGAAGAGGTGATCTAATCTATTTGTAGTTCTTTCTTATCATAAATAAATATACATATTTATCATTACACCATTTTCCCGTTAGGGTTGGCATAAAGGACATCGCTACATTTTCCTGCCACGACACACTTCCTTCGCTTCCTCCACATTCATGTGCCTTCTTATCCAGTTCCTTCTGTTTCTTTTATTCCTTACTAAGCTACAGCCGCTCGTGTGATTTGACAACTTACATAAAAAAAGCTGTTATCTAGTTTATTTCTCTGTTTTGTAAAATTTTGGACTGTTATTTTACTTTCTCTCTTTACGCTAGCAGTAAATCTGGGGTTGAGTATTTGTGTAAGCCCATTCATCCTATCGTGTAGCCCATGACGGAGCATCGTGACTCCCATGATAATCTTTGACGACTCATCTACATCAATCCCTGCACTCCGAGGCGAACGACAGTTTTAAAGGGTAGTTCAGTTGCATCTCTCACTTGGTCAGTCCAACGCATTGAGATTCTTCCTTTCACGTCTCCAGTAACCACAAACCTCTCCAAACTGTCTCCCTCCCACGAGTAATGTGCCCAAAGAGTCGGAGGACTCGTCGAAGGTACTCGTATATTGTCGACAATCTGTCGGTGATTCTGAGTTCTTCGAGAATGGAGGCGTTAGTTCGTCTTGTTGTCCATGGAATTCGTGATATCTTTCTGCAGCACCACATTTAAAATGTATCTATTCTACGTCTCTCATTTGCTCTTCGAGTTCAAGTCTCCGCGCCGTACATGAATATTGCGGCATGGCTTGGTGATAAGTATGTAACATATTAAATGGATTAATATTCAAGCTCCTTTAACTGATATATCGTTTACGCTTTGAATGACGATATTATGAAAAACTAGCTGTCATACTATGACAGCTAGTTTAAAAAAATTTAATAGCGTAGAGTAGCAAAATAAATTTGTATAATTTTTTTACTGGTTGAGAAACGTTCTATAACGAATTTTTTTTTGACAAAAATTGATTGAACGAATAAAAAAACACATATAGGGAAAAAAATACGTATGTACAATGTAAAGGTATGTGAGTATATACGAGTATGTAAGTATTGACACCAGCCCCTAGTGTCACTTCCGAACAATACGCGTCCTCGCATCTAGAAAAGGTTATTGCTAGCCCCAGGTGTTAAAATAATTGGCGCGTCCTCCCTCGGCCCTCCAGTTCTCAAAGGGTTGACATGTCTTGCAGTATTAACCAAAATAGAAATATGTCATTATTTTTTTCTAAATTTGAAGAAACTGTAACCTTTTTTACTATATTTATTTATTGAAAAGCACATTTTTAGTTAAAACTTCCAGTCACTATCCTCTTCCCCTAATTTTTTTATCTCTACCGACATGTCCTAAGTTATGACAATATTTTCTTCCAAAAAAAACTTGCTTCTTTTACTTTTGTCTGGTTCAACTTACAGTAGATACCCGGCGATAAGTAATACACATCGGGCTTAAGAAAGAGACTGTCGGCCATAATCGGCTAACTTCGGCTTTGTTGAGCGTCGTTTCTTTCCCTAGAACGCTTGACAATGATTGACAAATCGCGACGGAACACGTGTATGAATGACAGAGAGGACGCTCTACAAAGCCGAAGTTAGCCAATTATGGCCGACAGTCTCTTTCTTAAGCCCGATGTGTATTACTTACCGCCGGGTACTATACTTCATTTACTTTTGTCTGGTCGGTTGGAAGAAATTACCGCCTAGCAATAAGCTCGCCAGTATTTGTAATAAAAGTGTTAAATAAAAAAAAAGTTTCTTTGTAGTTCGTCTTCCCTTAGTAAGTTTTCTGCGTTTATCACATTAAATATGTTTTGCTAAACGCGATGATGACAGCCGCCACATTGTTATCATTAAAGATAAATTGTTTTACTTTTTTAAATATTTTCTAGTTAGAGCACCCTAGAGGAGAGTCTGTTTTCTAAATAGCACTGAATAAATTATTATTACTCTATTAAATTGTGTGGTCTAAAAAAACTAACGTTCAATCTTTTCTAACTAACAATAAATCAGTTTTAAGAGGCCGGAAGTTAAAACAAACTGTAACCCTATTGAAAAAAAATGGGTATCAACGGGAAACGAACCCGTAATCCTCGGGATGAGAGATATGTGTTTTACCAACTAAGCCACAGAGGTGTATGATAGTAAATTAATATTCGGTTGGTTGAACGATATTACTTTTTGGTAATAAGCCCTCTTTATTGTATATTGTACAGTTATACCGAAAATTGCTATACTAATTATAAAATCAACTCTTCTATAATTCGTATGCAAAGACTGGGAAACGAGTTTTGCAACAATTTAGATATTTTTAATATAAGTATATATATGTAGTATTCGCCAGAATATCACAACAATATTTAGAAATAGCTACTAACTTTGCGCTCTCCTTTATTAATATAAATAACATAATATAAACGAAACATTAAGGACAATACTTTGCCTCTGGAGTTGAGTAACCCTGCATCAACATGTGGAAGGTTTCGATTCTCAAAGCAACTTGCATCTCGTTCTACAAGTGAGCCCATGTGTTTTCTATATCTCAAGACCTATCCATAAAATTCTCAAAAAATCCAATTTTTGTTCTACTATATGTAAGCGCTTTCCACTAAAAACAAATCTGAGTTCTTTACCTCTATATAATAAGTCTTCGACAATTACGTAAGTCTGCTTGGTGAAGTTTGGTAATATTTTGTGGTATACATACATAACATATATTGAACTTAAATATACACATAATTATTAAATAATTTTAAAACAATGACTGTAATTTATTATTACTAACTACTGCTTTTTGTATCTTCATGTTAGTTTAAGATAAAGTTATATTATTTGTCAATAATTTTAAGTACTTGTATAACCTGTCACATCTTCATTTGTATATAAAGACACTGTTATGCCGTTAATTAAATAAAATAAAAAAATAAGTTAAAAGAAAAGCTTAAAAAATAAATAATAATACATTATGTGGTCTTGCTATGGAAATGATGATAGTGATGTCATTGTTATATGGGCAGCTGGGGCTATGATGTAAGTATCAAATAAAAGTATACCATAGATAGGCAGTTTACGTTCAGATCATAGAGAAAGAAAAAAAAATGGGGGACCATTATTTCATTAAAATTATTAAATAATCTTAATGTTTTATTTCGTTTACTCATTAATCTCAAGAAATTTTATGCATTAAAGAACTCATTTGCCTTTCCCTTCGAATGAAATGTACTTACAACTACTATACTCGTACGTCCGTGGATGACTTCTGTGATTCAGTTGATAAGACGCTTGTCTCCCAGCCTGGAGGTTACAGATTCGATTCCTGTTGGAACCCTTGATTTTTTAAAGGGAATTCCAGTCTGGTTTTCACTTAAGGCCTCATTTACATTTTCTAGTTGGTTGGAAGATATTGCCACATGGCAATAATACAACGAAAGTGTGATAATACAATATGCAAAAAAAATGTTTTCTATGCATTTAAAAAAGATTGTTAGATTGAAATAATCATTAATGAAACAAGAGGAAGAAATTTATTACTAAGAAAATTGCCATATTTACGAACGCCTTTTGGACAAAGAAGTTTCGTGTACTTAGTTCCAAATCTATTTAATGCGTTGCTTAAAGTTATAACCTGTATTAAAATATATGGTACATATAACTGAAATTGAAAAATGACTGATAATCAAACTATGCCCTTGCGGTCTTCTCTCTTGAATGTATTTTTTTTTGTCATCTATTTATTTTTCTGTGTTTTTTTTTATCTTCTTGTTCTACGTGTTCAAGGGTGTGGGCTGAAAAACATCTGGTGTCCCCGTGGCTGGGTTCGCCCTATACTGGTGGGGTGTATCTTGGCCGAGAGGATGTTATTAGATGAGCCCAGACCTTTTGATGGCTTCTGTATTTAATGTATTATCTGCAATTTATGTGTTTTAGAAGTGTTATTTAAATATATTTTGTACGTACTATGTTGCTGTCAATAAGTCTATATTTATTTATTTATTTATTATTTAACTAGATTTATTAAGCAGTAACGGCAATATATGAAAACTCTAATTGGATCAAAACCATGCAATTAAGAAATATTTCATGTGCAGTTATTTCTCGTTTACTACGTTTTTCTCAGTTTACGTATTGTACTTTGTTCACAAATCAGTAAATTACCGTTTGTAAAATAAATGTTTCTAATTTAAATGTCAATTTTTTTTATTTAACGTGATTTGGTGGGATTTTTTTAAACTTACGATTATCTATTGTATATGTGTTTCTATGCTATTATTTTTTGTTTCGTTTTAAAAAACTTTAGTTTCGTTTTGTGAAACATTGTGTTGTGTTTTGTGAAAAATTGTGCCTTAAGACGGGTTTTGCGCCTAGTTAGTTACGTAGGGAAGTGTTTTGTATATTTCATTGTGAAAATTTAAAAGTATATACAAAAACGAAAATAAAAGTACTACTAAAATATCAAATGCAATATGTAAACGATAAAATTTATTAATTGTATTAAAATGCCAAAAATATAGTATAGTATATTGTATTGTATAACATAGTATATCATATGTATAAAACACACAAACTAAACAATTATTTAAGTATCCCCGGCCTATGACATGCGGCGAAATATATTCCTATCTATTTGATGATAAACCATGGTCACCAGAGGTATATCCGAAAAGTAAACAGTGGCGTACCCCGCGAGCTGTGCCCCACCCCCCGGCCTCCAGGCCCGGGCATCCGGCGAAGGGGCTCGACTTATACAGACATATTATGTTACGCTGCTTTTCAAATGTTCTTCATGCTTCACTCCCTTCACTTTCGTTATTGGACCATGTCTACAATTCTTTCACATGCATACTTATACACACCATCACTTTCCCTGCCAGAGTAGGCAGTGAGGAGAGTGCGCCAGATTTTCTAATCACTTAATTCTGTATTCTGTCATACATTGTTAACCCATGTATTCTCAGTATATAAATTTCTACATCTGTATTCGGCTCCTTTTAGTATTTTTTTCAAATCCACGTTCCACTTTCATAGATTAATGTTGGTACTCAAATATTGTTATGGACTATCATTTTAGCAGATTTCGATAATATTTTACTCGATTACATATGTTTTAGTACGCCATTGACTTTGTTTCCTATCGCTACACGTAGTTCAATACCCCTGATAATTCTTCCATCATCTGAGAAAATGAGAAAATACTAACTTATTAGGAGAATTTCTCAACTTTCTCTAATCTTTCATTACTCTCTCATATATCGCATTTACTTTTTCTTTTCTATTACCATGATTTTGGATTTCGCAATTTTTCATTCTCACATCTTTCTCTTCACAACTCTCGTACAATTTATTCATCCAACGATAATTCATCTTCACTCACCACTAATACTACCATATAATCAGCGTATATCAAACTATTCGACTTATATACCACTTATTGACCTCTGTAGTTACTTCGTGCATGAATTTATGTAAATATAAATTAACCAAGATGACAATACATCCTTGCTTTACACCTTTTGCAATATTAAACCATTTAGTCAATAAACCGTTCACAGTAATAATAATGCTGAAATTATCAATTGATTCAAAGAAGAAATTTTAATTTGCATGTCACTCTGAAAAGTATTCGACAATATGTTGAGAAAGAGTGTTTAATTGTAAGGACTCACATTCATGGGGTCTTGTAAATCGACTTTAATATGCGCGTATGTACCAGGAATGTGCAGTCTCGATCAACTCGTACCCCCTAAAGATGTGTTCCTACTTATTTAAGTAAAAAATCAACAAATATAATACCCATTTGAGGAACATTTTATTGGAATTTCATTTATAAGTGTCTATCTACTCGTATGTACATAGGAACTTGTAAAATAGAATTAAAAACGAAAGAGATTGTAACGATGGTCGTTATCAATGTAGCGTGTGTCCTATTAGGACGTGCTGATGATTTTGATATCGACATCGCTATCTTCGTTTTAGTCGATTCTGCGTTACTTCTCGTTCAGAGTCATCGATATAGCGGATTGCTTATCTTTATAAGTCATGATGATCTTGATTTGTATTCGATGAATATAGACTCAGGAATGCGGATATAAAACGATAAGTGGACAGCGGGTAAATAAATAACAAGTCTTGACAGTTGAATGAATGACAATAATAATATGTTTATTTCTCGGCGCGCGGACAATTTATACAAATGAGTGAATACATTCGCGATACATATCTGCCTTGCTCTAGCGCATGAATTGGCGGTATATTAATTATTTGTATTTGGAGATGGCTAGCCAAGTCGCAGACACTGTAAATAGTAAACATTGTTGTTGCTCGTAGCGTGTAACAATATATGAATGCTTCATCGGTCATTGACCTGTATGTTTACTATTAACAATAATTAATTTAATTTAATTGTGTTTAACAATTCACTTATTATTTTGACAATTATTTATTTACTAGGTAGGTGTCCTACAAGATTATATGAATATGTAAGAACTTATAGTAATGATATTTTAAAGTTTTTATTGTTGTTTGAAGTTGGTAGTAGGTGTCTGATGTCTTATAAAATTATTTTTCAATATAATAATTTCGCTTTTAACTTTGTGAAACTTCATTTTGAATATTTAATCATAAATTACTTTGTTATTAATCTCCGCTATATCTGTTTCTACCTCAAGACTGGATATCTTCTAACGGAATGGTCTCGCTTTGTTATGAGTGTGACACCAGTTGGACTTAAGCATTGCTTTCGTAACAAATTGAGGTTATTACGCTTATAAAGAGCCTCAAGACAGGTTGTAAAAGCACGTTTCGTAGGGATTCATGTAATTAGGGAAATTATGTATTTATTTTATTAACTATTTCTGTAAATAAGGCTTACACTTTTCTATACTTTTGATAAAACCTATAAATATTGTTGCTTAGTTATGGTACATGCTAGAAACTTTTCACAAATACCATGACTTTCATGCTTTCAAAAGCAAAGCAAAAAGAAACAAAATTCATAGATTTTATAACATCTCTGTAAATAAGGAATAAAATAAATATTTTTTCCCTTAATACATTATTCCCCGCTACACGTGTTTCTGCATCTTATCTTGAGAATCTCTTCAAGCGGAATAATTTCAACTTGTTACAAAAGCAATTAGTGACATGGTCGAGCAATGTCTTGAACAGTAAGTAAAAAACTGGATCAATAAAATAAAATAAAGTTGTCATGAATAAAATAAAATAAAGAGTTACCAGTTATCATGAATAAAATAAAAAGATATCATGAATAAAAATCCGATATCCAAATTGATAAATATATAATATATATTTATCAATTTGGATATCGTACAGGTATATCAACTTTCATATTTATCTGGAGATTTCTATTTCGTTAAAATTTTAAATACGTGTTGTATATTTTTTTTAAACTCAGCTATCCACATTCTCTACAATATTTTATGGTTTTTAATTGATACGTTGGGAAAAAATGCTAAGTAGCAATAAACCTGAGATATTGTAATTTTGTGTAAGTGTTGAAACAAACACCATGTTAATAAAAATCATTATAGCCGATTTACAGAATCATGTCGTTTGCCTGTCGGGGTAGGCAGAGGGAACAGAGCGCTAGACTTTCTTCGCCTTCTCTACACATAATACTGCTACATTTTTTTGCTCACTTTTCATTGCCTTTTTTTTAATAATTCGCTTGATTCAAACATACTTTCCTTGGTCTTTATCTACTAATACTTCCACTCACATGTGCGCTGTATATTTATTTTCTTAGTATTGTTATTCATTCGTTTTTCATGCCCAAACTATTTCAGAGTGCTCGTTTTGATCTTTCTTAATAAATCTAATAAATAATAAATAAATAAATATAGGTTTATTGATATCAACATAGTATGTACTCGTACATAATACAATACATTTAGACACATTTCAAGAACACATTAAAAAAAGAATACATTAAAAAACGGAAGCTATCAAAAGGTCTGGGTTCATCTAATAACATCCCCCCGGCCAAGATATACCCCACCAATATAGGGCGAGCCCAGCCACGGGGACACCAGATGTTTTTCAGCCCACACCCTTGAACACGTAGAACAAGAAGATAAAAAAAAACACAGAAAATAAATAGATGACAAAAAAAAATACATTCAAGAGAGAAGACATTAAAAGGTCCGGGCTCATCCCACAAACATTCCCCCGGCCGAGATACACCCCACCAATGTAGGGCGAGCCCGACCGCAAGGGCATCGGGGGGTTTCCATCCCACACCCCCGCATATCTAGATTAAAGAATAAATAAAAAAACAAAAACGTATGGCAGAAAACAAAATAAAAAGTAAGCCCACATATACCACCTCAGGTTAACTGTCAGCAAGAACGGAAAAAAAAAGCCTCAAAGGAGTCCAAATTTTACAAAGTGACAAATGGGAAATTAAATCTATATTAAGTTCACATTCATCCATTATAATTTTATTCCGTGTTCTGTCATACATTGTCACTCCGTGTATTTATCTCAGTGCACTCAGTTCTACAGAACTTATTCGGATTCAGTCTTCTACGTACGAGGCATATCCAGAAAGTAAGTGTACTGATGTTTTGTAGGTTACAATTTTTTTTATTTAAACAAAAAAATTACGTGGTTACCGTAGTACATATGTAAGCTATTTTTCGACATAGTCGCCATTCTTCTCAATGCAGGTGGTGAAGCGGGGTATCAACTTTTTGATGCCTTCCTCGAAGTAGTTTCCCGCCAACCCCTCCGTCCACTTCTCCACCTCCTCCTTTACCTCATCGTCGGTTGAAAACCTTTTTCCACCTATATGCAGCTTTAGGGAGGTAAAGAGATAGTAATCTGAAGGTGTTAGGTCAGGGGAATGCGCGGGATGGTTCAGGACATCCCATTTAAACGAGGTGAGCAGTTCCTTCGTGGCGTTGGCCGTGAGTGGTCTGGCATTGTCGTGCAGCAGGCAGACTCCCTTTGTCAGCATGCCTTTCCTCTTGTTCTGAATCGCCCTCCGCAATTTTTTTAGGGTCTCACAGTATCTTGCAGAGTTGATGGTCTCTCCTTGAGGCATATATTCAATTAAAATTATGCCTTGACAGTCCCAAAACACGGATGCCATGATTTTCTTGGCTGAAATTGTGGTTTTGAACTTTTTGGCGGAGAGTGAAGAGGTGTGACGTGACCGTTTTTAAACTCGCGACACCACTTGTACACACTCGTACGATTCATAGCTTTATCACCATATGCAGTTTTCACCTCATTATAAACCTCAACCGGAAGTTTTCCCTTCCAAACGAGATAACGGATGACGCCGCGTATTTCGCACTTGGCGGGAGATTGGATTGACATTTTTCACGAAACGTGTTGTCGCGTCGACACTTCTCAACGTACTGACCTCGAACCGGTCTCGTTGCGGAGAGGAAGGGTCAGGCTACACGGAAGTGTAGCCAACATGTCGAAAATAAAATCCATCCGGTCGTGAGAGCCTCAGTACACTTACTTTCAGGATACGCATAGTACATGTTTTTTTCTTCCATACAATTAAGTTGTTATAAAAATACTGATGCAAACTATTATCTTAGCGGATTTTGATACTTTTCAGTTTCAGTATATATGTTTATATTATGTACCATTGACTTAGTGTGCTGTCGTTACACGTCATTTTATATTACTCGTAACTCTTCCATCATCTGAGAATATATGTTGAAATTAAAAAAAATCATTGTTTCTCAGAGACAAAAAAAAACATTAAAATATTTAAAAAAATAAATCAATTTAAAGAAGCAAGATTTTAAAATAGTTTTTGATTTAAGTTTTAAGTGAGGCGGGTGAGATATATAGTTCATTGATTAATCTAATAAAAGCCCGTCGGCATTTTCTCTCAAACAAATGAAGTACCATGACGAAGGAGCCCTCGGATAATCCAATCGAGAACGGATAATCCACTATTTCCGGACATAGATTTGTAGTGGAGAGTAAGATATACGCAGTGGGTATACATCCCTTTAGTCAATGGTGGAGCATCCCAGCTTTAAGGGCATAAACCTGTACGGGATAAACATTAGCAATTCTACTGTATCAAATTATCATGCGTATTCATCTTTATATCAGGGGTCGATAATTTACAGTTTGTGTGCCTTACAATTATTACTATTCTTTTTACAATATAATTCTATAATGTATGCGGAATGCTACTGATGACATAGTAGTGTTAACGGAGAATGAAGATGAATTACAGAGTTTGATAAGTAAATTTTATGAGAGATTCGAAGAGAAAGATCTGAAAATGAATAATGTGAAACCCAAAGTCTTGTCGATAGAAAGTGTTAATGAAAAAGTTGTAAACAAGAAAAAATTGGAGTAAGTTGAATAATTTGGGTATTATGTTCTCAGATGATGAAAGATTTATGAGGGATATCGAACGGTGTATAACGATAAGAAACAAAGCTAATGGGGCACTATAACATATATATTCGAACCCGACAGTATCCAATTCTGCTAAGATGATAGTTCATAATAGTATTTTAGTACCAACTTTGATGTACAGAAGTAAAACGTGGACGTAAAAAAAGACAGAAAAGAGTCGAATAAATGCTGTAGAAATTCACGCAGTGAGGAGACTACGTAGAGGGACAATATTTGACAGAAAACAGAATAAAATCAACATGAATGTGAACATAAAGCAGATATGTTGATTAAGATGAAGAAGAGCACTCTGAAATGATTTGGACATGTAGAACTAATGAATGAAGAAATATTAATATAACTAATATATAATGCAAATTAGAATCGATGCGTGGAAGAGGAATACCAAGGAAAGTATTGTTAGATTAAGCGAATAACATTTTGAAAGAAAGAAAAGTAGGAAGACAGGGAAATAGCGTAATGGTATGTTTAATTGACAATCGAACAATATATTATAAAAGGAGGTCGAATAAGAAAACCCCACCATATTTTTTAAAGTATATTTTTCTAAATTTAGTAACTAATTACTCAATATTATCATATAATTTGGAGTCAAGTAGCAAAATTATACCTATAAACTATTAAGTGAAAAAAAAAGGATTCGATTTTTGTTATTTGCGTTTTAGCACGCACTGTGTGCTCGTTGAAGCATTTATGATTTTGGTAAATATTCAATATACGGACCACATATAAACAAATATTTAAAAATTTCCCCCACCACTGGAAACAAAAAAATCGAACAATTTTCTGGTTGGTTGGAAGGTTAGTTTGGATGTAGTTCTACTGAGTTTTTCCGGGCTACAGTGAGTAAAATAAGGATGGCCATAGTGGTGGCCAATCTACAATAGGAGATTGCACCTCAAGAAGAAGGTTGCAAGCGAAAATTCGTTACCAATAAACTCACAAAATTGTACACTTCACAATGAAGTATTTATAAAAAAATCAATATACATATTATGTTAGAAGCTATCCTTTTAAGTTGAGTTAGGTCGTTTCTGTATTGGAAGAGCGATGTGTCGATTCTTTATTAATGAAAGAAAAGGACTGTCAATCAATTTGTCGCATTTTGAAAAATGTTGCGAACACCTTCCGAATCCGGTGTCGGTATTTGCGTATAAATATTTAAATAAAATATTTTGTCTGCGTTGCCTAGTTTACTTAAATGTTTAAATTTGCGTATTTGGGGATGTTTGCTTATTCGTAACTGAAAAAAGAACATCAGAATTGAACATTCATGTATACATGTATACAATTTCGACTGTGTTTACTCCTTCCAAACATTCGGTCAAGTGTTTGTTATCTTTCAATCAAAATAAGTATCAAATATAAATTTCAATTGATAATTATGATATTTATTATCATTATAAGCAACAGTAAACGTACAAATATAATGAAATAAACAGAAAAAATATTTTATCCAATGTAAATTCTAATTGAATCCGTGCACAAGGCGAACTAACACCTCTATTCTCGAAGAGCTGAGAACCATCGACTGACTGTTGACAATATTCCTTAGACGAGTCCTCTCATTCTTTGGCCACATTGCTCGTGGCCAAGGAGACTGTGCCGAGACTACAACAGTATAATATAGTTAACTCGGATGTGAAAATATTTAGTTCGACACTGTAAAGAGTTAGGACGATAGTAGATGAATTTGTGGAAGCATGAGAGTTTTTTCTCTCTATATATGTATAATATTTATGTACGGTGCCTGGACTTAGACTTTGAGAGCCAGTGACAGACGTAATAGATGTATTTGAAATGTGATACTCGAGAAGGATGTTACAGATTCTAACGGGAACGGCAAGGACAACTAACACCTCTATTCTCGAAGAGCTGAGTATCACTGACAGATTGTCAACAATATCCCTTCGACGAGTGTTCCCATTTTTTGGGCACATTGTTCGTATCTAAGGAGATTGTTTGGAGAGGTTTGTGGTTACTGGAGGCGCGGAAAGACGACGCACAAGAGGAAGAGTCCCAATACGTTGGACTGATAAGAGATGCAAGAGAACTACCCTTAACAACTGTTCTACGAACCACGGATTACAGAGAGGGATGGAAAGGAGTCGTCAAGGGATATTATGGGAGTCACGATTCTCCCTTAATTGTTATTCATCAATCGTGAGAATGTAACGATTAGGTCACTCCGTGTTTGGTTTAAATCCGCCAGAGACTGAACCTGGGACGCCTGCTTTCTTAGCGAGACCGCTAACTGTTTCTATATAAGATTATTTACAATATCGTCAGCCCCATACGTAATGTCTCAATTTGGTTTCCACACTCTTGCTAGAAACAAACACACGGAACCTTTTACAATTTAAATGTATCAATTTTGTTAACCGTTGTGATTCACCAATCGTGAGAATGTAACAATTGTGTAAAACACCATGTTTGTTTTGGTGGATATTTTAAATTTAGATGTCGTTGAGTTCAAGAGGGCTTTTCTCCAGTATTTACTTAATTTAGAGGTTTTGACTGGGAGACTGGTTATTAGATATTTATTTTTTTGTTATTTAATTCATTTTTTATTTTCATTCAATATTTTTAATGGTTAAATTGGCGTTATCGAGTTTATAATAATAAAGAATTTATAATCATCACAATTTTCTATCAAGAAATTCTTCCAACGTCTCCTTCACATCCATACATTTGTAGTTCTAAAACCCGAAGCCCCGATTGATAGGGTTGAAGACAATATTTTCTCCCAGTCACGTTTCTCAACATGTGCACATCACAATCAAATATAATTGGCTTGGCCTTTCTATACCACGCCTACTCACATTCACACTGTGCGAGTATATGTTTTATAAGTCATTGTTCATTTATTCATTCCACGTACCCAAATCATCTTAAAGAGCTCTTCTTCATTTTATTCAACACATCAGCCTTCAGTAGTTCGGTTCACATTCACCCCTCAACACTTATTTCCGTATTCTGTCGTACAATGACACCCCAAGTAGTTTTCTAAGTACACGTATTTCTATAACATTTATTCAGTTCTTTTCAGTTTTTTCCACCTCCACGTTTCTTTCCCAGACATAAAAGTTGATATTAAGGTTTAAATAAATTTCTAAATATTTATAATTTTTAATAAATAAACAAACAAACACATAAACAGCAAGAAAATTTTTATTTATAAAAAAATCATCAATAAATAAAAATACATTTTCTTTAATATAAAATTTGGCGTTATTTTATGTGGTTAGTTGGTCGCTATACGCTTGGCTAGAAGTTCTGAATAGGACAATGGGATACACCCCCAAATCTCAGATCCCATTTTTGAAAAAGTACAGAAAAAAGCTTGATTGATAGGTAGAATGATCCAAGATATTAATATTTTGAGAGGTAGGTAAAGAATATAGCTAATTTTGACAAGCGGATACAAATAAACTTTCCTGCATGAATTCCAGCATCGTAATTTGTTTTTATCGAACACTATTTATTCCACTTTTCATACATTGTTTAAACACTGTTTATTCCACATTTATTTCTGTAATAAAAAGTGAAATAAACAGTATTTGATAAAAACAAACTACAATGTCTTTAAACCTCCACAATGTTAATGCCTTAACTAACTTGTATAAATAATAATTCCAGCATCAGTTTGCTTCATATTTCGGAAATTTTAACTTAAAATTAATTCTTGTATATCCATTAGAGTGAAGGTGAATTGACTGAGTGGTTTAATATTACATAATGGGTGAATCAAGGATATGTAATGTCACCTTGGTTACTTAATATTTATATTGACTTTTCAGTGGTCATTTGGGGGCATAAAAACGACGAATATAAATGTATATGGACTATTGTATACTGATGTCATGTTAGTTTTAGCGGAAAATTAATTGAAATATGCCGTATTGATTGAACTGTACGTGAAATGTGAAAAACAGACCTAAGAATGAATTATGCAAACTTCAAAGTCATGGTTATTGGAAAGAGTAAAAGGAAAGAAAATACGATATTTGATGAGAAATATGTGATATGTCGACGAGTGACATCCTAAGAAATTAAATTATTATGGATGAATCTGTGCTAAAACTTACGTGACCAAGGATAATGTTGCCTCCTGGCCACATTCTTCAATTTAACCGCATCACCAATTCGGATATGTTGAGAACTATCATACGAAGGAATAAAGGAAGTTTGAATTTCATTTCAGACCATATTTGCATTCTAGTTAGAAAGAGATTGCCACATATCAATAAATATTGTACTATATATATACTCGTATATATAACGAAAGTATCGAACACAGGATAAAAATGCAATGATTGATAAAACAATTAGGTCCAATGAATGATACCAAAATATATAACATATTATATATAGAATTTTGTTACATCCAAAACTTTATTTAATCTTTGCCGACAGCATCGAAAAATATCTCAGATCCAGGATTAAAAACAAGATTAAACTGAACCGAATGTTACGCTGAATAAACCAATTTCATGGATATGTTATGCTTGAGAAGGATGTTAAACTACAGGATATTTTTTTCGCAATTCGGTAGGATTTCAGTTGTGAGAAACAGGAAATGCGAATAATAAAGGCTTTTACGCATAACTTTAATTGGGGTTCTTTTATTTCTTCAACAGGTATAACATTGTTAAAAAATATATAAGTATATGCAAAATATTGTAGCGTTTTTCGGTCTTTATAGGCAGATATGACAGAGTGCCAGACTTTTCTATATCTCACATCCATACACCTAGTAAAGTTCTTTCTATTAGTTTTATTCCTTAAGTTTTAATCACTTAGTCCAACCATACTTTTCTCTGTCATCCTCTGCCACGACTCATTATCATGCTTGCATTATAAATTTGCTTAGTTATGTTTATGTCACCAATCCTACGGTTTTCCTACAGTTTCTTTGACTTTTACATTTTCTTATTTCAAAATATCCATTACTATATAGTATATAACCATATTTTCCGTGGTCTTCCTTTCACCACGCCTCTTACTCACATTTCCACTCCATGATTTGTTATTCTTTCTTCATTCATGTTCAATAAATGTTTACTTTCTCATCGCTAATTTTTCAATGTTTTATTCATCATAACTGTGTGATTATCAGGTGGAGCTTATATGAATAAAATTACTCCTAAAACAGAATAATCTGGCAAATAAAATATTTCGTAATTAACTTTAATAACTGTAAACATACAACAAAAGATTGGATATTTTTTTAATAATTTTGTCGAGATAATCACCATCGCATCGACGGCAATCAAATTTTGAAGCACGCGCTTGCATGATTCTCGAGGTATCGCTTCGACCTCTTGACGAATAGTTTATTTCAATTGCAACGTAGTCGTTGGACTATTTGTGTATATTCGAGTTTTTGGGTATCTTCATAAAAAATCGACTGTGGACAAATCAGGGCGTGGTGGCCACATAATGTCACCATTTCACGAAATCAGTTTCACCGGGGAACATCTCTTGAACCACTCCCAAATTGTTATTGGATATATGACAAGTGACCTCATCCTGTTGAAACCACGTTATAAAACTATACTCCGAAAATTCTTGCAATTTCACAGTCAAAAACTCTCTGAGTATTCGAATGTAATTCTAATTAACTGTTATTGCTTGACCTCGAGCGTCCTCAAATTAATAAAGACCGATGACTCCCGACGCTGACTTGGCTGCCCTGGAGTGGCCTTTGGCATTTCAGTCTTGGGTTTTCATCGCTCCAATAGCGGCAATTTTTGTGTATTGACGAAACCATTCATATGGAAATATGCTTCGCCTGAAAAGAGTATGCCGTTAAACCCAGAAAACTGTTCAAACATTTCAGCTTCGAAATACAACTTTGTAACAAAGTCTGCTTTATTTAAATCATGAAAAAGTTGAATTTAATAGAGATGGAGTTTTAGGTCAAACGATAAAATTCGCTGCAAGGTCGTACGCGGCATCGCTAATGCGGTAAAACAAAAGTGCACTTTATCAATTTTTTAACTCGGACATTGCCTGATCGTGGTATATAATCAGCTCTTATTTGTGTAGGTATTAAAATTTAGGCTTTTGTGGTATATGGTGATTAGGTTATATGAATGCAGTTTATAAACGCGACAAAATCACCTTTGGTAATGGCCTCAGGGTGTTTTTTAACCAGCCGCGTCACGTGTCACGGCGTTTAGCGCGTACAAATTATTATTGTGTTTGAGCGTTGGTAATAATTCATGAAAATTGAAACGCTATAATCAAGTTAGTCACTGAACAGTGAACACATACTATGCCCGCTGATAAATAATTACAATCGCACGAAATATTCAGGGAAGAATATCCATAAATGGGAAAGATGTAATTTCATCTTAAAATGCCTTTTTGTTTATACCAAAAACAAAAGTTATCCATCACTGTATGGTAATCAAAATAGTTCAAACTATCGTAGGGAAGTTATTGATTTAGACCTTGAATGAACAGCACTGAAAAGTTTGGTTTGAAAATATCCTATGAACCTTCAATCTGGTGTTAAAACAGGTTTCTGGAGGTATAGTTCCGTCATGTTAAGTCGGCAGGTAGTGATCGAGTAATAAACCTAGTGTTTCACTACTCTTGGGTAAACCCAAATTACACTACATGAAGGTTTATTTTTTGAAGTTTTTAAACTTTCAATAATAGTGGGTTTATTCTCGATTTAGAGCGCTCTTGAGAAGATTATACTCTCTAAATGCCGCTGTTTTTTTTATTCAAAATAATATTCACACTATGGAATTAATCAATATGAATACACACACAATTTTTTTATAAATAATACCAATGGTTAAAATATTAACACGTTCGCTGCTAAAGACGCCCCTGGGGCGTCAACACATTTTTTGTAGAGACGCTGATGACGCCCGTTGCGCGTCATTCGATTCTCTTTGTTTATATGGTACCGAATATTTTAAGATTTTAAGGTTTCCGTAAGATTTTAAGGTTTCGAAAATATGATTTTTTCAGTACCTCTACACTATTCTATAAATACATATCGCAGTGAATGTGTTAAGCACCTTTTTTCCTCTCGTGTTCAGCTTAGTTGTGTCAGCAGATCTTTGAAAATATCATCATCCTACCATGTAGCTCATAACTGAGCATCGTGACTTCCATTATCCTTATTGACGACTCATTTCTATCCTTCTCTTCACTCTGCGGATTAAAGGACAGTTGTTTAGGGTAGTACTGTTGCGTCTCTCGCTTGGTCAGTCCAATCCATTAAGCTCTTGCGCTTTGTCCTTCCACGTTTCCAGAAACCGCAAGCCTCTCCAGACTGTCTCCTTGATCACGAGCATTGTGTTAAAATAATCGGAGGACTTGTCGAAGGTATATTGTCGACAACCTGTCGGTGATCTATGGAATTCATAACGTCCTTCTCCAGTACCATATTTCAAATGCATCTATTCTACATCTCTCGCTTCCTTTCAGAGTTTAAGTCTACACGCGCCGCACATAAGTATTATTTAGATAAAGAGAAAACAACTCTCATTCTTCCACCAATTTATTTACTATCCGCCTAACTCTTGACAGCGTTGAACTAAATATGCCCGCATCCGAGTCGGCTACTGTATTGCACTCTCGGCGCATTCTTACTTATTGGGTTAAAGAAGCCTGTGTCATTTCTTAATGTAACTACATTAAACAAAGTAGATCTTCTAAGAGAGAGAGAGAGAGAGACAGTGAGTGAACACTTAATCAATTCGTTATATTGTCATTTTATTATTAATAATTATTTTTTAATAAAGTGAGATTTTCAAATTTGTTAACATTGGTCATTTCTAGTATTGCTAACCCATTTTTATGTATAAGGCAAACAGCAGTATTGCCAGTGCACAGTACATATACATGTAAAATATTTTCTAACATGCAAATTGTATTACACGTTAGGCTAATTAGCGACTCTCGGCATGTCCATTCAATCG
Organism: Odontocerum albicorne; assembly: GCA_949825065.1. Taxonomy (NCBI): domain Eukaryota; kingdom Metazoa; phylum Arthropoda; class Insecta; order Trichoptera; family Odontoceridae; genus Odontocerum; species Odontocerum albicorne. The sequence goes on from OX463855.1 coordinate 10,976,830, forward strand.
TGTACGATTTATTTGTACAATAACTATGTATAACTAACTAGCTTTAACTATACATGGCACCAGATTGGACGTCAAATTTAGCATACATTATTATTATTTAAAAATATTAATCCAGGGGCATGCACCCTTTTGAGTTTGTGTGCGATGCACGCAGGCCATGCGTTCAACACGGTAAAAAATAACACGCTAAGGTGATTTGGAAACGTTGAATTTATTACTAATACATTCGTAGCGCACCTCTTAATATTTTCATGATACATACATGTTAGAGAGCCTAAATTACTGAGCCTTCGGGTTAAGAACCACTGGAGTAGGTAAGTTACTCACAGTTCATTATTACAGTAAGTCTTGGAAATTTTACCGTATGCACAATAGATAGGCAACAACACTCGCAGTAGCATCTAGCACATGCGAGTTTTGCTGGAACGAGACTGGAACTCCTTAGTTTATTATTTTTATTCAGCACTATCGGGAATCGAACTTGAAACCCTCGGGTGAACGATCTTACTAACAATGCCATAGAGGTCGTTAAAAAAGAAGTGACGAAAGACGGACAAAATAAATATAAAATGCTTACTTGAGTAGGAGTACTGATATAACGAAGATGACTAAGAAAAAGGTGGTTGGACCAAGGGAGTGCTTTTTTTGACTGAAAGTAAAAGTAAAGCGCATGAGAAACAGAAGTAACTATTTAAGAAAATGTAAGAATATAGAAGAGATGAAGGAAGTATTGTTTATTGTGATACTAAAGTTTAGTGTTTAGTCCTCTCTGCAAACCTCTGTAGGGACCTGACGTGATAGTATAAATTTAGAGTGTATGAAATGGCGCTTGAAATTGGTATATATTAGGTCCTTACATATGAAATTGGCGTTTTGTTTGGGAGGAACATAAAGTTGATTTTTTTTTAATATAATATATTTATTTAATCAAAGTATGTACCATTGCTATCTATGCACTTTTGCCATCTCATAGGTAGTTCATCGATCCCTTTACTAAAAAAACCATTCAGACGGGAATCAATAAAATCTTTGAAGTCGGTTTGGACTGCCCCATCGGAGTTGAATTTTTTCCCTTGCAAGAAGTTATCCAAATTTCGAAAAAAATAGTAATCTGTTGGGGCAAGGTCCGGAGAGTACGGTGGATGTCTTAGACATTCCAATTGAAGCTCTTCTAATTTGGTAGCCGTCTGTTGTGCAGTGTGTGGTCTAGCGTTATCATGAAGCAGCAGTGGCCTAGAGCGATTAACCAGCCTCGGTTGTTTAGCAGCTAGCTTTTCCATCATGGTTTGCAGTTGCTGACAATAGACATCTGCCGTAATCGTCTGGCCAGATTTAAGAAAGCTTTAGTGAACGACACCAGCACTAGTCCACCAAACGCTCACAAGTAACTTTTTTGGAGTCAATTTTCGCTTGGGGCATGGTTTGGCTGGTTCGGCAGGGTTCAGCCATTGCGATGAGCGCTTCCGATTATCATACAGGATCCACTTTTCATCACAGGTAATGATTCGATTCAAAATCCCTTCATTATTGTGCCGGTTGAGTAATGCAACGCAGCAGTCAACGCGCGTTTGTTGATTTGCTTCACTCAATTCGTGAGGTACCCACCTTTCAAGCTTTTTCACCTTCCCAATTTGCTTCAAGTGGATTAAAACAGTTTTATCACTAACACCGCAGCCTGCAGCTAACTCGGACGTGGTTTGCGATGGATCCGCTTCCACAATAGCCTTCAATTCTTCATTATCAACTTTGGTCTCCGGCCGTCCACGGGGCTTGTTCTTCAGGTCGAAATTTCCAGAACGAAAACGTTGGAACCAAAAACGCACTGTGTTTTCTTTTGCGGCACCGTCGCCATACACATCATTAATCCTTCGAGCCGTTTCTGCAGCACTGGTGCCACGGTGGAACTCGTACTCGTAAATAACGCGATATTTCAAGTTTTCCATTTTGTAAACTGAGTGACGCAAAGAAAAAAAACAATTGAGGAAAAAACAAATGAATTATAATTTTCAAAACACAAATACTTGAGTAAATAGCTGTATAAATTTTAATTTGGAATTCTTAACCAAAGAGAAGATATTTGAGATCAAAGTTGCCAGTACGGCAAAACGCCAATTTCATATGTAAGGACCTAATATATACGAGTACGTGTTAGAATTCAGAAAATAATACATTCTGATTATATTGAGAATATTAGAATCAATAATGCCAAATGTTTGAATACAATTGAGGCTGTTGAGACGTCTGTCTTCAAACCCATCTGTTGGAAGATAGGCGTCTAACCACCCAAGTCATGGAGGTTATCTTATGTAATGTCTAATATGTATTCAACAAGTAATAACAATGAACCAATTATTGCTTTTTAAATATGGATGTTGAAGATTCCTAAGAATTTTCTGAACTCGCTGCATCTTTTAGAGGGCTTTCCTTAAAATTATGTGCAAATCGTGTAAGTTACTCCAGTTCATTAAGAGATGGAAACTGGAGTATCTTGGTCTTAACTTAGTTAGAAAAAAATCTAATGTAGGAAATTGATGGGGTGGAAGAACTTGCTTTGGTTAAAGAATGGACTAGACTGAATTACTTCATGCATGACGTTGGATATGTGGAGAGAATGAATGATGAGAGAAGACTAAGCGTATATAACAAATTACAAGTCTGAAGTGAAAGGTGCGCGTGGAAGATATAGACCGATGGAAACTTGGCTGGATCAGATGGTATCGCTTTTAAAAGAGAGTAAAATGAGAAGTGTAAATAATATAAGATTGTGCATGACGATATATGATATGTATGAATGTGGTGCTTGGATAGATTTTTTTTTGGATATCTGTTCTCTCTGCCTCCCCCTCAAGGAGCACGGCGTGGTAATGTATGTAAATATGTACTTCACGTAGTATATGACGTGATGATCGACAACGCCCGTAATGATTATGCTTCAAGAAAAAAAACAATTTATTTTTTGAAAATATTTTATATTAAATCTATTTTTGCTTTGTCTAGGTGCATGTCTGTACGGTAATGCAAAGGAATTCCGTGCCGAAGGTCACCGGTTTGAACCCCGCGTTGTGCTACTTCCCTTGAATAACAGGTATTTTTCCGCCTAGTATTCGAGGGTATAAGGATATTTATGACTTCGGTCATATATCTGTTCTTTAAAAAAAAAGGAAAGACATTATGCCAGTGTGCTCCGATCCCTTCGATGTTCCATCAGATCCAGTACAATGTATGGAACGACTTATTCACTTAAAAGAAGAGAATAGAATAACGAAATAAAACTCTCCGGCACAACTTCGCTTTACAACTGAATTACCGTTGAAACATAGAGCGGATCTTCAAATACGACGCCCAGCAACGGTGACAACGATTTTCGTTTAACTGTTTTTTTAAACCCAATTATTTTAAGGAATATCATAGTTTCACATGCACGTGGCATCACTTCAATCCTGCCCTGGACCGTATAATAATGTTGAAATATATCTTGTTTAGTTTATGGTTAATTAAATATCATATTTATTGAATACAACACGCATATTCCAGAATAACAACCATTTTTTGAAGCTTTTTATTATATGGGGTAGAAATATAAAATGATTTTATTTATATGAGATAGAAATATAAAATTTTTATGTATACGTACAATCACTCCATTTCCCTTTGTAAATGGTAAAAAATGATTCCCTGAATGCACGCTAGTCAACCCGCGGTCTACTCAAAGCTAGTTCGAGACCAGCTTGTGATATAACTGTAGTTTAGTGGAAAAAAGCTTAATATGAAAAGCGCTAGTTACCCATTCAACGGCATTGAATTCCTGTATTGGTTTCACTTATAAAACCTTTTTATGCATACATGACGTCATGTAATTCCCTGTTGGGGTAGCCAGAAAGTTCAAAACGCAAATCTTTCTTGTCATGATACACTTCCTTCGCCTTCTCTTCATCCATACAGATCCTTTTGTTTCTCTTACTCCTAAACTTGGTCTAACTCAATCGTTCCCTACTACAACTTCAACTTATGCTTGCATTGTAAATTTGTTAAGTCAATATTTTATCACCCATTCGAATAACATGTCAAATCCATCTCAACTTACTATTTTCCATTCTACTTGATACATAAGTTTTTTTATCATAATTATCCTTAACAGAACAAATTCTTATTCTGTAATAGATTTTCAGTGCTCATGTTTCTCTCGCATTTATTCGGCTCCATGTCCACGTTTCACTCACGCACACAACTGTTGACACTAAGAAGCAGTTATGATTCACAATTTTAGCATATGAATTAATAGAAAATTTACTTGCAAGAATGTTAAGTTTGACCGAAACGGAAATTTATACTTTATTAAATGACTGATTTATTTGTACTTAAACATACCATCAAGACGTTTCCCTGCTGGGGTAGGCAGAGAGGACAGTGAGCTAGACTCTCCTATCTTTATATATATATTTCGACCATTCCACATACATACAACTCCTTCGAATTCTCTTACTTCTTAAATTTCCTTTATTCAAAACACCGTTCACTTGATCCAACCATACTTTTCTTGGTCTTCCTCTTCATTCACATCTCCACTGTATTATGGGGTATGAGTTTTTTTATCACTCCTTCGTTCCACGTGTCCAAGCCATCTCAGAGTGCTATATTTCATATTAGGCAACACACCTGCCTTAAGTAAACATTCATCCCTTATACATTATTTATTCTATCATATATTATCACCCTATGTATTTTTTATTTTCAGGACTACCTATTACTTTAACGATGTTACCATTAGGTCGATGACGCCATGGAAAAAGAAGGTTCAAATAAATTTAAAAAAATGTTGATAAAGAATCTTCGTTCGCTCCTGAGTTCCTACATAATCAAAGAGTGTGTCTTGAACGTTTTATCGCAAGATACTATTTTAATTTTATAAAAGACTTATCTGACGTCATATTTTCTTGAAAATTCCCGAGTTATAAAAATAAATCACAAGACGCATTAAAACGTCTCAGATGGTGGGACCACGGGCACGATAAGAGAATGTATCATGAATTCCTTATCAAACAGCAAACATACTGTTCAGGGTATATCTCAGTGCGTCTGAAAAGCAAACAGAATCATATAAAATGTTGTATTCAAATAACCTAACAGAGACTTACTGGGAATATGGGATAAAATTCATTGTTACTTGTTTGATAAGGAGCAGATTCAGTTTTATTTCGTGATAATTTGGTTGTATTCATTTTATTGGAAAATGATTTAGATTTACTCAATTGGGAGAGAGATTTGCATAATTCATCTGGGTAATTCAGTTATACTGAGTTGGTTGAATGAATATTAAGTTATATTAATTTAATTGGGAGATAATTACGTTTTACTTATTGAACTGGGAAGTAATTCAGTGTCACTGAGTTGATTGGACGAGAATTCAGTTTTATTCATTTAATTGGGAGATAATTTAGTTCTACTTATTGAATCGGGAAGTGATTCAGTTGTACTGAGTTGATTAGGAGATAGTTCAATTTTACTCCTTTAATTGGGAGAAGATTCAGTTGTTTTATAGTAATTTTATGAGGAGATATTTCAGTTTTACTCACTTGATTGGGAGATACTCGAACCGGGTAGTTTCAAAACCTGCAAGATGATAAAATATACCGAAGAAGGCGAATAAACGCTGTATACAGAACTGAGAATAATGCACGGAGTGACAATGTCAAGAACATTGAGATGGTTTGGGCGTGTAGAATTAATGAATGAGGAGAAAATAACGAAACAAATGTATAGTGACTAGAATGTGTGGTAGAGGAAGACTAATTAAAGCATGGTTGGATCAAGTGAATGATATTTTAAAAGAAGGAAACCTAGAGACAGAGAAATCATAGTTGTATGGATGTAGAAGAAGGTTAGGACATGAATCGAGATAGAAAAGTCTGACTCTATCCTCTCTGAATACCCCGACAGGGAAAAGCGTGATGGTATATATGTTATGTTTGTATATTTCTGTTTAACTCGTTTAATGGTGAGTTGATTAAGTTATACTAATTTGATTGGTTGATATTTCAGTTTTATTTATTTAATCAGGAGATGCTTCAGCTGTACCCGGTCAGTTGGGAGATAATTCCGTTACTCTTCTTTTATTTATTTACCTACAATCAACATTTAATTTTCAAGTAGTTTTATTAGAAAGACATTAAGAACTTATGTATTGTTATCAATACCAAAAAAATATTGTTATCAATACAAAAAAAACACCATTTTGTGGATATGAGGAACCGCTTCACTAGCAAAGGCTTGTGATGAAGTGATTTAATTCCTTCATCGCAAATTTCATATATCTCCTAAATATTCAAATATTTACACCCTGCATTATATCTTAAGACATACTTAAATCCTAAGTTATCACATATATTATACAATTCCAACAGTATCACATTATTTTTCATAGATGGCATGCATACCTTAAAATAGTATCGCATAGATGGCATTCATACCTTAAAATATAATAGTATCGCAAGTCAAGATAAAATAATATTTGCGTTTTATTTTAGATATTTAATATAATGCTGTCGTAAACCAAAAGGCAATATGTTTTAGAAGAAAAAATGTGTATTTTAATGACATTGTGTAATTCCATTTATTCTCTGCTGATTGATTTCAACAATTGAAATGCATAATGCAATGATTTTCAAAGATTTTATGATTGACAGATTAGAACGCGTCAAAGATTTGAGTAGGTATTATTTTTATCAGTAGGCTCTCATTTGATCTTCATGTTGAGGAACTGTATGATTCTGTTTATAGGGTATTGGAGTTTTTGATAAGAGTCTCTAGGTCATTTATGGAGGCAGAGGTTCTCAGGTCCTTCTACAGTGCGTTGGTTCGTAACAAGCTAGAATATGGAGCATTGGTGTGGAGCCCGCGGGGAATTCGTTACTCTCAAATGGTGCAGAAAGGCTATTTTTTTTGAGATTTCTCTACTCTCGGGAGTGCGGTTTCTACCCGTGATTTTATCCTTTTTCAAGGTTTCTTTTTGGTATGTTGGGATACTACATTCTTAGCTTGAGGAGGGATGTGAGGGTCTCTTCTTATCTCTTTAAGTTGCTGACGGGAGGAACAGTTAATCCAACTATATTAAAAAATGTATGCTTATATTTTCCTGGCGACTACTAGGTTAGTCAAAAAGTTTTGAAAGCGGAAATGAAAATACATTGTTTTTGGGGGAAATCACTTTTATTGCTCAGTATAGTCTCCCATAAGATCAATACACTTGGTCCAACGATCTTCCAACTTTGTTGTCCCATCACGGAAGTGACTTTCTGGAAGGCCTGCAAAATACTCCTCTACGACGGCTATAACCTCTTCGTTTGATGAAAAATGCTTTCCACGAAGGAATTTTTTGAGGTGTGAGAACAGCCAGAAGTCAGAGGGAGCTAAATCTGGCGAATAGGGTGGATGCTGCAACAATTCGTACCCCAATTCACTGATTTTCGCGATGGTTTTTTGAGCTGTGTGAGCAGGTGCATTGTCTTGATGAAAAATGATTTTTTTCTTCTGCAAACCGGATCTTTTTTCACATTTTTTTTCATCCAACTGGTCCAAAAGGTCACAATAATAATCAGAGTTGATTGTCTTACCAGTTTGGAGATAATCTATCAATAAAATTCCTTTCGCATCCCAAAAAACTGACTCTAACACCTTCTTGGCCGATTTCTGGACACGAACTCGCTTCGGAGCCAAAGTGCCTGGTTCACACCATTCCTTAGCCTCTTGTTTTGATTCAGGATCATGGTGGTAGACCCAAGTCTCATCTATAGTGATGAATCGACGCAGAAAATCCTTTTTATCCTTTCGAAATTGCTCCAAATGTTGCTCAGAAAGTCGCATTCGAACGTGTTTTTGTTGCATTGTTAGCAAATGCGGCACCCATTGTGCACACAGTTTTTTGAAACCCAAAACTTCAGCCAAAATATGCCATGTTGTTCCATGTGAGATGCCTATGGTGTCAGCTATCACATCCATAGTCGATCGATGATCTTCCAAAACCATATCCTGTATTTTCGCTATGATTTCTGGTGTTGATGCACTTTTTGGACGTCCTGAGCGTGGATCGTCTTCAACGCTTGTACGGCCACGCTCAAACTCCAAAAACCATCGGTAAACGGTTGGAAATGAAGGAGAAGACTCCTTTAATACTTTCACCATCTTTGCATGGATCTCAGTAGCCGATAAACCTTCCAAAACAAAGAATTTAATCACTGCACGATATTCAGATTTTTCCATTGTTAAAAAATACACTGACACGTCAACTTCAAATGGCTTGTAAACAAAGAATGAATTGACAGATCGAAATGAAATTTTGAGTACGTTCTTATGAAAGATGAAATATTAAAATGGCGTAACAATTTTAGTTTCTCTACTGCTCCATAGATGTCGCTTTCAAAACTTATTGACTAACCTATTATTTGAGGTTTAGAAATATTGACCTTAGACTGGCAATAAGTAGAACTCCCCTGTCAAGTGCTCTTCCTTGACACCACGGGCTGTCACTTTTGAATAGGGCCTCGAATATTGACATTTTCAAAATTTCCGAATATATTTTTAAAGAAAGTGTTTTGAGCTTTCTTAGTAATGGAAGTTAGTTGTTTCAGTTTAATAAATATTTCTTGTTTTTTTTATTTCTTGTTGCTGTACACAATTTCTCCTTAAGCTTTGTTTGTAATTTGGTTTAAGCTGTGTATGTAGGCTTTATGAAACAAATAAATGAGTAATTAAAAAGTACATTTTTATATTTTTTAATGTGAGTTTTATACATTTAGTAGATTAGTTTAATAAACGTCACAGTGACTTTTTTATTATCCTGGCACAGAAACTGGTGACTTAATAAATTTATTATTCTTTTTCAAAGATAACTAGATACTTCTACATCATAAAATTATAATATTCTCATTTTAAGTAAAATTTTAAAAGGATGTCAACATGAAAAAATTACCTTATCCACACTGTGTTATATTACATTAAGCGTTGATTATATTAAGTGCATCCTAGCGAATTTATCCCTATGTGGCAATCTTTTCCAATAAATCATAGTCAACTTTTCCAGCAAATCAACTATTAAACAAGCATTAGTTGAACACGATAATATGATCGTTTTCTACAAAAATGAGTACCAGCGGTAATCGATACCGCTGCCCCTGGATTAGAAGACCGATGTTTTACCAACAAACAAGGCTATGAAAGTTGTCATAGTATATATTTGAGAAATTTAGGGAAATATACGAGTAACTGCGCCTTATTTAGGTTTGAGTGGAATAAACAAATGTAAGACATAATTTAACCATGGACTCTATAGTATATCTATATGCTTGATTTTTTTTACATACATATACGAGTATGTATATCATTACGCCGTGTTCCTTGTTGTCTAGCCAGAGAGAACAGATCTCCAAACTTTTCTATCGTATCACACAATTTTCGCTTTCGCCGTATTCATACATTTCGTCAGACAAAATCATCTATTATTTATACATCTCACCATGCCTTTTTAAAAAATCTGTTTCACGTTTTCGTCAATCTACTTCATACACGTAAACTTAGCAATTCTGACGTGTATACTAGCTTAGTCATTCATTCTCTCTACATGGCCAAAGTATTTTAAAACTCCTTTTTCGTCTTACTCAAAATATCCATTTATCCATGTCTTCATTCCGCCTTCTTTCATACATTAACACTTCTATAGTTTTTCTTAAAGTACGCTTCACCACAGCATTAATCTAACCTTTAACCTCATTTTGTCAAATCTAAATTTCCCTTTTATACGTTAAAGTAGGCACCCACACACAATTATGTATTGTCATTTTCGATACCTATGATATAGCTCGGTTGTTGTATATTATACACGTATTAAGTATTTTTGTACAAGGAAGGTTAAGGTATGCTTATTCGACATTTCATATACAAACATTTTTTTCACTTTATATTGAGTGTTCTTGGAGTGAATTAAATAGTGTAAGAGCTCTTTATAAATAATGTTTTATTACTATTATTATTGCAATGTAAAAATATTTAATTTTTTCATAAATATAATCTAGACCATTAAATACAATGCCGTTTAAATACGAATAAAAATAAATTACTTAATTATTTGTACGATAATATATATTTCTTCTGGATTAACAAAAATGAAAAGAAGCGCATCGCTTGTGAGCTATAAAAGAGTTATTTGTAAAAGTAAATAGTAAAATTTTGATCAGTATTTTAATTAAAAAGTTAAAATTGGAAAATAAGCGTCCTTTTAATACTTGGTACTTTCACTTCAACAAAATGGCTAAGCCAGAGCTTGCCATCACAGTCTCGTAAAAACTTAACATTGTATTTTTAATATAATAATTAAGATGAAACATTGTAAAAAATAATATTTGTCGTATCATTGTATTGTATACTACGTATATAGTAAAACGTGGGCTATTTGCTCATTTTTTATATATTATTTTTAGTGTTGCTCTCATTAAGAACCGATTTTTTAATGTTCTTTTCTATGTTTGCATGGTAATCATCGTTAGCGAATATATTTATTTTTCTAGTACTTACTTGCTTGTTTTTGTGGATTGTTTCAATCATCAGTTGGTTTACATTTGTATGGACGTGAAATAAGACGGAAAAGAGTCGAACAAATGCTGTAGAAAGAAGTGTACTTAGAATACGTGGAGTGATAATGTATGACATAATACGGAATTAAAATATCAAGGATTAATGTGAAATTAAGGCTTATTTATTTATTTTACACATGACAAGAAATATACACAAATTGCGAAAAAAAGACAACAGGAAATTTAATTTGGATACACAATTTTAATGAATATGGGTTTGTTGCCTTTCATTTGTTGTGTCCCCAGTAAACTAGGCTTTTGCCTGTATCTCACTGAGGACATTCAACTTATGTATTGAGTAAGATAAAGAAGAGTACTTTGAGATTGTTTCAGCAACTGGAACGAATGAATAAAGAAAAGAGTGAAAGGCATGGTTGAGTTGTGTGAGAAATCACAAGAGTTGTATGAGGTATCGATATAGAAGAGGTGAAGGCGTGTCGAGAAATGAAAGTCTGGCGCCCCGTCCTCTCTGCCAAAAGGGAAATAGCGTGATGGTATGTTTATTGGTTTGTGGTCTTCTATTTTTCACGTTTATAACTTGGTAAAGCGATAATTAACTAGCTAAAGGTCTTCTCAAAAAGTAAGAAGATTTGGTTTAATACCAACAGGTTGGATTAAACCCGATTCTTCTATAGAGAACAACTTAAATAAATGTGAACTATGCAATAAGTCAGGTCAATTATGACTTATAGACTAAAGTCAAGAACAAATACAAAAAAAAAATGTTCCGTGCACAAAAATTGAAAAATTGCAGAACGATTGTAAGTAATATATTCTAGGAGGTAGAGTTAGATATTCACGTATTCAAGAAATATGTGAAATAAGAGGTATGGTAGAAGATATGGTAAAGGAGTAGAAACCGAAGAAAATACTGACGAGGTCTCGTGAAAAGGATGGATTACACAAGAGTTCTTTATGTGGTAATGCATTAAATACGCACTGGCAGTCATCCCCCAAGAAGATCTCCACAAAAAAGGATATCTGGGAGTTAATATAATATAATATTTCAATAGAGAGAGAGAGAAAGTCCTGATGATAACAGGTCAAATTATCATTCTTATTTAAATAATGTTATACTTTCGTTGTATACAGTATAATCAGGCTAACTTAATGCCATATGACAATCTTTAACAATCAACCAGAAATATGTTAACGACACATTAAGTGAAAAGCATTCTGAAATCATTTTTAAAAATATAGCTTCCAATGAGAATTGAATTCGTAATCCCTGAGCTGGAAGACATTCATCTTACTAACTTAACCAATGAGGTCGTCTATCTAATTTAAGACAAATAAGAAAGTAATATAAAATCTCGTTCTTATGTGAGGAGAGTAGATCATTGTAGGTTTGAAGTTGATAATCTAGTGAAATAAAAGCTATCGTATTAACCGCAAATTCAAGTACAATCGAAAGTAGACGCAAACTAGACTAGCGATCAAATGTAATAAAGCAAGTCGAAGTTCTCCGAAACGCAGTGTTGAATCCCTGAAATGCTCTCTCATAAAAGCATTTTCACTGTTTACATACGTCTCCCACTTACAACTTTCCGAAAGGGGTACTCAATCTGGGTATATAATATTATGTATTATGGCCACGCTCTAATATCCAAGATGTTATTAAAATTGAATCTTTAATTAAAACTTTGCCCCTCGCCCAGCCCCCAATCCTCGATCCCTTGTCCCCAACGGTAGAGGGGTCTGAAAACTTTTTATCATCACTGTACGACTGTTGCACTCTTATTAGACGTCTTTATAAACTTTGTAAAAACTTTGAGTTAAGTGAAATATTTTATAATTAATGAAACTTTTCGATGAGGGGATCAACTCGTTAGTGTTATATTATATATGCCAATATCTTTCCGAATATGTACAGCTCATGAACTACGCTCTACAGTTCATGAACTGCGAACTACGCTCAATCTGAGATTACTTATAGGCGTTTTCAGTTGATCGCTCCTCGACCTTTACGTGTTTCTTGACTGTCCATGCCGTCAAACTCGGAAACTAGTTGCCGGCTGTCGTAACTAGTTGCCGGCTGACTGTTACCCTTGGCACGTTTTAAACACCGACGTTTTTTATTCTCCACACTAAACTGATTTTTTCTGTTACATAATGCTATTTTATTCATGTACAAGAATACAAATTATGATTGTCTTCATGTGCTAGGCGGTGCCGAGAATATGATATATCCACTGTGCCACTCATTTGATTCAATATCTGTAAACCGCGCGTCACTTAGTATTTAGCCATCACATTGGTTCAGTAAGTTGGTATCTAAAAAATATGACATATTTCTACAATGTTGCAGTTTTCATCTTCAGGGCTTATTGGTAGTCAACCTCACCATAAGTGGATGAGCATCGGTCACGATCACGTTCGTCAGTCGGGATGGAATCATGTACTCACATTACGGTCGCGAACCAGGACGTATCCATGGCTTCGTGTTACTATTGCGACTCTGTTGTAGGTCAGCCGTATCCAGCGCGCATCCTCTTATGGTGAAGTTGACTACGAATAAGTCTTAAAGATGAAAACTACAACGTTTTCGAAACGTCAGCATCATAAGCCAAGCCATGCAGTAAAACACTTCGAGAAACCTTATCCAACATACATGCATGTATACACGCATACACGCATTTAAACATACGTACATACACACACGTTAATACATACAAACTCACATGCACGCATTCGTGCATACGTACATACATGCATATATACAAACTTACATGCATGCATGCATACGTACATACATACACACATACATACATACATACATACATACACATATATGCATATCTAAATACATACATACATGCATGCATACATACATACATACATACAAACATACCATTCATACATATGCTCAAACATACATACACATATATCTTTAACAAATTAGTTTGAAGAGTGTATGACACGCTTTAATCTCTTCGTATGACACACTTTGCCTGGAGAATGAACAATAAAAAGGCCATTAGGGTGTTCAACAATGTCTGTTTGCTCAGTCGGTCAATTTCCGTGACGCTCCACGGCTCTGCCGTGGAATTCGGTATACAAGAATGCCTCGAGCTGGTTTACTTTATGGTGTGTACCATAGTACAATATATATACTACATAGTTACTGCAACTTTATTTCGTGAGCACATTGGAAAATTGTCTCTTTTTCTCTCTCTCTATGTATATCGAATTCAAATTATCTCTTTTTTATTTAATTAACAATTGCATGTCAATACATCTGGCGGATTTATTGCTTTATAGCAATTTCTTCCGATTAACCAGCTTCTGTTTCATCATAATTAATAGCATCCATGACTGTGTCTTTAGCATCGCGAAAACATTATTTAAAAAAAGTATCAAATATTAAAATAAAGCATAAATCTCAATGAAAATAGGGATAAGGATGGGAATGGTACGGGAGCTGAGGAAGATGAATATTTGAAGATAAATAATATTTCGTTAGTTTAATCTAAAATATCGTCAGGGATGTAGCACATCTGATTGACCCAGAAAGATTGTTCCAAAGTCAATCCGCGTGAGCCCTAAAGAAAAATGTGTAGAATGACGTATGATGCGTTGGTTTAAACACAGGATTCTGCTAATATCAGATCGGAAGGACAGTCCATGCTCAGAAAGAAAATTGATTTTTTCTTGCAAATACAGAGCGTGGAGATTTATTCGGAGTTTGGTACTTTATTCGGTCATATGATCATACTTATTCTTCAAAAGGCGGTTTACACTTGACAGAACTTTTGGCACTTTTTATCGAAATTTCCTGAAACCGTAGTCTATTCTAAACAGTAATCTTAATTTATTTCAGAATTAATATTTTGACAGCACTTTTTGAAATATATTAACACTGTCATCTGTGGAGTGTTAATGCAAGTAACATATTACAACTTGTAATGTATAATATAACAGCGCCCTCTGAATAAAAGTTAGTTACTGTGTAAGTTATTTGTGAGCCGTGTATAAAATCTTTGACAATAAAAACTATAATGTTACACTTCAAATATTTTATATCGACAAGATAAAAACAGTTTTCATTTATCCACTTTCATTTATTGTATTTTTTTAACAGATCAATGACGATTTATGTAAGGCGTCATTAATATCGCTCACAATAATTGATTTGGTATTTTTATTGTACTCGTAGAACTCCATTTTAAAAACAAAATTATTTGATACTCAAATGGGAAAAAATCTACACAATAACTTAATAAACAGTTTCACAATGATCTGCCACTTTAATTTAAGTTATTGTGTAGATTTTTTTCAGTGTCAAATCATTCGTTTTGATACCACTCTTGTTTTCCATCCCAAAACGCTAAAATAATGTAACATTTTATCGGTTCTTAACCCAAAGGCTCGATTGGGACAAAAATAATATTCAATATGTTCGAATCAGCAAAACAAACATGTTGTTGGGTACCGTAGGAAAGAAGAAAAAAACTCAACTTAAACTCAAAATACCCTTAAAATAAGATATAATACATTTCTACGATTTGTAGTTCATAAATATATTAATTTAAAGTAAATAAATCAGTCATGTTGAAGGGTATTGTAGGAAAGAAGGAAAAAACTCCACTTAGACACAAATTACCCTTAAAATAATATTCATCTCTACAATTTATAGTATATAGGTATATTCCATTGTTGAATGAATGAAATACTCTTATCAATGTCAACATATTTCGTTAATATATTTAAATGTGAAATTGAAGCAAAGATGGAAGGTTGACACAAGTAGCCATTTACAAGCCAGATAGTTGTAGTTTGTGTTGACTCGTATTTGTTAATTAAGAATACTAGGCTAGGCTAGCGCGGGGCACACCTTGTAAATATAAAATTTAAACAAAACTCCAGTCAATTTAGGGGCCAATCACTTGTTTAATTACTTATACACAAATCGCTTGACTATTCAAATATAAAATAGGTCTAGAAACTTACAAATTCAAGGTTTTAATTTCTAAATATTTTTTCCACATATTTCTATATTTATTTTACTAAAATTTCTTAGTTCATTCACATATATACATACATACCATCACGACATTTTCGATTGGGGTAGGCGGAGAGGACAGAGAACTTGACTTTTTTTCGACACACATCCTTAGCCTCCTCTGCATCTCTCATACAATTTATTTTTCTCTTCGCATTTCTCATACAATTTATATATATACGCAAACACAATGTTATCAGCATACAGTAATCCACATACGTTCCCATTCGACATTTGTATGTTACCCATTGTTCCCTGTAGTTTCTTCACAGATGAATCTATATAAATATTGAATAACCAGGGCGACATAACGCATCCTTGCTTTACCCATTTTGAAATATTAAACTATTCAGTTAAGGAACTTGACTCCAATACATGCTCTACTCTCGGTATATAATGACACCATATCACGTATTAATTTACTTTCAACATCATGTTCATTCAATATTTTCCATAGCTTGTCGCTTATCACGCGGTCATATGATTTTTCCAAGTTCACAAACGCACAATGTACTTTTTTTATTTTTAACCATATATTTTTCTACAAGCATACGCAAAGATAATATTAGATAAATTTATTCTCTACCTCTGAATAAGGCATCCTGAGCATTCCACGTTTTCTGAATTTTCCAAACAGTTTACTTACTACACTGTAACTTCCACGATCTATAGTTCTATTCTTTCCTTTTTCTTCATCTTGGATATATTCTTACTTTATTAAACCTCTTATCTGCTCTCGAACACACGTATCTTTTGAAGGATCGAAATATTTCAATAGGAACCAAAAAAGTATAACGGATTACCTGATCTTGTGTTTTTTTATATAGAGTTGAGACCTTGAGATTGAATGCAAAAATGAGAAAAAAGGAGGATACAATCGATATACGTGTATGGTGCTGGTGACGGAGGCTGAGGATGCCTTAGATAGTCCGGCACACCAATGTATCCATCATACAACAACTTGGAATTCTAAACAATCAATCTGCGATTTGTCGGTGATAAGTACTTTAATTCTTGGGGCATAACATATGCTATGCAGAGGAGAGGAAATTTACCGTGAATGAGGCAAATGTAGCCCACCCACTTAATGTACTGACCAAGTCAGGAAAGCATCATAGTCTGTGAAAGTAGCGCATTAAGAGGTGTGGAATCGTCGTGGGCAGAGTTGGGTAAATGGACCGAAAATATCACAACTGTCAGTTAACAGGAAAATTTCTAAGAAGAAAACATGTATTCAATAATTACTAAGGACTCTTTTTTATCCCATGGACCACAAGGTGCATCAATGTCTCTATTATTCACAAACTGGCGATTACTGAAAGAATTTCAACAATGTGTAGGAAAAATATTTTACCTTTGCGAATGTTGTCAGACGGGACAACGAAAGTCTTAAGAAACTGGTGGTACAGTTAAAGAAAAACCAGCAAAAGTAAGGTCTCCTACAATATGGACGGATCAAATAAAGAAGTTGATATGATCTTCTTTCAACACTGCATCAAACATGGCTCAGGATTGTAAAAGCTAAGAGACAAAGGACCACTACGCTCAGTATTAAGAACATACTCGTACATATAAGACTTTTCTTTAATTATCTGTGGTATAATTAAAGAAGCGTATTTGGTAGAAATGTTTCAATATGTATAAAAATACTCACAAGGAAACTAAAATAATATATTTTTGTATATATCTTTTACATCCTTTTAATTCCGAACTATTGTATTTTGAAAATGTTTGTTAGACCTTTAAGTTGTACTGCTCAAGGAAAATAAAAATATTCTATACATACATAGACAATTTTTTGCTACAGTATTTCATAGAAATATAATAAAACATTATCAACAATATTTTTCTCTTTAATGTTTTTAATACTTTATACGATGTTTTATTTTTGAGAAATTCCTATGCATTTCTTGTGAAAACAATTTAAAATGGGAAAAATGTGTAATAATCTGCTCGAGAACCATATATTGATTATGGAATGAACAACAAGACACAGGCAATTTTTATCTAGTTTGTAAGATTTGAACGCATAACACCTTATCTGCAATATCATGTTTCATATTATTATTATTTTCTTATGTATACATTACTTGCATAGTAATAAATATGTAAGAAAACATTAGAATTTCAAGAAAAATAAATTGTAACTCTCAGAATCGTTCCAGTTTCAATGTCAAGTCTCTTAAAGCGTATAAAATGTAACTATTGTGATAAAAACGAGGATCACACTTTTAAAGCAGTAATTTTCGTCGTTCCCACTCAGTTTAATCAATGATACATCTTAATATGTAATTAAAAATGAATATATGTCAAAATGTATCGAATTATTTATATAAAACATTTATATGCCATGCAAAAAAGGACTCTTTAAAAGTAAAAATTAATGAAGAAGAAAATCACAGGAATAAAAATAGTAATTTTTTTTATTAAAAAAAATGTATTTAAGTATGATACGCACGAAAAATGTATCATTATGTACCTATTCATTGTTAAAGGCGTTGTCTCTGGTTTGACGTAGACTATTTCCAAGAAAAAATCATATGATGTGACCATAGAGGATAATGTACACTATCTATGAATAAAATGAACCATAGTACAGGTACTATCTCCCACGTCCATATAATTCCAAACAAGGCGCATCCATTTACACGCCTACGGCCAAAGTTACATTACATTACGCGTTGCGAATCAATATTTGGTGTGCCCTCCTCAGAGGAATCCCGCTTCCCTTTCACTCTCTTGGACTTGTGCATATGTCAATACGCGTCGCACTTGCCTCTCATCCCATAGGTCGACCGGACTCCTTCCGCTCTCGCTTAATGCGACGGTATTTGTGTGTATGATACCTGATACAGAAACGTGAAAAACCTACAGTTAAAATAAAGCCTTAAAATAAAAAAGGTAAAACAATTTCTACCTTAACATTACTATACTAAACGCTTAAGATTATACTTTTGACGCTTGTTATCTAACTGCAAAATTTTCTAGTATGTTTATGAATTAGAAATTGGAGGGAAAAACAAAATTTCATAGATCAAGTTGGTGTAAGAGTCGACTTGCAATGTGTACACAAATTTGTGTCTGTGTTGAGTGCGTGCGTAGAGAGAGTTCTAGCATTCGTAACTGATTTTTTCGAATTTGGAACGGAAAGCACGGTGCTTTTCAATTATTGGACTTTTAATTGAATTTGAAATTGGAATATTAATTTTTTTCCTATATTTGCTCGCTTTAATATGAAGATTGTAAATGAAAAAAATCGTAACCTACTTTGTTTCGTTTAAATTTGTTAAGTTCCATTTAGAACAATTTAATGATTTAACTATTTTATAAAAATAACATTATTCAAGTAACTTTACATAATATGTTACAAATACAGTTTGTCATCAAAATGTACTAACATAATTTAATTGAAGTCCATCGACTAATAAAATGATGCCAAAATCAATAGTGATTTCTTTATATTGTTTTCTTTGTTCGATCTCATAAAAAAACGTCTCACTAAGGTTTACAAAAAAAACTAAAAACATTCTCCCGCTTTTAATGATTACCGTTTCAATATTTATCAACTATAAAAGACAAATTCAACATTTTTTACAATATATCAGACAGCAATAATAACATTATTGGATATTATATGTCGACTTAAGAAAATGCAGCTAATAATATTCAGAGTAAATACATAATTGAAAGTAAGATTTTATGCATATTAACATAAGCAATAAGGTAAAATCAATCCCGAGCCAGTTTAAGTAACCGCTGCCATGAGTTGATACATTTTTTTAAATACAATAGTTAAAAAATAGCCAGATTTATACTTTCGTTTGACCATATCTTGTGAAATTTTGCTATTTGGATATTATTTTCTCGATGATGGAAGAGTTAAAAGGGATACCGAACGGCGTGCAGCGATAGGATACAAAATTAATGGGTCATTTAAACATATATACTCGAATCCATAAGTATCCAAATCTGCTTAGATGATAGTCCACAACGATATTTTAGTACCCACTTTGATGTATGAAAATTAAATTTTAACGTGGAAAAGTATTGAATGGAGCCGAATTAATGCTGGCACTGAAAAAATAATACACAGAGGGGCAATCAGATTAAGGGATGAAGTGATTAGGGATGAATGTGAACTTATGGCTGATGTGTTGAGTAAGATGAAGAAGAGCATTCTGAAATGGTTTGGGCATGTAGAACAAATTAATAATAAAAGAAATGTAAAGTGCAAATAATTAATGAAACAAATTTTAAGTACAAATGTGAATGGAATGCGCGGTGGAGGAAGACCAAGGAAAGTATGATTGGATCAAGTGAATGATGCTTTGAAAGAAGGAAACGTAAAAAGTCAGAGAAATTGTAGGAGTTGTATAAGATGTTCTGAAGGGGAAGAGGCGAAGATGTATATCGTGTAGGAAAGTCCTGCGCTCTGTCTTCTCTGCTAACCCTGACAGGGAATTGGCATGATCGTATGAATGTGTGTTATCTTGCGTGTTTTGAAACAAGAAATACTTCAGATAGGCTCTAGAGTATTTCTAGTTATCGTTTTTCCACGTCTACAATTAATACGTGTTGGTATATAGTTTCTTCTGAATTTCCCTAAAAATGTATATTTTGTCTTCATAATGAGTTAAGTGGCTCTAGGAAGTGTGATGCTCCGGGATCTCTCTTTGATCGGAATTTGTCAAAATAACTTCTAGCATTTATCCATAAAGTAGGAAAACAATGTAGAATTTATTGTTACCTTATCTAACCCGTTTCAATTTATTTATTCTGACAAAAACGGATTACCAACTACAGCAAGAAGTTAAATATGTTAAATAAAAACGGGTGTTCCCACAACTTGAAACAATTGCATGGTGTTGTTTTCGTGTTGAGTTGGCTTAAATGATGCTCAACGTTTCTAATATGTTGCAGCCTTCATCTTCAGGGTGATATAAAAAACATTATCGAAAATATAATATTAAGTGTTTTAATGTAAATTCAGAACTGAATAATACTCTAGAATTGTTTTGTTCTGTTTTAATTGCTTATGAAACCTTAGTTTACTGCTTTGTTAGAGGTAAAAATCTTTACAGTTGTTTTACCAATTATCTCACGAGTATACAATTGCACTATAAAGGAACTTAAATCATTCCTAGAGCTAATGTGGGTGGAGAAGGGGTAACTATACTTAAATAACGGTAATTAAAATGGATCCTGAAATATAAGCAATATTTTTTCAGGACCCGATTAAGTAAGTCGCTTTTTATGGTGTGTACTGATAAACATATTATTTATGGTGTGTACTGGTAAACATATTATTTATGGTGTGTACTGGTAAACATATTATTGTTCGATAATATATTAAAACATTTGGTAGTGACCAAGGGTTATAATATGTTAATATATTATAGTAGTGACTATCAGACAATTTTTTTACGTAAAATGCTTTTTTATGACTCAAAACTATAAAGATGGGTAACATTTTTTATGGGTCGGTATAAAGAAGCAATTTTCCAGTTAAAGAGAATCTCCAACCTCCTTGACCTAGTGTACTGATGTGGGTGTTGTGGGTTCGATTCATGTTGGAACTAAGATAAAAAAAAAGGATTCCAGTTTGGTTTTCACTTTAAATATTTTATAGTTATTGGAAAACATTCCAGACATTGGAAGATAACCAGAAAAATAATCGCCAACTTATTATTGATTACAATTATCAAGCAACAAAGCCAGCTTGTACTGTATACAGCAAATGTAATACAATATAGCCTTAAGGGAACCTGATATATTTTTTACTAAAAATACCAAAAGCCCATTGTGGTATAAATCAATAAAAACTAGTAAATTAGAACAATAGAAAATATTGTTGTCGAGGTGATTTATTAGCATGTTTGATATACCACAATTTATGCTACGAATATATCGGAAGTATATGTATTAAATGTATTTATTTTATATTTATCTTCTATATCAAGGAATAATTGTGTATGCTATAAACGTACTATGGTGGTGCATGCCCACGCGGTAACGCACTTGATTTTTTTGTGGAAGATCGTCGGTTCGAATCCTGAGCTGTGCCACTCCCCTCGAATGACACAGGTATTTTTTTCACTAAGTATTCGAAGGTAACAGGATATATATGACTTTGGTCATATCCATTCTTTAAAAAAAAGGAAAAAAACATATCGGTTTGCTCTGATCATCTCACTTCAGTGTGTCATCGGATCCAGTACAGTGGTGTGGCCGGTGAGTTAGCTGGTGTGCAACGGCTAAATAACTTGAAGAAGAGAAAAAAAAGAAACGAAATTCCACGTCGACGTTGGATTGGCGAGGAAATCCTCGACAACGAGACCCATCAACAACGACGATGCTACGTCACCTAGGTATAAGTTTATAGTCATGCTTTAATAATAAATACTAATTTCTACTCTTTTAATTTCGTGATACATGTTGAGAGTCGGACTCTTTACGCTTAAAAACTTCGTGATAGATGTTGAGAGTCGGACTCCATACGCTTCAAAATTTAAAGTTAGGTAATGAAACCATGTGTCTCCCTTTTTTAAAGAAGCTATGAATTTTTTTACGAAATTTAACTTTAAATACTAATTTATTCGGTTAGAAATAGTTCATATTTAGTGTTTATTCTTAAGGTCAGATTATGAATTCAGGCTTTAGACCCTGTAATATTTCTGATAAAAATTGCGCATTTTCAATACTAAAATTGGTGCGGTTTAATCATATTCCGATACAATTGGGAGCTTTGCTTATATCTGATGCATATAAAGATACTCGTATGTGATCAAATGGAAATAATTGACCACATGTAAAATGCCTTCCCATCATCAATGCTTTCTAGACGACTGAAATAACTACATATTGTTACTTGGGATGTGACCAATGGTTAGATTGTCTTGTATAAATAATTAAAGCAAATATTTCATCATTCATTCTTTCTACGTGACCGAACAATCAGAACTTCTTCATACTTTGTCATGCATACAGTCTTATTATAAATTATTTTTATTCATTCCTCTTTCAGAATATGATTAATTTGGTCATGTTAAGTTTTTCTAGGTCTTCACAAATATTTCAAGTCTGCCCCGTCCATATACCTCATCATACACACTTCTATTATATTATAAACGATTTTCACTTTTTCTTGTATCAAAATTTGATTCATTTGGTTTTTCTATGCCTTTCTATACTTCAAGTACCTTCTATAATACCGATATAGATTATTTTTGTAAATCTTCATCATTCATTCTTTTACTTGTCCGAACAATTTCAATGCCCCGTTCTCTATCTTAAACACTGTGGTTTCTTTCAATCCGCATTCTTTCCTAATAATATCCTTCCTTATTCTCTCATAAATGGTTTTCCACATATTCTACTCAACGCCACTAATTTCTACTTTCGTATTTATGTTACTTTCATTTTATTTATTTCATTCTTTTGTATACATGGTTGGTAAGGTATACCTGGTGAGTTTATTGTTACACAGCAATTTCTTAAAATCAATCAGCTCATTTAGGATACATTAAACTGTTTCAATTCATTAAGTACGAGTATTTTATAAATAAAAAAATCGTTTAAATTTAAGTGGAGAAAAAAAAATTACTTATCTACATCAATAATGGTAAAACTAGAGGAAAACCTCATTACTTGTAATGTCCTAGTTTCCGATTTTGTCGAATTTCTTTAATTGTCGCGTCCACGTTTCGCTTGGATATTTTAACGTTAGGACCAAGATTTCACGCTCCGGTCGGTAAACACATTTTATAACCTAGCATCCACTTCTTTGTTTCTGTTACTCTTTTTTAATGTGAATCTTTGCATTTTATAGATATCTGACAGAGACTTTTTAGATAGGGTAAAAGAGAAGAAGAGGAACATGATATAGATATATGAACTAACAAACCACCTAATGATGATTTCTTTAAGGCCGAAGTTAAAAATCAAACTGATTGAAGAAGTCTACAAATAAGCAATTGATCTATTACAAAAGGGGATAATGCAAAGGCAATCGATTGTGCAGCATTGAGTGGTCTAAGGGTCTGAGCCAGATGATCACAGACAAAGTCTACAAACAAATCTCGGCGATCTGTGTCTGCCGCCCACACCGTCACACGACACGACTTTTCTTTGGCAAACACCAATATTTGTAGGCCGGGCTGGTGGGCGGAGATACGGGGGTGGGGGATTGGGGACTGGGAGGGTATAAGATGGAGGTATAGAGGAAGAGAGTGACAGGGTAGTTTTTGATTTTGAATTAAATTCATTGGGGATCGTTTGGTCACCAACAGATTCATAAAAATATATTAATCAATTTTATAATAAGACTCAGAAGTAAAGGAATTCTGTAATTTGAGTATATTTTCTTGAGTTTAGATAACGAACGGTAGTGAAAGGAAACAAAGTCAATAGGGCATTAAAACATATATATTCGATCTGGATTGTATTTAAAATCAACTACTCATAAGATAAGTCCACAATTAAAAAAAAAAATACAGATGACCAAAGTCATAGGTATTCTTATACCCTCGAATACTAGGCGAAAAAAAGACCTGTGTTATTCGAGAGGAGTAGTACAGCGCGGGGCACGGAAGTTCAGTGCGTTATGCATGCACCTCATGAAAATGCAATAGTATTTTAGTATTAACTTTGGTGTATCAAACGTTGATGTAGAAAAATTATGAAAGGAACCAAATAAATGATGTACAAATTGCTTGTACATAGAAGAATACATGTAGTGACAATGTGTGAGACAGAATACAGAATTAAACGATTAGGGATGAATGTGAACTTAAGGCTGATGTGTTGAGTAAGGTGAAGAATAGCACTTTGAGAGGGTTTGGGCATGTAGAATGAAAATATGGTTGAATTATATTTTGAAAGAAGGAAACGTAGAAAGTCAGAGAAATTGTAGCTGTGTGTGTGAAGGTGTTTGGATGTGGAAGATGCGAAGGATGTATGTCGAGATAGGAAAATATGGCACTCTGCCATTTATGCCTACCCCAACAACGAAATGGTGTGATGATATCTATGTATAAGAAGAATTGGTCATCAACTGTCATGATCGATTTATTCGTAAAGACGAGTTCCGTCACCTAGTTGTATTCCTGTTGTTCTGTATTGTTCCTGTATTCCAGTCCAGGGGTTTCGGGTTTGATTCACGTTCGTACCAAGATTTACTTTTTATTTTGTTTTCTGCCATACGTTTTTGATTTTTGATTTATTCTTTAATCTAGATATGCGGGGGTGTGGGATGGAAGCCCCCCGATGCCCTTGCGGTCGGGCTCGCCCTACATTGGTGGGGTGTATCTCGGCCGGGGGAATGTTTGTGGGATGAGCCCGGACCTTTTAATGTCTTCTCTCTTAAATGTTTTTTTTTGTCATCTATTTATTTTCTGTGTTTTTTTTATCTTCTTGATCTACGTGGGTGTGGGCTGAAAAAGGGTGTGGGCTGAAAAAGGGTGTGGGCTGAAAAACATCTGGTGTCCCCGTGGCTAGGTTCGCCCTATATTGGTGGGGTGTATATTGTCCGGGGGAATGTTATTAGATGAGTATGATGAAAATATGGCACTCTGCCATTTATGCCTACCCCAACAACGAAATGGTGTGATGATATCTATGTATAAGAAGAATTGGTCATCAACTGTCATGATCGATTTATTCGTAAAGACGAGTTCCGTCACCTAGTTGTATTCCTGTTGTTCTGTAATGTTCCTGTATTCCAGTCCAGGGGTTTCGGGTTTGATTCACGTTCGTACCAAGATTTATAAAAAAAGGTTCCAGTTTGGGTTTTACTTAATGAAAGTAAAACGATAATAGTTATAAAATTAAGTTGTTATTACTTCTCACAATTTATAAATCATTAAATTTGTATTGAAGCGTGAAACAACTACATAAAACCCTGAGCACAATAAATCTAACACTTGAAAATTGGTGTATTATAATAACCTTTTCGTTATTGGCAATGGCTTCCGAAGCATCATCTGTTGCCTGACTAGTCCACCCACGGTATTAGCCAGGAGGACCAAGGTCTGAAGTGAATATGAAGAAATGCAAGTAGCCTGAACGAGTGGACATGTACGTGTTAAATAATAAGTACTTAAATAATTAGTTGTAAGAATTGCTATCTAGTTATAAGCTGCTATGTAGATGTTAACTATTTCTAAGAAATTAAATATTAAGGTTATTAAAAAGTAAAATAACAAGCAGAAAATTTTAATTAAGTTAGAATTAGTTCTTAAGTTATAAATTTGTATAAAAGTATAACCATTGCCAAATGTATTTTCTATAAATGTAACTAAAAAGGCGTATCAGAATAAAAGTAATAATTTGTTAAAAATAATAAAAAAAAATTTACGATATCCATTTGAAAAACAACTGATAATTTTCTATTAACTTTATAATTTTGTTTCAATATGATTTTATTTAAGAAAATTCTTAATTATTTATTTATTTAATTAACGACACAACAGCGTCTTTTATATCATCATCATCACTGTCAACCAGGGTCGATCCAATGCTGGATGAAGGTCTCCCCAAGTTGACTCCAAGTAGGTCGATTTTTTGCTCGTTGATGCCATGTGATGCTGCCATGCTTCCTGATTTCATCTATCCAGCGTACCTTCGGTTTTCTTCTGGGCCTCTTTATGCCTCTTGGGTACCATTGGACTATGTCGGATGTCCATCGGGAGTCTGACATTCTGGCTACGTGTCCGGCCCATTGCCACTTCATTCTTTTGCACACCTTTATAACGTCTTCTACCTTTGTTATATTGCGAATCCAGGTGTTTCGTTTACGGTCTCTTTTGGTATATCCCAACATGCATCTCTCCATGCCCCTTTGTGCGGTCTGGAGCTTTTGTGTGTTCTTTACTGTAAGCGTCCATGTCTCGTAGCCATATGTAAGTACTGGAAGAATGCACTAGTTGTAAACCCTTCGCTTCAAGGATATTGGGAGATTACTTTTGAAGATGTTGTTCAAACGTCCAAATGAGCTCCACGCTAGTTTAGTCCTTCGTGCTATTTCCTCTGATATGCCACCTACAAAGGAAATAAGTTGACCCAGATACACATATTCCTGGACAAGTTCTAACGGCTTTCCATCTACATTTATTGGTTTTGGGGTAGCAAAGCCGTTCATCATATATTTGGTTTTTCAGATATTCATTTTTAAACCAACTCCTTTGCTGACCTCTGTTATATACAAATGAACATATGGCAAGTAATACAAGTATTGTACATACTTAAAATTATTGTCAAAAAATACAAAACTTTATCTTAAACTAACATGGAGGTACAAAAAGCAGTAGTAATAATAAATTTCGAAGTCATTGTTTATACTTATTTAATATTAATACTCGTATGTATCTTTTAGTTCAATATACTCGTATGTATGTACGAATATATCACAAATTATGAAAGATTTAAATATAACTATTTTACTTAGTAAATATATATTTCTTTCCATGATATAACATACACACCTTAG
Source organism: Odontocerum albicorne (assembly GCA_949825065.1). Classification (NCBI taxonomy): domain Eukaryota; kingdom Metazoa; phylum Arthropoda; class Insecta; order Trichoptera; family Odontoceridae; genus Odontocerum; species Odontocerum albicorne. The sequence goes on from OX463855.1 coordinate 11,003,939, forward strand.
TAAATTATACAATAAGAAGAAAATATGTTTTTTATTCATATTTTTTGGAGTTTTTGAAATAATTACATTTTGAAAAGTATTCTATTTTTGGTTATGACAGCCCTGAATCAGCTGAGTTCAAAATGGGCGGATAGGGGTCGCGAAGGGGCGGAATATGGGCGGGATAGGGGCAGCGGGTTTGACTGGGATGGCTCTATACATTAAGGCAGTGGTTGGATAGAGAAGGGCGCGGATGAAGCGGGGGCGGGGGCGGCTCTGTATCGATTCGGCGGGCGGCTTCCCTTTGTCCGCACCTACATCTCTTCCTGAGCGGTCCCTGCTTCTTGGGATGTCCGTTTCGTTTCGATATGGGACACTTTTCTTTGGAAATAATGAAGTTATATGTGGGAGGCTTCTTTTGTTTTTTTATAATGTAATTTCTAAAATATTTCGGTTTTTTATGTTTAATTATTTCAAAAGTGTTAAAGGAAAATAACTTGTGATAAATGATTGAACAATGAAAGACTGAAGCATGTTGAGGAATTCAGCTAACAACAGTATTTTTGTATCAAATTTGATATACATATGAGGGTGAGATATGGGTTTGAAAAAATACTTAAATGAGTTTAATAAATGCTTTGGGAATGAAAGATTGGAGCAAGTTGAGGAATTCTGCTATTTGGGTTCAATCTTCTAAGATGATGATGATGATGATGATTCAATCTTCTAAGTTAAGAGGGATATCGAACGGTGTCTAGCGACTGTAAACAGTCAATGAGGCACTGTAATATATAACATATATACTCGAATCGGACAGCATCAAAATCTTCTAAGATGATAGTCCACAATAATATTTTGGTGCCCACTTTAATGTACGACTATGTGAATGAAACGTGAACGTAGAACATGTCTGACAGGATTAAAATAAATGCTGTAGAATAATACACGGGGTTATAGTGTTTCACATAATACGGAATGAAGTGATTAGGGATGAATGTGGACTTAAGGCTAGTGTGTTGAGCAAGATGGAGAAAAACACGCTGAAATTAAAACTGTATGAGAAAGCGGGTGGATGTAGAAAAGTCTAAATATTTGTGTCAAGATAGAAAAGTCTAGCGTTCTTTCTTTTTTCCTACCCCGACTAGTATGTATGTTTTAGTTACAAGAACATCTTGTTTTTTTTTGCGTTCGAACAAGAACAGTTTACTACTTTGTACATCCAACATGTATATGATATATTTGATTAGTTCTACTTTCGAAGTTTATTATTATTACATGAACGAATATTTTTTTTCGTTTATTGAATTGTAATATATATAATAAATCTGACAGATCTGTTTTAAAAAAATAAAACAAAATCAAAACAAAAAATTTCTTAAAATATTTAATAACGAATTACTTTCTTCCACTCATTAAATGAATTCCCGTGACACATGTTTCCACCTCTTGCTCAAAGTTACAATATTTGATGATTTATTAAATTTGTTGTCTATACACATCGGGCTTAAGCAAGAGACTGTCGGCTATAATCGGCTGATTTCGGCTTTGTAGAGCGTCGTCTCTGTCATTTTTACACTGTTCCGTCGCGATTTGTCAGTCGTTGTCAAGCGTAAGGGTAGCGCATCGTGCGACAGAGACGACGCTCTACAAAGCCGAAATTAGTTGATTACAGCCGACAGTCTCTTTCTTAAGCCTGATATGTATTACTTATCGCCGGGTATCTACTGTAAGTTGAACCAGACAAAAGTAAATGAAGCAAGTTACATGGTCGCAAAAAACATTCAAATGACTATCCTTTCCCACGAAATTCATGAACACATACGTGAGTATATATTGTAGTATGCCCACAAACCCCACCAAGACGGACAATCACCTGAACATTCCTTTTCATATAAAGTGAGATATCATCAATTAAAGGAAAAGTAAGGGATGGTCGAGATAAATGGAAAAAAAACAGGAATGAGAGTTTTTTTCAGTGAAGAGTTTTTCAGTCGCTTCTTGAAGTACAGTACTCGGCGGTAAGTAATACACATCGAGTTTAAGAAAGAGACTGTCGGCCATAATCGGCTAACTTCGGCTTTGTAGAGCGTCGTCTCTGTCATTCATACACGTGTTCCGTCGCGATTTGTCAGTCGTTGTCAAGCGACAGAGACAACGCTCTACAAAGTCGAAGTAAGCCGATTATGGCCGACAGTCTCTTTCTTAAGCTCGATGTGTATTACTTACCGCCGGGTACTGTACTTTGTTATTTCTTTAATTACATTGACCTCCGCGACATGTGTTTCTACTTTCTATCTCGAATCGAGATAAGAAGTAAAAACACGTGTCGTAAGGATTAATGTAAGTAGTGTAAAGTAAGTTCTTTATTATTAAATATTCTAATATGAAGTTCTATAAAATTAAAACCAAAACCTTTGATAAATTCAATGTACCCTTTTTTGGCTTTCAACATTTCCTTGGTTTGTACTAAAATGGGCTAGAAGTGGTTCATAGAGTCACAAATAAGGTTTTTACTCTAGAAGCTAACAATGTATGATCATTTTTAAGGATTGAAGAAGAAAATAATAACGACTGAAGGAGAGTATATAGAAGAACTGTGATATTAGAATAAATATGATGATATGACTTGCAAGATCCCTAGTTTTCTCAGTTGGCGTAGACTATGTGGAAATATTGAAATTAAGGGATGAAGAAAAGTGGAGGTTTGACGCTTTTGATATTGAGTGCTGTGTTTCATGAACAGCCACGAGGAAAATAGTTTCAATTCTTGTGTTTTAAATTTCTAACAGACAATCTTCCACATGCATTGGTGACTTGAAGTTCGTTCGACATAAAACTATAGGATGACTTGATAATCTAGAGAGGCTTCTTGAGGTGAGCATAGTTTAGGACATTGGTTGGCAAACATGTTTGTAATGAGCAAACTAGTAAATGTTTTAGACTATGTGGGGCAAGAGACAAACTCGAGGATATTTATGTAGGATACTTAAATAACAAAAAAAAAGTTGAAATAAATTTGTTGCCAAATGTAACTTAATAATAATAAGTAGGCTAAAAAAGACTAGAATTTTTATAATTGTCGGACATTCCGTTGTAGTACGTACTTGATTGTCATATTTAATCTTTGGCAAATACAGCGATACACGTGGCACTGGAAACGCTGCGGAATTATAACTGCGTGGTGTCACAGCAGAGGCCACCGAATTCAAAGATATAGGAGCACCATATGCGATCGTATCTCGCAACTCTTCTCAACTTGGTGGTTGGCCGTTCCGGTATAGCGCGTACTTTGAAATTTTAAAGCTATTGAAATTGTTAAATCCATTCTTAGCTCGCGGGCCGTACAAAAATAACCAGGGGGGTGGATTTGGCCCGCAGGCCGTAGTTTGCAGACCCCTGGTCTAGAATACCAGGTCTTTCGCACGAGGAAACATCAGAAAGAGTGTTCATGCAAATGTTTCCACTATCAAGTGATTACACTGTTAAACAATAAAAAAATCATAAAAACAATAGTAGCTATTCTTTTTAGATTTTTGGGGTGTAGAATTCGAAAACGACATTAAATTTTGTTGATTGGTTTTTGTTTTCATGTTTAATGTTCTGCCTCTAAGTGTTAATGATATAAGTGGCGTGTGCAATTTTAGGAAGCAATTGAAGGCAACTCTTTTTAGGAGGTCTCATCAAAATTTATGATTATATACACCTAAATCTGAAAGTATTACTACCACATATCAGAAGATCTAAAAATACTTCTTTGTAGTTTTTGATAAATTTTCTGCTGTTTTCTTACCAAATGTTTTTTAACATGTGCAGATATAGGCAAGTACTTAATCTAATTGCCGCAGCCACTCTGTTGATATTCGTATACAGTTTTGTTTGTTGATATTCGTATACACTTTTAAATGAAAATGGGCCTCGTCACTCATTATCAAGTTGTTCAAAAAGTTGTTGTTATCTCTGGCTAGGTGTTGAAATCAAATGACGTATGCAGGCGTTGCTGAGTATTTTGAAGTAGTAAAGCTCTATAACCTGTAAAAAAGAAAATAAAAAAGATTAAAAATGAACAAGTTATGATTTTTTAAACCCTTCAGTTTTTCAGTGGCAACCTGTAGTTTTATATCGAGAGTTTTCAAATGTCGAGAGCGGCTACTCTACGGTTTATGCAAATCATATTGTTTATGTGTGAATTTTTAGGGTATAAATTAGCTATTTCAGAACATGCTACAAGTCTAGTGAGACGGCTGATTTAGACTGTTTTCTCGATATGAATATATAAACAATTCAATAACTAAAAAGAAAAAAAGGATGTTTTTGATAATTGTGAGTGAATATTTTCATTGAGTTAGCGAAAGTGTTCCACAATTTTCTTTCATAATCTGCAAGAAAATGAAAATAGGGGTCTTAGAGAAAAAAGTGAAAATCATTCAGGAACACTCTTAATGATACAACGAAAGTGTAATACAATCCAGTTAGGTTTGATATTTGAAATGAATTTGAAAATATTTTGGATTTTATTTTGTGTATACCAATATGTCCATAACTCATTCTTCGTATAATTTGTGGGTCATCCGAACAGTTAATTTTTTGAAGCGGTGGTTTCGTTTAAGAAGCCCTGAGCCATGCTCAATTTGTCTGAAAGAAAAAAAGTACTCGTATATCTTTTGATGTTACCGCCGAGGAAGGAAAAATACTCCGTATGTAAACTAAGTATTTTTTAAGTCAATCAGTCACCAATATTGACACGCAATTACCAAATAAGTCACGTAACGTGGCATGGCATCGGGCCCCAAGGCCGGGGATCGACGAGAATGTTGTTTCCCGCCATTTTTGATAGGCCAGAGCAAATATTGGCGTAATTATTATGGACAGTCTCAAGTATCTAAGATCCGAAGCTCAGTGGAGCAAAGAACTTACATTTTGGAGATTGAGATCTTAAAAAGTCTTCATGAATACTCCCGTTACACCCGTCAATATTAAGCACTGGGCACCAAAGTAACGATTCATAGTGTAACGGACACCGGTCGAAAACAATGAAAATTTTTCATCAAAAGTCTAATTTTTGTACTACAAACATAACAACACGCCGTTTGTCTATCGAAGTAGGCAGAGCGCCAGATGTTCCTATTCCAACACACATCTTCGACTCTTCCACATTTATTTAACCTTCTTATACGAGTACAGTTACGTTTTCTATGATTTTCTTTTCGTTTCTATCTTTCAAAATATCATTCACTTGATCCAATCATACTTTCCTTGATTTTCCTCTACCACGCCTTTCACTTACATTTGCATTAAATATTTCTTTTGTTATTTGTGTATTGTTCTTTTTTATGTATTAAATTTTGGCGTATGAGAAACAGTCAGCGCACTGATAATACGTGTCAGCGTGACTAGGCGGCTCAACAGGATCCACATATCTGTGACGTCTGCTGGAGGAAGTGCGCATCTAGCATCAGGCTGATCTTTCTCAGAGGATTCCATGATTGACTTGGAGGAGCAGCTCGCGAGGATGTTGGAATTGCAAAGAGATCCTCTACTACGAGGCGTAGCAACGTTGACGAGGAAGGTGGGAGACCAAAGCTAAGATGTTTAGATAGAGAAACAGAGAATTGCTGTATACTGGATACAACCAATTTGAGAAGGAATGCTGCTGAGAAAGAAAGGTGGCAGTGAATTTTGCAGGCAGCTAAGATCGATCTTTAGTCATAGAGCTGATGACAAAATTACTATTGACTCGACAATTAATCCATAGCATGCATGATTTCAATTTTTTTTAAACCTTCCTGAACAGTTATAAAATTATTATAAAACGTTACTTGAATATAAAGTATTCACGGGGTTAACCCCTAACTATTCCAATGAACACATTTTATACCAATTTTATGAAAAAACCGCATTATCTATTGTACAATAATACTGCCCGACATACCAACTAACGGCCGAATGTCAAAACTATAAAAACCTTCACTCGTGACTATTATTTACTCAACACTACGAAAGGATGATTATTTTTTTATAATATAAATATAAATGATTTATTTTTTATAATTTAAATATTATAGTGTGCACCTAATTTAAAGAAGCGTAAAGCAATAGTGCGACATCTGTTATAAGAAATCAGAGGTATCTAAATCATTATCTACCCTACTGTGCTATTTGGTTGACATGTGTTTTAGACTGAAATTTTTTGACCAGGGTAATTATTATTAAAATTTATACGAAATTCAGGAACAATGTAAATAAATAACAACTGTAAAAGTGAGATATTAACAATCAAAGGAAGGGATGTGGAAAGAGGAGAGGAAAATCGAGAATATAACAATAGTTTTTTATCCCTGTTCTTAACATACTCGTACCAACGATGAAGATAGTTTTATATTCATTGATAACAAGTTCCAGAGTCTTACTGCATGTGCAGTCAAGGACGACGTTAAAAAGAAGAGCGGGGAATAGAGAAAGTCAATAAAAAAATCTCTGCATGGCGCAAATCAATTAATGAAAAGACGCTGAATACTTTCGGCGAAATAAAAGGGGCAAGGAGATAGTTAAGGATACAAAAGTGACAGTACCTAAATTAAGAGTCTGTTTCTCATGTTCAACGAGTAAAATGTCTACCATGCAGTATTTGTTTTTTTTTTTCATTTTATCTTTTAGCAAAATAATTCACAGATTGATTTAATTTAACAATTAAGTTTCAGAAACGCTGCCGCGGAACATAGACAATCCAAACATCCTGGAAGAAGAGTAAGTGAGGCGATCTTCATAGGAACAAGGATGGCCAAGTCTCGATGTATTTGTCTAATATTTGTCTATGGTATTATCCAAAGGACCCTAAGCTCTTCCAAGATTTACTCGCGTCTGTTTACATTGGGTTTGTAACAACCCGAGCAACGTTGCAATTTAGAATTCATTACCTATATTTAACAAACTTATAAAACAATACTGGACTACTTTTATCGATGGTTTACAGTTTTATACTATTGGAATGATAACTATTAATTGAAATAAACCAGGATTTTTTCTGCTATAATTGGTAATTTTTTTTTTATATTGAATATTATTCATCTGTTTATTTAAATCAGGCCTAGCCAATCCAAATTGCCCCAGGGATCTCATTGACGGCCTGAAATTTTCCAAGGGCCGCACATGAATAAGAATGATTGTAAATGTTGTTCCAATATGTTTTTCGATATCTAGCTTTACAACGAAATTCTCACTTATTAATTTTTTCTAAGTAATTGATTTGGATGCAGAGGTACATAGAAAGTGTTCAATCAGTGTTAACCTGAAAACGCTACTACAACTAGATATGAAGAGAAAACATGTATTAAATCAACAACAAAATGTATTTGTATGTTAATGTAACGACTTAGAATTCTAAGTTATTAATTCGTAAATATATTTGTATAGTAATAAAATTTTAAAAATAAAACATAATTCGTCATATATGACCGCGGGCTGTGGGTTGGGCAGTCTAGATTTAAATGGATGTTTCTAATAAAGATTGATCACATCACCATTTACTATATCGATTCCCAACAAGTAATCTTTAATTGAAAAAAATGTGGAATAGATTCAAAAAAATAATTTATTATTTAATTAATTATATTAATCCTTACGATATATATTTCTACCTCGACTATCTAAAAGCAAAATTAACCTGATTTGTTACGAGAGTAATGTTAAGGTCTAATTACTATCACGTTTCATAGGGAAGTGTGTATAGTCTATTGCCCAAAGGCTTTTTTTTTAATGAAGAGTGACTTAACCTAACTTATAATGTTTCTAAATTTATTCGAGATACTTAAATTCATAAGTAACTTACTACTTATGAATTTAAGTATCTCGAATAAATTTAGAAACATTATAAATTTCAGTTTTCATAAACTAAAAAGATAAACGTTTTAGTTTATGGAAGTTGTTTGTCAAAATAACATATACTTTCTATGTTTCCTTTCCTTATCTTTGAACAAATTTCTTTTTCTATATTTTTACCAAAATTGATAATTTTTACTTAAATAAAAACGAACATTTTTTTACAGAATGATTTGACACTTATATGTGATTTTTTTTACAAAATACTTGATATTAAAGCGACATATCTGTTTCGCTTAACAAAGCACTGCCAAACTACCAATGCTTTTACAAAGCGAAACAGGTCTGTCAGTTTATTTTAAGTTATTACGTAGAATTTTTCCGCATTTAAGTGTCAAATTATTCTATTATAAAATGAAGTCCTACGATTGAAATACCAAATCAATTAACATGATTTTTTGTAATTTTTTTCATGGAATAATACAGTTTGATGTATCCAAGATGAGCTGGTTAGTTGTAGAGAATTGCTGCATAGTAACACGCTCGCTTGATGTATCTGTTCAGTCATGTACACAAAATAACTAAAATATGAAAAATAATATTTACTACAAAGGTTTAGTTTTCTTGTTTGTCCGTTTTATATGTAAAGAATACTTTCTTACGAGTCTTACGAGATTGAACTGAAAGAATGGAATGCTACAAGCACGAATAATAACAGAAGATTGTGCACGACAAAATGCATGAATACTAAAAAATCCAAAGAAATGTGCTTGAATGGAAGAGTACAGAGATCAGAAAAAAAACATGCAGAAAAAAAACATGTGTTCTGTTCTTCTCACTTTGGTGTGCCATTGGATACAGGACAGTGGTGTGATCGGTGAGTTTGCTGGTGTGGCTTATTCTCTCAAAGAAGAGAAAATAATAAAGAAATAAAAACTTTGAGTCATTTTCCTTCCCACGTGATGTCGAATCTTAAGTCTGTCGTCACTACTACGAGTATTCTTTTCACATTAAGAAGGAATCCCTTTGGGCAGTTTCTTCTTCGTCACTCTGTGACGTCGCACCCATAAAAAAATAAAGAAGATTTCGATCTTCTAGTATAGATCGCGCTGGATGGGGATCTATTATACGTTCAGCGACGTTAGGTTTTTATTACAATTACTGCTCTTAAAATCTAGTTTTGCAGAGGCAAGTCATCGAAAGTGAAACCAGAATTCGCTGGGATTTAGTACTCAGCTAAGGATAGTAATAATAAAATAGTAATTTATACAGCGCCATTTAGAGAGCAGACTTTCCTCAAGGGCGCACAAACTCATTATAAAATATATAATAATATACGCTAATTAAAATAACAATTTACGTTTTATTGTGAAGTACCTTAATTATATTTATAGTCTTTAAATGAGCTCTATTCTCATTAATTCGATGAGGATATTTATCCTTTACTGACATTCAAAACTCAACCAGTTCTGATATTCAAAACTCAACCAGTTCTGATATTCAAAATTCAACCATTTCTGATATTCAAAACTCAACCAGTTCTGATATTCAAAATTCAACCAGTTCTGATATTCAAACTTTTTTTTGTTTTTGATGTATTAACTTTACCTATAATTATCGAAATTTTTGAATATTCTGCCGTGCCCCTGATAAATCGAAACCCCGTCGAGTACCGAGATACACACTTTGAAAACTCCTGTTCATATGACCCAGCGTATAGCACCAATGGTAGAATGTCTTCAACAGAAACAAACGATAATGATCAAAATAGTTCGTAATTTGGGTAGTTTATCACAAAAATGTGTGTAATTACGTAGGCGGGGCGGACCCGCGCGTTAGGCCATCAGCTCTATATCGAAGGAACCGCCCCGCCTACCCCAAGCCGCCCGAGTCCAGGCCCACCGCTCTCCACTTGTTTGCAGAGGCTTCTGGAGGATTTATTTGGTAACAAATCATTGTATTACGTATCTGATAAACATTTACTGCCAGCAAATATACACTGGACTGAGGATTCGCGGTTGTTGATTTGCCAAGCAAACACCGCGGTTAAAGAAATATAATACAATACTGGCGAGTTGGAAAAGAATGTTAGTCGTGAGAAATAGAAACGATTTTTTGGTTTTGACTAATTAAACTTTATCAATACAATATCGTTGATATTAACATTACGCTTTTACTCATCAATTTATTGTATTGTATTACACTTTCGTTGTACTCGTATATAGTACAACCTGGTGGGTTAAATGTTACGTGCCAATCTATTCCAATTAATCAGAAAAATGTAAAACAAACCTTATGTGAAAAGCAAACTGAAACTATTATATAAAAAAGCTGTATGCCGACGGGAATCAACAATTCCAGGGTTGGAATAACTGTCAGTTTTTTCTTGCGGTCAGTCTATTCATGACGACCTCAGTGCTCGAGGTGATAGAACGCTTCGTGATTGAAGACCTTATTCAGCCTTCACTCTCTTACGATGTTGCAAAAATATCAATGAAAACTAAAATCTTACCAGTGCAGTATCTTTTTTTTCAATACTTGATTATTGAATTATACGGACATATCTTGATGTTATTGAAAAAAAAAAACTTTAGCGATTACACAATGCGAGGCATCAACTGATACCAAATTCATTCCACACACAACCCTAAACCGCGCGATGACAGAACTCTCAGTTTTGCTTAAACATCAGTTAATTGTGTTGTTAACAATCCGTTGGAAGGATTTGATCCTAAATTAAAAACAAAAAAAAATATCGAGCATGGAGTTTAAACGCAGTCGTGTGATTTCCTTATATTTAACAGAAAATTCAGTTCTCTCTATTATTTGCCAGTTGCAGTATCTTAATGTGAACAAAGTGTTTGCGTTTCCTCCCATCAATCGTTACATGTTGCTGGCAGCATCGTAAAATTCAACAACGGTGCCCCGAAATGAACAGTAACTTCCCGGGAAATGGTTCAGTAGGTGGAGGATTGAATTAAGCGAAATTTGAAACATGGCGCGAGAAAATTAACAAGAGCTCTGATCGTGTCAGACGTGTCACGTGATCGTGTCACCGAATATTGAAAAATAAACGTCAACTCAAGCTCAACAAGATACTAAAAGTGCAGAACTAAATGCTGGCGCCGAAAAAAAGCACAGCTAGGAAGAGCAGCACACACTGAAAGACTTGCACGTGAGTGCAAACATCATATTTTGGAAGTGAAAATTTTCACTGTTCTGAAAACAAACACTTGAGTAAATTATATGGGTTTGTATAGTTAGTTATTGTTCTCTGTTCATGTTGAATTGCTTATATGTCAATGTTCATTTTGTTTGTTGTTTTTTGTAACATTTTGTATCGAAAAGGTCATTTGACAGTAGAAATAAAATAAAATAGAAATAAATTAGATTAATTAAAATTATAATACATATTGTCACTTAGAGAGCAGACTTCTCAAGAGCACTGTGACTCGAGAATCAAACATCCTTTTATGTAGATAAAGTACTGCCCCACATCTGTATATGTTTAGAAAAACATCTTTGGTAAGAAAATCGCAGAAAACTTATCAAGGAAAGGCGAACTACAAAGAACTCTTTGTAAATCTTTCATATGTGATAGTAATACAAAGTGTGGTGTTCATATATAATCATACATTTTGAACATCCTGTCGTGTAGTTCATCACCGAGCACCGTGATTCCCATAATTGTCTGACGACTTTCCATCCATCCCTATACTTCGCAGTTCAATGAGCAGTTGTCAAGGGTAGCCCTGTTGCGTCTCTCACTTGGGCAGTCCAACAAATTGGGTTTATTTCTCTTGTGCGTCGTCCTTCCACATTTCCAGTAACCACAAGTCCTCCAAACTGTCTAATTGGCGACGAGCAATGTACCCAAAGAACCGTAGGACTAGTCAAAGGCATATTATCGACATTCTTTGTGTGATTCTCAGTTCTTCGAGAATGAAGGCTTTAGTTCGCCTTGTTGTTCATTGGAATTCATAACATCCTTTTCCAGCACTACATTTAAAATACATAAGATTAAATTTTGATAAGACCTCCCAAAAAGCGTTGTCTATACGTACTTCCTAGAGTTAAAGTAACTGTGGTTAAACGAACGAAAAATGTTAATCTATGCTTATCAAGTTGGAAAAAAGGAAGAATGTTAAATGTGTATTTTATTTTCGTAGTTTGAAACAAGAAATTTAGGAAACATGGCAGGAATCGCGAAAACGGAGGTGAAGTTAGGAGGTGTACTAGACACAATAGAATCGCAAAATATAAGCGAAGCATGTTTACCAGACTAATATGAATTTATATTTAACATGTGCTCCTCGTCTGTTTGCTGTGAGTAAGCATATTACCTTTTGGCCGGTGGTGGCTCTGACATTTCTGCTTTTCTATCGGAAAACCTTTTTAAATGTCATAGATTACCTTTGTATTGTCTATGCTTATTCTTGACGTCGAAAATAAAATAAATTAATCAGGTTTTTATGTTATTCATATACGAGTACATTATATTTTCGTATTATACCAACCAATAAATAAGTGGGGCAAAGTTCTAAGATGTATTAAAATATTGTAACGTGCAAAATTTTCAAGTCTGAAAAAGTTAGCACATGTTTGGACAGGTTATGTTTCAGTTAACATTTGATACCTCTAAACAAAGTAATATGTTAACAAAAGCCGATAGAAGACACGTTGTTTCGTTATATTTTTAAAAGTTAACAATGAAATACCGCGTGGTTATCAAGTTTCTTATAAAAGGAGGAAAAAGTTTAATAGAAATTGAATGACGTTAAGACGCTGTCTACGGAGAATCTTTTCCACCATATTGAAATATCGGGTAAACAGTTTTGCTTAGGCACATGATCTATTGAAGATGACCCTTATCAAGGAAGACCTAGATAACCGCTTACTCCAAAAACAGTTGTATTCGTGCAAAAGCAAGTGTTACAAGATAAAAGACAATAATTTAAATTAATATCAATAAGGTGTGGGCTTTCTAAAAACATTCGTTAATTTTATCACCTTTTTTATATGATTGCGCTGGAAACTTTTGAACCTTACTACGCAAATGTACACCATTGACTCATTTTACTATAAAAATTAACAATGTTTAAAATTAAAGCAAATTCAAAACAGAAATATCTTAACTGGTTGAATGTGATAAATAGACGGAAAATTCACGTATTACAACTACTTTAATATATAATATCCTTAACTGTATATTTTTGTATTAGCTTTACCAATCCGTCGTTCTTGTTTAATCACGTCGTCCTTTATTTTCCATGCAGTGAGACTCTGGAACCAGTTACCAACAAATGTAAGACTCGATCTGTCATTGGCATATTTAAAAAAAAGCGATTGAAAATACTCTTTAACTCAAATGAGTTATGTTTAGTGTTTCCTCTTCAATTTTCCGTTTTTTTCCTTTGATTTGATATCTCACTTGAATTCTAATTATTTATATAGTTCGTGAATTTCGTACAAATTAATAATAATTTAAATACATTTATGGTAGTGACTATGTAAAATCCTTTATTTACTTTATCTGGTTGACTGGATAAGATTACCACCTTGCAATAAGTCAGCCAGATTATCTATCAACAATGAATATTAAATTAATACAATTTTCATCACACTTAACTCGACTTTGGAATGATCTGCAAATCTAAGGCAATTTATACTTCAACAATAAATTTAAAAACGAAAAACAAATCCGAAAAGTATGTATAAAATTATATCGTTAAATGAATTCATCGACAACAAGGAATAGACAAACAACAAGATAGTTATTCATAGGTACGTTGATAATAAGGCTCGATTCACACTGGTGTTTATGTTTTTGGAGTTGCGCGCCGAGTTCCGCGCCAATATTTGCAGCCGTAATAAGCAATAATAAACGGCGGATAGTTTCAGACTCACTCCCGGTGCTGATATTATTCAGCACTTCGCCGTGAGAGCTAATGTTGCTAGTGCTGTAGCAGGGAATATAAAATTTTAAATATGCTTGCTAGATAAAAATAGCCTTAAAAATTTCTATTGAATTCTTGTTATAATAATTCTTCACGAATAATATAAAATTACAGGGTTTAAAAACTATCTTGGTCTATGGAAACTTAAAAAAAAGAATATTATTCTATACATTGAATATATTGAGTAAAATTTAAAGGAAATATTGTCGTTCTGGCAATTCTTTATGGATGATAATTAATCTGGGACACTTTTGTTCTGTAATAATTATGTTTCGACATGAATATTGATAATTTAGCTAAATTGATAAATTATTCCAGAAATAAAATGCCTTATTTTATATAAATAAGCTATATGAGCATTAGATACGTATTCAATCGAAAATGTTCAATAGATATTGTACGTGTTGTACGAGGAGGAATGGCCTTAACCAATGGTTCGCGAACAATGGTACATATACCTCTAGTGGTACGCATCCCGGTTCTAGTGGTACACGAGCAAGCGAGCGTTAACTAGCGTGTGACGATAAAGATGACGTATGTGACGACGGGATGAAGCTCTTAAAAAAGGTGGCACCTGGAGTCAACTGCCTTGGCCTACTTGGAGATCACTGAATATACTACGAGTAGGGATGACTAGATGCACTCTTAAGAGCTCTTGAACGAAAATAGCACTGAATGTATCACTGGATTATGGGATATATCTACAGGACTCACAAAACATGCTAGTTTGTTCGAACATCGGGACTACATGCTCTGGGCAAGACCTGATTGTTACGAATTATATGAATGAATGATCTCTGTTGCTATACGTTTTACAACCAGTCAGGCTAATAGTGGTTCTTCAAACCAACACGAGAAATGTTAAAGACGATTTAAGAGAAAACCAGATAAGAATAATGAAAAAAATCTGGTTTCTAAGAAAATTGAAACTTCAACCCTCGACTTGAAAGTCTCCCGTATTATCAACTAGCTAAATGAGGCTATCTGTCATAGTATATATATCTTTTGTTTTTTTATAGGATCAGTATATTGCATAGGATTCATTGATGTATTTTTACGATGTTATGAATTCCATGGACAGCAAGGCGAACTAACGCCCCCATTCTCGAAGATCTGAGAATCACCGACAGATTGTCGATAATATGCCTTCGACGAGTCCTCCGATTCTTTGGGCACATTGCTTGTGGCCAAGGAGATAGTTTGGAGAGGTTTGTAGTTATTGGAAGAGTAGAAGTACGATGCACAAGTGGAAGAATCCCAATGCGTTGGACTGACCAAGTGAGAGGTGCAACAGAACTACCCTCAAGTGGAAGAATCCCAATGGGTTGGACTGACCAAGTGAGAGGTGCAACAGAACTGGCCTTTCGAGCCGCGGAGTGGGACCATGGGAGTTATGAAGCTCAGTCATTAGAGACATGACATAATGGATGGATGTCTTTTCTCCAAAATCCAATAATCTTTCTATTGGTGTTTCCTTTTTGACATACTCGTATAATATAATAATTTTAAGAACTTTGAAGTTTTTAAATTGTGGGTGACAGAACTGAAAAGTGAATGCATGTATTGAAGGTACATTGGTTCCATATGCCACGTATAATTCTGCATCCCAGTTACTGTTTCAATAAAACGTGATAATACATATATCCTTGCTGGAATTCCTCGGATATCTCCGTTGGGTTCTCTCGGATTCCCAGAAGTGTCTGAGAATAAGATTATTTAATTTAAGGGTGGCATGCTATTACTATTTGTTTAACAAGACTGGTGTGCATTCTTGATAAGAGAGGCGGTTGTTGTTAAAATAGAAATCAATGCAGGTGCATATAATAGGTAAATAAACTAAGGGGCTAATAAGTCAAGAATTGTTAAAACTTTATATCTCTCCTATTTCTCAGTTTGATTTTTATATAAGTATACTTTGATGTATGAGTGAGTGAAACATGAACTTAGAAAATTACTGAAAAACCCGAATAAATGCTGTAGAAATGCGTAAACTTAGAAGAATACTTGTTGAGACAATGTATCATAGAATATGAAATGAAGTGATTAGGGATGAATTTGAGTAAAATGAAGAAGAGTACCCTGAGATGGTTTGGGCCTGTAGAACGAATGAATGAAGAAAGACTATCAAAACTAATATATGGTGCTAATGTAAGTGGAAGGTTTGGTAGGGAAAGGCTAAGGAAAGTAAAGCTGGATCAAGTGAGAAGTAATAAAAGCTGTTTGAGAAGATGTATGAATGTGAAAGAGGAGAAATATATATGTCGGGATAGGAAAGCATGGCGTTCTATCCTCTTCCTACCCCAACAGGGAAACGGCGTGATAGTATGTGTATGTGTGTAAATATACTTCTTGATCTGGGAAATCTATGTGCCATAATTGCAGAAATTTTCACCTTGACATACTAGTTAATCATATTTTATTGTTATATTACGTTTTTGTTGTATATTGTGTAATCTGGTGGACTTGTTACCAAGTGACAATTTCTCCCAACTATTTTGAAAGAGGTTGACGAAATTCTCAGTACAAGCATTTCTAAAGCATTTATTTATTTAATTTACGACACTACAGTGTCTTTAACAAACAAATGCACATAAGGCAAGTTAAGACAGATACATAAAATTATTAACAAAATTACAAAACTTTATCTTAATCTAAGATGTAGCTATAAAAAAGCAGTAGTAATATCATAAATATTATAACAGTCAGCACTTATCCGATGAAGGAGTAAGGTGTCCTACCATTGGACCGAAACTCCGAATAAGTTATCCACCACTAGTCAGTAGTAATAATAACATCTGAATAGTTTAAAATAATTTTAAATTTATATGAATATTTAAAATCAATATACGTATGCATATTACAAAATATTACCAAATTTAGCTAAGAAGACTTACGTAAATGTGGAACATATTTAGCCAAGTAGACTTACGTTAATGTGGAACATATTTAGCCAAGTAGACAGACTTACGTAAATGTGGAACACATTTAGTCAAGTAGACTTACGTAAATGTGGAACATATTTTTTTAAGTGGGGTTGGGCTTCTTTCAGTTATTTTCATATCCACGTTTCCCTCCCATACATCAATGTTGCCATTAATACGCTGTTCTGAACCATTATTTTATCGGATCTCGACATTGCTATGTTTGAATATTTATCTTTTAGTACCCCATTTACTTTGCTTTCTTTTGCAACTCCGCAGTTGCAATAGTCGCTATAAAATTATTTGAAAAAAATATTTCAAGACTTAAAATAACAAGTTTCATAAAAAAATATGAATATAAATTGAATATTGTGTTTCTTTTATCGGAAGTGAACGCGGTATTTTTTATTGTATTTTCAAAATATTGACACAGTCATTATTTCAGTTCAAACATTTAAGGATCGTTAGTCCGCAGAGTGGGCGGCAGTGTCGGGTCGGAGGTAGCGCATAACAGGAGGGTGGAGATGGGTGGGTTGCAGAGCAGGGTAGGGCGGGTTGCACTGTAACGCTTCTGTCATTAAATTACAGTTCGCTTGTGTGGGCGGATTACCTCGAGCCACTCAAACGAGAGTAGGTGGTGTCTTTTAATATTAAGCTAATTTTGAACAACTTTTTTATCTATGGTCGAGTTTTTATGAAGAAATTGATACATAACTGTGCAATTTTTTTAATTCATTATTAAACGTAACCTGTAGAGGGTTTATTTTTACATAAATTTAAATTTAGAAACAAAAAATATTTTTGTATAAATAAGTAAGATAGGGTTTCAATTAAATAATGTAAGATAGGGTTTCAATTAAATAATGTGAACATTCAATATCATCAAACAGTATAAAATCAGTTGGTCCGTGTGTAAAAATATGTGCTGTCATAGTTACGTTTGAATAGTTTTTATTTAATTATGGCATAGAAAGAACATTTTCCATTTTCAAATATTATCTGACAGCTGTCACTTCTTAATATGATTAACTTTCATATAATTTGCCTGATGCCGTTAAGCCGAAAATGAAAAAAAACATACAGTGACAATAAAGTGAAAATGAATCAAAACATACGTGTACATGCAAAAGCTATTGCATAATATAAAGAGTATTAAATTTTTTTAAAGCCGTCATTTATTTGAGTTCTGATTTAATTGACGATGCGAATAAAAAGGATAAGCAAAACTACCAAATTTTAATACAATTATCTAATGAATTAACACCTTCAGGAATGCCGCTTCACGAGTTGAAATTATTAAGACGATTAAGACAAGAAAGCAGTTTATAACGAATAAGATTGCTTGATTTTTAAAAAATTTATAATATTAACATTGAATTATTAGATTCACCGTTCACTGTAACTCACAGTATACTCGTACCATATTGTTACTATGTAAATAAACTGAATAGGTTGTTAATAATTAATATTAAGATTTCTATCAATAAAATATATTCTCTGTTCTGAGTATCTTTTTATTTACATTCTATCTACATTATTAAAGATTTCTAATTTTATTCCGAAAACGGGTGTAATTTATTTTTATAAAAATAAGCTAAAATTTTACGTTTTTGATTGTTTTTGAAAGACTATAGTTTAATTTAAAGTATTACAGACTTATTATCATGACTCCAAATAATAAGATGATTGTAAAAAGAGCTGCAGATGCTAAAAAGAAGAGATAATTTCATCAATCACAACTAGCAAGCGAGTCTCAACAGCACGACAACCTGAAGCAGCAAAAAGTCAAGCAAATCATTATCTTGAAAATAAATATTTATTTCCGTCATTATTGATGGCTTATTACTAGTTTTTTATAACTCTCAATATTATCATTTTATGTCACAATAATTTCGAAAAACCCTGGTTATTGCATTGTATTCTATAATAATACAGTTTCATTATATACAGTACAACCTGGCGGACTTATTGCCACGTGACAATATATTTTAATCAACCAGAAATGGGTTAAAGAGGCCATGAGTGAAAACCAGACTGGAATATTTTTTTGAAAATCTGGACTCAACCTCCGGATTGGGAGGAGTGCGTCTAACCAACTTGGACACGGAGGTCACCGGATATCTCGGTTTAAATTTAAAAAGAAAGATGACCTATCTAGCATAATTATTAATATGTTTGGCAGGTGTGATCTAACGGTCAGCATCCACCTAAGCAAGCGGGCGTCCCAGGTTCAATTCCTAGCGAATTAATTTCCGGACAGGTTAGGCCATTTTCCACCATTTTTTTCCAAATCCTATATGCTCCTTATTATTAATTGTAACATTGATACTAAGCAAAACAAATATAACGTTAAATAAAGCTCTGCCTAACATAAATATAACGTTTTATAAAACTCGGCCCAATACATACTCGTATACAACGTTATATTAAACTCTGCCCAACACAAATGTAACGATATTTATAACACTACTCAACACAAATATAACGTTATATAAGACTACTCAATACACATATAATGTTATATAAAACTCTGCAGCAAATTAATTGACACTGGGCGTTGGTGTCAATGGTTATGTCTATATTTTTTTGTTTTTATTCGTATAATGAAATGTCATAAAAATGTTTTTTCGTTGTAGAATATTTCTCGACAATTAGGAAAAGGGTTAACATTTATTTTAGAAAATTACATTGATTTATCAAATGATTTTCTGACTAGTCTAGTTTTAATAATATCATCGTTCAAAGCGTAAACCATAGTATTTATGTTAAATGAGATTTACTATTAATTAATTTAATAATAAATATTATACGGTCGATCCTCACGAGCATTCACAGCAACAGATTTGATTTCTGATGGATTCACTTTCGGACTGATTTTACTCTTAGCCCATTTACAAGACAACTAGCTATTTTATAGCAATTGAAATTAGCATGCTTTTTAAGAAGTTAAGAATAAAGTATAAGAGGCACTCCTTGACAGCTACTCTTAGGATGAGAAGTGCTACTTGCAGCGTGTCAGTAAAAATTTGACATTTTTGCAAGTGGTAATAGGAAATTGTAACTAATTTTATAAACAATAAAATTAACTTTCTTATTTATCAATCGTTTCAGAGTTCAGGGATCAATTTGAAGATTTCATTGTTTTGCACAGTTTCTGTAAAATCGACAAACTATCTTTGTAGCTTACTTGGTCTCCTGTTTTCGAACGTTCACGTGGCTCGATTCCCGTTGGTACCCAGCTTTTTTAAAAGTTCTCAGTCTGGTTTTTATTTAAGACTTCTTTTAACGCTGTTTGAAAATATTGCCGCTATTCAATAAACCCGCCAGGTTGTATTGTGAAATAAAATGCATCGGAAAAAAATACTTCAAAGACTAATTTGAATCATTAAAATACAAAATATTCTTTATAAGGGTTTTGTGGGTTTAAACCAAAACGATTTAATACGAAAATAAGATGTTAATTTATTTTTTCATACACAACTCACCCACGTTTCTATGGATAAAATAAAAAAACTGAAATAACTCAAGTTAAAAAGAAAATTTCCCTACTATCAATCTACGGATGCCTCCTTCTTTCTCCCATTCCCTCCTCTTGGCGCTACCTTCTTCACCATTCCCACCCCTATATCTCCATCCCCACCCCCGAGCAGGCGCAGCTACATGCAAACATGACGGCCCGGAAAATGTGGAGCCTCCCTGTTTGTGGCGGGAAAATATTTCCCGTACTAACGGGGGCCAAGAAAAACCATCGATATTGGATTTGTTTAAATTTCATTTTGAAAGATGTTTTAAAAGATAAATAATTCCCCTCTGTACTTAAGTTGATAAGACAGCTGTCTTTAATCCAGGGATTACAGGTTCGAAGCCCATTGATACATTTCTGGTTAGTTGGAAGATATGACCATATGCTAATTAATCTGACAGGTTAAACTTTATGCAACGAAATTGTAATATAATTGATGTACGAGTACAATGTATACATACCACTTACACAATATAAAAATCAAGAAATAATTTGTTTTTTTTTTTAAATTTTATTTCTACCTATACCTTTGTATCAAAATGAGGGGAAAAAATATCTTCAAGTCTTAATAAATGTGATAGAAAAACGTTTATTGTTTAGAATATCTGATATTATAATACAGTAAGGAAAGGTTAAGATTAAAAAAATGAATGTGTGCTAGAAACGGATGCTATAAGTAGAGTTAAAAAAATAATCTTGAGATTGTTGAGCCATATTGAGAAAACGAGTTGCGAAAGACTTACAAAATTAATGTACATATCCGAAATTAATATAGACCGACAAAGATGCGAGGAAAGAATAGAAAGAGATTTAATGTCATGGAAAGTAAGGAGAATGAATAATAGACCATATCTGACGATTGCATGGATGTTTGCATAGCGAGAACTATTTGCTTGTATTAGTGGCGATCTGTCTTCTTTACCTTCCCCAAAAGGTATGACGCAAGGATGTCTATCATAATCCAAAATAAAACTTTCGGAAAGAGTTTATGGACAATGATTTTACATGAACAATGCCAAATATTATGACTTCAGATTACAGTGTCTAGAGTAAAGATTTTACCTCGAAGCAGTAAACTAAAGACAGAATAACACGCGCGAATTTGCAACTTATTGAATCGACAGTACCTACATATTAGTACTACCACAGCCAGTACTCTTAACATAGTTGTTCTAAAATTGTACATGAAGCAACATCAACAGGAACGCAATTCTTGGAAAGACCCGGACACGTTATGGATCATAAGCTGGATGATCTGAAAGTACTGGAGATAAAGAAATACACTATAGTAGAAAACTGATGATTGTTTGAGGTGGGAAGGCTTCGTCCTGGAAAATCCATAAGAGTTGTACGGCAGACGTAACTTCTTATACGTAAGAATACAGGGTATGAGAGTAAAGTTAATTTTTTTTAGAAATGAGCATTGTATAGTAAAAAAAATAAAAGTAATGTATTAAGGGTTCTATTGGTTTCCATTTTCTGCCCATTTCGCTCAAGAAATGAGGAGATTACGAAAGGATGCTGATTGGAAGACGATACAGTGCTTAAGATGAAGAAAGGAGAGATGAGATGTTTTGACCACGAATAATGAATGAATGATGAACGATTTATAAAGATAATCTATACAAGTGGAATAGAAGGTATGAGATGGTTGGAAAGATCTAGAAAAATATGGAATGACTAAATTGTCCAAGAGGGAAGAGTGAGTCTTTATAGTTGGAGAGTATGCATGACGAGATAGGTGTGATGGAAATACAATACGTATGCCATTGTACAATAGAATATAATGGAAATCTTCTTTCTTTCTGGTTGGTTAGAAGAGTTGTACTGTATACAATGCATATTTTTGCCGGTGGAGCGCAGTGGAGCGGTGCTCCACCACTTTTTTACGGTTTGCAAAAAGCTTGACAAGAAGTGAGCTCTGGCACCTTTTTTGTAATTTGTTTTATCAAACACTGTTTATTCCACTTTTGCAATGGTGTAACCCTACCGGTTTCAATGCTTTTACCTCATCATCAGGGATCACAAACAATATCGTCATATACAGCCTTGTTACTCCCCTGATGATGAGGGGAAAGCCTTGAAACCGGTTATTAATGTTACCAATGACAAGTCTACCCAGTTCTTAACCCATTTTCGTTTCACGAAGTAAAATAACTACAGAATACTCATCAAAGATTTGGAGTTTCTCTAAATATTTGTACGCTTTGCAGTCCAGAGGATCCTCAGCTTCTTTTAACAACACTACGTAGCAAAAGCATCAATTATCCTTCGATATTCTACCCTGGTCGTCCAGGTATATCAAACAGGCGACCTCCGTAGCTTTGTTAATTTATGACACATGTTTCCAACTAAGGTTTTACAGTTTTGAATCCGGTTGATAATCAGGTTTATTTAAAAAGGTTCCAGTCTGGTTTCACACATAAACTCCTTTCTGGTTGGTTCGAAGAGGTTGCCAATTTTTTGGTTGGCAATAAAACCTCCAGGTTGTACTGTATACAACTAAAGTGTAATACTAGACAATATTACTACAGTATGTTTTAAGATTTTTGCCGTTCTTAGTATCAGTTGTATAAAGTATTTCGGAGTATCGTGCCGCGTGGTTTGGCTTATGATGCCAAAGTTTTTGAAATCTTCGTCATATTAAGCCAAACCACGTGAAACAGCATTCCGAAAGACCGTGCACAACTGATAATTACAGTATATTATATTTGATACAAACTTCACGTTCTCAATTTGATCCACCCGTTACTTTCACAAACACTACCTTTGGCTTTGAAGGTATTCCACAACTACAACGTGATTTTGATCATACTTATACTCTTCCTACATACACAACTAAGTATAGGGTGTTCTATATAAAATATTGATTTGCTCTACGCAAATACACTCTGGCTCCATTTTCTGTTACAGAGCGAAAAAATGTCAATAAGTACTCAGCGACTAGTGATGGGAGAGACGTTCTACATATATACAACGAAATATATTTCGCTTTTGTTGTAAGATTATTCGTATAAAATTTGTTGATGTGGTTCAGTTAATTTATCGATTATAAATGTTAAGTGACAGCCTGTCACTGACAGGTAATATCTCACTGATTGTTATTTAAGCCAATTCATTACTTTTGTATTAAGTTTGTTATTTTTTTGTCTTAAATAATAGATGGTCAGAAAAATAATTTCGATTTGTTAGGCTAAATTCAAGGTGTTCTATATGGGTCACGTACTTAGAGGAGCAAAGTACAAATTACTGCACCTGATCATCCAAGGCAAAAAAGAGGGTTGAGGAGGTGTTGGCAGGGGGCAAATCTCCTGGCTCCGCAATATACGTGATTGGACTGGCATAAGGGCCGTTGGAGATCTTTTTCGGGCTGCCGGAGACTACTCTCAGGTGATAGTCAACGTTGGGGGGGCCTGACATGACAATAGGAAGAAGACGAAGGCTAAATTCAAACATTAATTTGCACCAAATGCTGGTGGATCGCAAAATAACGCCTTAAACACTAAATCAATTAGTATAAATAATGACCGAAATAATGCACATAACTATTACCTTCCATATACATATCATACATTCAGTAGTTTGAAATAAAGTTAATTTTGCTGTTATATCATCTATTCTAGAAATATGTAACAATTGTAATAATATTTTAGTTTAAACCAAAAATATGCTTAAAAAAAGAAATGTATACATTAAAACCTTCCAATGAAAGACTAAACCTACTTTCCTCAGATGGGCATGCAACTAATGTAAATCTTTAGCTTCTCGCACGACTTTTCTATAGCCGATCAGTTCTTCTCCGTCTCCTCCCAGTTTCCTTCTACTCCCAGCCTCCTAAGATCCTGTTGCATGTTATCTAAAAGCTCCTGTCTTGTTGTTGGGCTTGCATACCTAATAATCTTTGTTTACCGTGTCAACTGAGATCTGCTTACATGCCCAATATATACCCACCCTCACGATCTTATTTCGTTGGTAATTAGTGATTGTCTCGTCAATTTCCAGTGTATTCGCTAGATTTCGATTTCCACTCACCTGCAGCCTGATTTTGACACAGTATTTATCGTATTTATCGGTTTTCGAAGGTTAGTAACTTTTGTTGGTCTTTGAGAGTCATAACCTACGTTTAGGATTCATACGAGTATGTTACAACAGGTAAAAATATCGAATTGTTTGGCGTTCAAAACAGGACATATCCGTTTGGCATCTCTATTTGGCATTTGAACAGGATATCTCCGTGGCCAAGTTGGTAAGACGCTTGTCCTCCAAACCATGGGTTGCGGATTTCATTTCTGTTGGAACCCAGAATGTTTAAAAAGGATTCCAGTTTGGTATTAACTTAAAGCATTTTTACATATTTCTGGTTGTTCAGAAGACATTGCTACATATCAATGAGCACGCCAGATTGTACTGTATACAATGTATTATACAATACAATACCTCTGCCATGAAATTCTTGTAATAAAGTGTTATAAGAAATTGAAAATATGAAAAGAAAGATAAATTTACCTATTATAAAAATTATATTGTTCAATTTCAACATTTTTGAATAATCTTTTTAATGCTTTGAATTTTATTTAACATTTTATTCATGAATTTATTACTTATTTTCCATGCACTGAAAAGTAATGTTCAAAGAACAACTTTAAAAAAAAGTTACAACTAGCAACATTTTCCTGCGAAGTCTTGATTCCCAAACGGTGGAAATGTATATCATTTCCCATCCCTAAGACATTACCGACGCATAAAGTATTCACGGGCGGTAGCTTTAATGTACAAATATTTGGCGCTTTATCTATATTATACTATCAGCCAGAGAGCACCGCCGTACCTAAATACGTATATTTATTTACATTACATGGCAGCGCAAACAAAATTTATTGTTTGACAACAGATTTTTTCGGCTATGAAACGAAAATAATTATTAACGCTGGCAACCCTAACGCTATGAATAATGGCGGGGTTTATTCCGCTGCCGTAAAAATAAAACAATGGACGTATTTAATTTTCCTCTTTTGTTTTTTATTCTTTTTCCCGCTTTTTATTTTTTATTAATTTATCGGAAGCAATTTATGCAGATCGGATTATTATTATTGGTAATGCGGATATATGAGCAGCTATTTGTTTTATTGCAAATTCAGGATATGTGTTTTATTATTTTTTATTTACATTAAGCAGATTTTGTAAAATGATAACAGATCATATGAATTCGTTTTTAATACAATATTCCATATTTACAGTGGAATGTGTTATTGAACTTTTTTATGATTTAATGAATTTGAAAAATACAAAATCTTTCTTGTAAAATAGTGATATTAAAACGAGGAAAGGAGTTTTAGGATATATATGCATAGACATGTCAGTGGGTGACTGATGCAAATGTCGAGTGTGTGATGAGGAGTTGATGGGTATGATTTTGATATGGTTGAAATTGTGTATGTGATAGCTTAGGATTTAAAAATGTGCAAAGAAAGTGAATGCGTCAATTAAGTGTTTTAGTATGTGGGTTAAGTATATGAAATTTGTGATAAAGAAATAATATCGATTCGTCAGAAACCTTGCGTTGGGAAGGTGTCCTCTATATCCATAAAATGAATGGCTTGTTGCATTGTTATGCACTTGTTCTCTATGGTTCAATTTTCCATCGAAACGATGTAAATTGTAAATAATGTATTATGCATAATATGAAAAAATGGTTCAATACCTTACTTCAGTTTTAACAAAGTCAAGGGAAAAAATAACTGACATCTTCAGCACATATATAGTATGCATCCTTCTTTTTGGTCGTTTCCTTAATTCTGTATTCGTGATCAACGTGATCTTCTCTAAAACCAGCGATCTTTCACTCTACGTAGCAATTTCTGAAATAAGCATCATACTGCTTTTTTCACCTTGCTTCTTCATCGAATGGATACTCGACCTCTGCTATTATTGCCATTTCCACTTTATACTGTAACTAATGGCTCAATGTTATTGTCCTCCCTTGTGCTGTGCCCAAATTATCGTAAAATTTTTCTTTCACGCAACACAGAGAGATGCGTTTTAACTCCGAACAATTCAATAACCGATCGATTGGTTCAACTGGTAGTCCGTGGAATGTGTAAGAGTTGCCTCCAACATCATAAATCAAATGTATAAATCATCGCCTATTGCGTGCTTGGGGTGTTCAGGTCTTTGCACTACCTACAAAATGTAGAAAACGAGAGATTGAATCAATCGAGTCATGGTTATATGTATTCATCTTGTAAAGGTGTTTTGGGAATTCAAGAAATTTTATTTATTTAATTCTCCTATTTCTTACATGGTGTGTTCAAATCGTGCTGATAGCCAATTTTTTTAAAAAATGTTTCCAATCTTGTTTTTACTAAGATCTCTAAACTATTTCTGATTGGTTAAAAGAGTTCACACATGCCAATACCCTCACCAGGTTGTTGGTCCAAAAAAGTACAACGAAAATCAAATACAACAATGTGTACTACAATATAATATATCCCTTATTAATTGTTCGCAGGCCACAAGAAAAGGCATCCTCTGCAAATTCTCTTCCTGCTCTAAAAGAACCTTTCATCACCCTGATTCTGAAAGGATATTTAAATATATGTCTAGACTGTAGAATATTAACTATCGTTGGAACTGCAAACAAAACAAACAAAAACAAGTCCCACCCATTACACCGTTAAGTTTTGACCCCATTTTTAAACGCGTACGTACATAGTGTTGTACAAACTTAAGCTTTGAAATTAAGATATTAATTGTTTACGTATCCGAGAGAGAAAACACTCTACAGCTTTGTTAAACGGACAGTTTTTTTGAAGTTTTTTTTTCCATTTAATAAAGTAATCGATAATACAAACATTTGCTAATAGGCTACACCTATATACAAATTTATATCTTAAGAACAAATTTTATTTATATATTACAACTACATATATAAACTTACTTAATTTTAATTTCCTATGTGTCATTTTATTTCTTATAATCTTAATGTTTAATTTCTTAGCAATAGTTAACACCTGCATACTAACTAATAACTGGGTAACAACTCTTACAACTTATAATTTTATTACTAATTATTTAACACGTACATGCCCACTCATTCAGGCTCACTTCACTTCACTCAGACCTTGGTTTTCCCTGCTAATATTTTAGGTGGTCTAGTCAGGCAATATATGATGATTCGGAAACCTGTGCTTATACCGGAAAGGCAGGTCAGGCTTACTCTCGTAAGCCCTCAGGGCAGTGATTAGAGGATTGATGTGGTTCTTCTGACTTTTATAGAGCTTCACGATCGAAGCGAGGATGTGGTGTTGGAGGGTTTGTATTTTAAAATTAGTATAATAAATTATATGTATTTTCTCGATAGTACCTATTGTATAATAGTTGATAGGTTAGGACTTTTTTTATTCATTAGCTCAAATATCAACTTTTACGTATTTCATAAATCTATGGTAGATGGATCATAATATCATTGCTTTTGTTTATAATCAACTGATTTACTATTTAGAATTTCTTTGTGCACGATATTCATCGAGTACTTTTTACAGTGGCATGAAAATGAATATATTTTTCATTTGTATGAATATATTTTTCATTTTCTCTTGAACATATCCGAAATTGAATTTCCCCTTGAACATATCCGAAATAATGATTTTTACAAACTAAACTACAGAGTTCGTCTTGTTGTTGAATTGTATATAAACTGCAAAATAAAATTTCTACATTTCGAGCAATTCTCAGTATTTATTGTAGTTAATTTAAACAGTTTTCATTTTAGGCAATCTAAACTGTACTTATTTTGGTCAATCTAAATAGTTCTAATTTCAGTGTATCTATACAGATCTCATTTAACGCAATCTAAAGAGTTTCTCATTATAGTAAATCTACACAGTTTTCAATTTACGCAATCTAAACGGTACTCAATTTAGGGAGTCTAAGCAGTTCTCATTTAAGTCTCTCTGAATAGTTCTTATTTTAGTTAATCTGTACAATTCGCAATTAAGGCAATGTAAACAGTTCTTATTTTAGTCAATCTTAACAGTTCTTTTTGCTCTGTTAACATTACGAATTGGGTTAATATAATAGTAAAGGAACGTCAATGATTGCACGAAGGTCGTCCCCACTGACGTTCGGTGCAACAGGAACAGCGCGGAGCTGGCGGGTGTGTAAAATGCTCTTAATGCTGGTGCGTTGTTTGCACAGTGGCGCACGTGAGGGGGCGCACTCAATATACACCTAGTACCCCTCCGCTGGACTGCCACCCCCGACGCAGGGGCGTTATGTAAAATAATAAATATCTTTTTTAGTTAAATCGTTGAGCTCAAAACCTTTCTAAAGGTTATTAATATAGGTGTCCCGATTTTTTATGTTTGCTGTGTAATAAAGCCAGATACGTTGTGCAATAAAGCCAGGTTCATTCACGGTATAATAGCCAAGAATACATAGTAGAAACTAGGTGAGATAAAACTATAGATATGTACAAAACTAACTCTCATCGCAGACATTTTTTCTGCATATTCTACACCATGATCGAGTTGTGCCCCTGGCAAGTTCCAAATATAAGCATTGCTTTGTAGTTTGCTACGGACTAATAAATTAAAGAACGTTTTAAGCACCGCTTGGTTCTCATAAGACTTAGACATTCTCGTCACAAATTTAGACCACCTGTGAACCATAACAAACCCATAAGCAACACGATTAAAAAGACGAAAAATAATCATTATAATAATTTTTTTGTAATTTATTTTTAACAAACACTGTTTATTCCACTTTTTTATGACGGTATAACCCTACCGGTTTCAAGGCTTTCACCTCATCTTCAGGGGAGCGTAAACAAGGTTAATGCCTTAACTATAAACAACACATTATAATAATTATGGCTAACATCAGAACATCTAAAAAAGCATAGTGAAAAAAAATGTTCAATTTCAAACTAGTGCACCCCAATGCAGAGTGAAGCATCAAAAACCAAGCACCCCAATGCACCCTCATCACAGGCCGTGTATGCTCAGTGAGTCAGCGCTCAGCGCTCCACCGCACGGATTCGTGTCCCGGGTATGGCCGTTCTTGTTTATATAGCGCCCTGGTATTGTTTAGCAGCAGGGGGGCTAATTTTCGATGGTTTCATTTCTCTATAGGAGACAGGAAAATTTATATCGAGTAATAACATTTTATTCCCTCGAGGTCGATGACAGGATGAAAAAGTTTTAAATCATCAAAACTTCTTACATACTCGTATATATTTTTTTGGGCATATTTCGCTTCTTTAGAGATGGGTCCATAAGAATTTTAAACAAATTTATCTTATTTAGAGTTGGGACAACAAGGGTTTTGGACATAATGCGTTTTTTTAGATGACACAATAAGGGTTTTGCACGTATTTCACTTGTTTAAAGATGGGACGACAAGGATTTTGGACGTATTGCGCTTCTTTAGAAATGAGACCACAAGAAGTTTGAACATACTCGTACTTAGTTTTTTAGAGATAGAACAACAAGGATTTGGAACATTTTTGCTTCTTTAATGATATAACCACAAGGATTTTGGACGTATTGCGCTTCTTTAGAAATGAGACCACAAGGAGTTTGAGCATACTTAGTTTCTTTAGAGATAGAACAACAAGGATTTGGAACATTTTTGCTTCTTTAAGGATATAACCACAAGGATTTTAGATATGTTTCATTTCTTTAGATATGAGGCCACAAAGATTTTGAACATACTTAGGTTCTTTAGATATAAAAAAACAAGGATTTTAGATATAATTCGCTTGCTTAGATATGGGACCACAATAATTTTGGATATATAATATTTTGCTTCTTTAGAGATAAGACCACAATAATTTTGACCACATTGAGTTTCTTTAGATATAGAATAACAAGAAATTTGGACATATTGCGCTTTTTTAGAGATGGTTACGAATTAAAATAATTAAAAGAAATTGAAATAAAAAGAAAAATTATTTATAACTGTAACTAGATCTTTTTTTTCAAATACTGAAGTATTCAGTGGCAGGAGCTCCACTAAAACAGTATATCTCAAACTAAGGGGTCGCGCCCTTAGTTTGAGATATACTGTTTTAGACAGTCAATTTGGCGGTTGCCTTATTTGTATATGGTATGAAGAGTATTAAACTTTCGCTGTATGCATCAACACCTAGTGGAATAATTACCACACGACAAGCTCTTTCAACCAACTAAAAAAGTTTTAAGGACATCTTAAGTGTAAAACAGAATTGACCCCTTTTCATAAAAAAATGTGTACCAGTGGGAATCAAATCTGCAACTATCGAGTTGGAAAACATGTGTCGTACCGGCTAGATTACGGAGGCCGTGAAGTATATTATATATCATGGGGTTACTGGCAATATTTTGTAACTCCTGTAAATACATTCCGATAATTTTTGCACATGTATTTTTAAATCTTATATCGTGTTGTTTCAAAACAGCAAATTTTTTTTGTAACTTGGTCAGATGTAGTGAGTTTAAACCAATAATGCATTTTAAATGTTTGCTAATATGGTTTATATGCTTTCTGAGATTGGATGTATGTATTAATAAACTTGACGATTTCTTAATTCCTATCCCAATCTTTATTTTCCTTGAGAATTATCTTTCCTTTTAATTTTTTTAGTTATTTTTTCAAATACTGTTTTTATTCATTATGTTAAATATACCGGATCCCATGGCCATCCCATGTTTGTTTTTTTAAATTCACGCATTTCTACAGCATTTATTCGACCCTTTCAGTAATTTTTCTATCACGTATCCATGTTTCTCTCTCACACATCAACGTTGGTACTTAAACACTGTTATATTGTTAATTTGGATATTTAGTTATAATAATATTGATAAAATATTTAAATAATGAATATTAAGGCTGTTGCCTATTTTTCTTTTCTATGAAAGTTTTGCTTGAGCATTTGATATAATTGTACCTTATTACACTTTATACAGTACAACCTTTATTGGCTAAAGGGTTTATCTTTTCTTACCAATCAAAAAAATGCTTAAAAAAGTCTTAAGTGAAACATACATTGGAATCCATTTAGAAAAATCTGGGTACCACGAATTCATCAGTTACAAGATTTTCACTGATCTTATTTATTTCCAGAAAATCCAGAACCAATATATAAACCATCCTGGTCTGGTTGTCGGATACCACCATTGATACTAAATACACAATGAATGTAAAATATAAAACGTCCTTTCGCTCTTAACATGAAATTTTGTTTTTTTTATATTAAAAAAATACAATTTTTCCCTATTTATGCAGAGTATTATAAGTAACATTGCTCTTTAAGATGTCAATTTACGTGTGTATATTTGAATAGTTTGTAAAGCCCCTTCAGAGGGGGTAAAAGAGTCGAGGCATTTGGAAATTTCCGCAGCTCATAGACCCTACTGGTAAATAGCAAACACTAAGGAGAATTGGGGTGCAGGCTTAAATATTTTAAAGAATCCTCCCTCAATCCTTACTCGCCCTACACAGTATTAACACAGTATTTCAAGCACGGTATGATTGATCAAGTTTGAGAAATTTTTCATGAAATAAATAAAAAAATACACTTTTATATCAATCGACAATAGCGAACTGTGTACTGAGTCAGTAAGGCTGCATCTGTCGTGTAGTTAGTAAGTTGTTTAACGCGTTGCATTCACACCAATCAATTGCGTATAAGAAGTCTGCACCACCATCCCAGCAATCTTAAAATCAACCTCACTTGCACGTGGTGTACCTGCTAGTAACTGACGTGACCCTGACGACCGAGTGTCGGTGGTATATCCGTTGGTTGAATCCAACATCTTTCAACATAAAAACAAAATGAAATTACTCCTACAGCAGCTTATGCCTGTAGATCACCTTGTAGTCTCAGTTCTTCTGTGTCACATTGTAGTCACTGTAGAGTTACATCCCAAGTTGGATTGGGAAAGTAACCGGTTCAACTTTCATTAATTATACGCCACCATCAAATCAAAGACGGGTCGTTCAAATCGCACTTAATTGTCACCTGGAGGCAAAATACCCTCCTATTAGGATCTCCAGGAGAGGACGCCTATTCGAACGAATGAAGACACGCCGTGAGGAATATAACAAAACACTTTACATAAAATATAACAAAACACTTATCATAAAAAATTGGGAAGGCCCAGTTTCGATTTCTAGCGGATTCACTTCTGAACTAGTTTTCCTCTTAGACTTAGGATTTTATTTTTATGTAAACATGACATCTAGGAATGTGACATCTAAGAATGTGACATCTAGGAATGTGACATTTAGGAATATGACATCTAGGAATGACTTGGCTACATTTGCGATCTTTTTTAATACTTTGGGTAGTCTTATAGGCTTTTCACAATCTTAATTGGACGTAATTTTGTAGCGTCCCTGAAGAGAGTTCGCTTTCTAAACGACGTTTTATTGTTGCTTTATTATTTAATATGATTATATAAATAGGATTCATCCAACATTACCAGACAATTGAGAAATATTCCTTTTTTATGGGTTTATATGAAACAATAAAAGTTAGACGTAATTCACTAGAGAATACCCAGTTAACTGATTTGATATTTCTGCGCATGAAGTATTAATCTATGCTTTTTGACACTTTGAATACCTCAAAAAATGTGTCTGTTAGTTGAGTTTTTATTGTTTTTATATCAAATTGTTTATTAATTTTATAAACAATTCTCGTGCATCATGGTCATTCTATTTTCCCCCAATGTGGCTTTAAAGGTGAGGCTCTTTGACTTATTTTTACATCGTAAAAATATGTTTTAAAAATATTCGAGTGTAAATCGCACTGACTAGAATTTGATTTGTACTTAATTTATAGAAAATTTGTTAATTTATTACTATCCACTCTCACAGGTGAGTAGAGTGGAAATATGTTAATTTATCACTATCCACTCTCACAGGTGAGTAGATAGTGGAAATTTGTTAATTTATCACTATCCACTCTCACAGGTGAGTAGATAGTGGAAATTTGCTAATTTATCACTATCCACTCTCACAGGTGAGTAGATAGTGGAAATTTGTTAATTTATCACTATCCACTCTCACAGGTGAGTAGATAGTGGAAATATGTTAATTTATCACTATCCACTCACACAGGTGAGTAGATAGTGGAAATTTGTTAATTTATCACTATCCACTCACATAGGTGAGTAGATAGTGGAAAACTTATAAATGATGTGAGATTTCATTGTCGATTCAAGGACTCAGTTGAACTTAACTATAAAGTATAAAATAATATTTTTAAAACTTAGTTTTATATTGATTTAAAAAAAAACAATTATAATGATGATAAATTATCTTGAAAATTGATACTTAATTTCATACATTTTGAACAATATCAGCGAGTCCAAGTTCACGACGCAATGACTAAATATGATACAAGTAATTCATTATTGATTACAAAATTATCATATTCAACGCCATTGTGCAAACAGGGCTAATATCTAAAATAATGCGTATTGTTTGCTGTGATCTTATTATGAAATACTTTGTGCTTGTTGGCCAAGTCAATATTGATTTCAGATTTAGTTCTATGAATTCACTAAATAAACTGAATTCTCCTATTTCCTTGGTACTTATTTATAATCTATGTGTTCTCTAGATTGTTTATTTATACAAATTAGAGCCAACTCATAAAATTATGGTGTTCGTTCCCACCTTGATGTATTGAAGTAAAACTTGGATTTATGTTAGTAGACGAAAGATATTAGTAATAATATTATAATGAACAATTATATGCTTTGTAATTTGTTTTATCAAACAATCTTTTTTGTGCTTCCCTGATGATGAGGTGAAAGCCTTGAACCCTGTAGGCTAAGGTCACACCAAAGTGCTTCGCTTAGTGCTAAGCTAGATGCTACGTACTAATAGACTAGGTGACTATAATAGTCACGTAGCGTGGCGCGAGCGGCCATGGCGATGGTATGGGGTGCGTTGGTTCGCTAGGATATGTCACCTAGCTCACAGCGTAGCTCCAAGCACCAAGCGAGGCTCCTACCTGTGTGGCTGAGGCCGTAGGGTTATACCGTTAAAAAAGT
The DNA here is from genome assembly GCA_949825065.1 of Odontocerum albicorne. Classification (NCBI taxonomy): domain Eukaryota; kingdom Metazoa; phylum Arthropoda; class Insecta; order Trichoptera; family Odontoceridae; genus Odontocerum; species Odontocerum albicorne. The sequence goes on from OX463855.1 coordinate 11,038,179, forward strand.
TAAATAAACAGTGTTTGATAAAACAAATTAAAATGTTTTTAAACTTCCACAATGCTAATGCCTTAACTGTAAATGATATATTACTATATATGCTTTGTAAATTAAATACGTGCACAGGAAAACTTTTTATAGTTATAATATATTGGTTTATATAGTAACACACTAATTTGTTGTCAAAGTATACTAGAAAGAGTGTGATATAAGATCCATAATAGCCCAACGAGTTTCACTTTCCAATTACCAAAATGACAAGTAGTCAAAATGACTTATATTAAAGGTATTAATTTTACAACGAAATACCAAATAATATTAACAGGACAGTTTTTATACATAACACGGTTTAGATAGCATACTCTCCTAGAGGGCGCTCTGACTTGGGATTCGAACCCGCTATTATTGATTGATTAAAAGTGTTACAAAAAATACAAGTTTAGTCTAAGGATAAGAAGGTGGAGGTTACGGCTATTAGATTATGAATTCCGTATCTACATACATTTGAAAAAACATATTTGGTAAGAAAATCATAGAAAACTTACCAAAAAGGACGAACTACAAAGGAAACTTTGTAGATATTCCGATATGTGGTAGCAACACATTCGACTTTAGGTTGAGTATAGTGTATGAGTGTAGTGTTAATATAATAATAAATTTTGGTACTACTTTCCAAACAGGATTGTTTTTAAGTGCTTCCTAAAGATACGTACGTCATCCATATATGTTTTAATTGATAGTATTTCTTCATTCATTCTTTCTATATGCCCAAACCATCTCAGAGGGTTCTTCTTCATCTTATTCAACACATCTGCCTTAAGTTATGTTCATCCTTTATCACTTCATTCCGTATTCTATGATATATTGTCACCTCGTGTGTTCTTATACATGTATATTCTCTTTTTTATTCCCAAAACGTCTTTAGTTATTGTCGCCAGTCAAAATTAAGTCATAGTGTAAAATAAGAAAACAATATAAAATCGATTGTAATTACGTCCGTACGAATAGATGTTGTCGTTAGTTACGGTTGAGTATTTATGCTTGAATTATTAATATCATAATGGCAGTTTGGTATCGTTAATATTATGTGATAGTTACGATTTAATTAAATATATAATATTGGATCCAAACGAAAGAAGAATATATGTGCGCATATCGGGAGCAATTGCATGAGAGACAAACAGCAGACGAAGTCAGGTGCAACAACAGAAAGGGACGCCAATGAGCGTCACACTGTGGAGATCAACGAAATCGTGATTTTCGTTCAGTACAATGACATCAAGAGACTAAAGAGGAAGACAACGAACATCGTGCTGAAGAAACACTGTGAATTTCGTCAACGTTCTGAGAGAAGACTTAAAGTTTGTCATCATGACAACTTTGACGAGAGCAGAGTTGAAATTCACTGTGGCTGAATACTGAATGACATTCTCTTTATTTGCAACTGATAAATATATCTTGACAAAACACTCAAATATTGCTGTTCTTCTTGAAGGTGAAAATAATCCAAGACGTCAGTTCCTTCAATTTTTGATGATGACTTCGTATTTTTTGAACTACCAAAACTTTAAAACAAACATTTGTTTTCAAAACTTTTCAGGAATTTTATTTTCCAATCTTTCAGCTTAGCAAGTCAATTTTGAAACCCATGATTTTCCATGGAGAAAATAAACAAATATCAATTGAAAATATTACAATTATATCGGTTTGCAAAGCGCAACACATTTTTTATACTATTTTTGAAATCAGCGTAATTGTTTTTATTTTGTCACATTAAGCCATTCCCGTTAGTACCCATTTCTTTAACATTTTTTTTCTGGTTGTAAGAGAGATTGCCACATGGTTACAAACTGACCACTTTGTACTGTATATAACGGAATTGTAATATGAAAAACACCATTTATTATTTACAGTCGTTAGTGATTTGTGAGTTAATTCGAAAAGCGTTTTAATAGTGATTTTTAAGTGAACAAGGTTACTGTTATTAGTGCTAAATATGGTTTATCTTATATACAATAGTATTACATTTTCGTTATAAATAGTACAACTTGACGGGTTTATTGTCATTTGGCATTTTTTTCAATTAACCAGAATGATACCTTAAGTGAAATCCAGGCTGAAAACTTTTTGAAAAATAAAATGCGTATCAATGAGAGTCGAATCCTTAGTCCTCGGGGTGGGATACAGGCGCCTTACCAATTAGGTCACGTCAGCTGTTCTTGAATTTGGTAATCATGCTCGGTTTTTAAAATATACATGGAAGGGGACATTTTCACAACTTCCCTAGGACAGCAGATGTCTTAAAGACGGCCCTGAATAAAACGTTGAACTTATAAGTATTTCTGCAGTACTGAGGTGTTCTGTCAGGGATAAATCTTAGGAAGAACAAACGTCACGGCGGATATTGCATCGGAGCCTCGGGCCAGGTAGTTTTCTGTTCGGTGCAGTGCAGAGGTGATACTTCACAAAAAAAAAATAGAAATGTAATATAGCGAGCTTGGCAAATATTTGAAACTTGTTTTATAGCTATCATGTTTATAACAAGTGTTTCTTAACAAAATATGTTTGTGTATATATACCATATGTTATATAACATTCAAGTATTAATTAAACGACGTTTAGATGCTGAAGTCTTTGAATTTCTCCCGGGACATTTTCCTCATTTTGAAAGAAATTTGATATCAGATCGATATTACATTTTTAACATTTCAGAATATAACGAAACAACATGTTTTCTATCATTTGGTAAACTGTCACATCGTTTGACTATGCAATTGGTGTGGTTGGCGTGTTATCTACCCATTAACGCTCCTATTCAGGTTGAATTTTTTTATCATAGTTGTATGTAAATACCATCACGCCTTGTCACTTTTGGGATAGATAGAATTAATTGATCTGTTCACCTTTCTATCTATGCACACAGCTCTCGTCTCGACCATATGCTATACGTCTTGTCATACATCATTTCATTTTTATCATACTTACACTTCCTTCGTTTAAAATTTCTTAACATATCTTTCAAGTCTGTCCTCAGTCACCCCTTTCTCGTTCTCCATTCATTCCAGAAAATTGATTTATTTCTTAAGTATTTCGCAACTCATCTTCTCTAGGTAATCAAATCATCTAAATATTTCATTCTTCTTTCTAGTTATTAAGTCCAAATTATTTTGCTCTTTTTAACTTTCAATACCTAGCTTTTACTTCCGTACATCAAAGTTGGTACGCATTATATATTTGTACTACACATACTTTACATACTGTTACCACATTTTTTTGGAAGGTAGGCAGAGAAGACGAAATGTATTTTTTTTTACCTCAACACACACTAACAATTCCTAGAGACGATTAAAAAAATGTAAGTAATTTGTCAAATAGTATATTTGTATTAAACTCTCGTTATACTCGTATGATATACCGAATAACCTAGTGGACTTATTGTCATGTAGCAATCTTTTTCAAAGAACCAAAAATAAGTTAAAATTACCTTAAGTAAAAATCGGATTGAACTCCGTCAATTCAACTCCTTTAAAAAAAACTCGGTTCTAGCGGGACTCGAAGTTGCTACCCCCAGATCGGAAGACAGGCGTCTTATTAATGATATTCGTATTTCGTCGTATAAGGTACAAGTAATATATTTATTTAGTGCATTCATGGTCGATGCTAACCTCAAAACGACATTTTAATTATTTAGATAATTAACAAACGAAATTGAAGATGTCAAAATGTAAATAAAATGTATGGAAAATTTCAGCATGTCTATTCAGATTAGCACCTCCTATATTTTGGTATAACATATTTGTGTCGTTTGATAATACAGCTTTCAATTTAAAAAATAAAGACGGAATGTCATGAGGATGTGGGCTGAAAAACATCTCATGTCCTCGCGGCCGGGCTCGCCCTCTATTAATAGGGGTGTATCTCGACTGTGGGGATGTTATGAGATGAGCCCAGACCTTTTGATAGCTTCTCTCTTAAATGTACTTTCTTCAGCATTGTCCTGAAATATAATGTAATTTCATGATATACTCGTATATGCGTATATGTACATACTATTTCATGATATACTATATGCGTATATGTACATACTATTTTGATATCAATAAACCTACATTTATTTATTTATGTCAATATGAAACTAGTAATTTATTGTCAAACGAGTGATATTTTATCACGAAAGTCTTCTATGAATCATTATCACTACGCAATACCCCTATTAGGGTAGGCATAGAGAACATTTATCCACTTTATTCTGTTCTTGCGCACCTCTTTGGCTTCTGCTATATCAATATCCTACCTCGTCTTGCATAGTCTCACATTATGAAAGCTTTCACTATTCTCTTTTTCAGAAGTTGATTAATTTAACCGTGACGAGTGTTTCTACCTCGTTCAAAACTCCTTCTATTTCCATGTCCAAGTTGTTCTAGGACTCCCAAAAATGCCTTGTTCCTTTTTTACTACTCGTATAGCTTGTATTCAATTTTTGTTATGGTCAAGTTTCTAGTAAAAAAAAAATTTTTATATTTATTAAAATTAATCGTCTCAAAAATAAAAATATTCCCGAAAGACGAACAAACTTTTTAAAATTTTAATTCAATTTCGAAAAGTCTTTTGAATTTAAGGGGTCATTAATCCAATTTTTCACAAATTTATAAAACAATTTCACTTTGAACTTTTGATAAAGTCATTTGATTTTTAAACTCATTTAATTTTTGAAGGGTTGAAATTAGATTATTATTATTATTACTGCAGTTTCATTGTATATAACCAAGAGTCTAATTATTAAATTTTATAAATTGTTCAGTCAACATAAAAGGTTTTTATAGACTTAAATGTGCTTTCTGATTTTCTGTATGTGTATTAACTTTGTTATTCTCAACCAGCATTTGGTACAACATACTATATGTAACTCATATCTGGTTAGTTAGAAAAGATTGCGTAAAGTTATATACTCATCGAATGTATCTTTGTGCAATGAAAACCAAATAAAATGTGAATTATCCGGACTGTTTTTATATCATCGTCAACGGAAACTAAGACCGCATGCAAAAGTTACAAATGTTCTGACACCAGGATAGTAATGTTCGTTCCATTTATCGTCCATAGTCCTCTTCGATGTAAGACTCCAGACTCCTCGGGTACTGCAGCAAGTGTTAAATAGATTACTCCTTACCGCAAACGCAGAAAGTCGATCCATAACGTAATATTCCCCATTTTGTTTTATTGTACTTTGTTCTCCCAATTTCTGTTCGAAACCTGTTCAGATGTTTTTATGTCCTCCGATCAGACCAGTCAGGTGGTAATGCCTACATAAACAAAATGCTCCCGCTGAGGCCCAAATGTTACTATCCTTTATTCATCTTAGAATTAACAGGTAGTTGTTCTAGTCATATGAGTTTTAATAAAATAAATTTTTAAAAATAAATTTAATAAAAAAAAATTAAAAAAAATAGTTTTAATAAAAATAAAATTTTAATGAGTTGTATTTTTTCTAGTTGTTCTTCCTCATCTTGGTGTAGATTTTGGATCCGTTTTATTGCGAAAATTATTCTTGAAAGATAGAGTATCATCTGTCTATCCACCTTTTAGGTGACCTTCCTGGCATGCGATGTGTTGCAGAGATTTCGTGTGCTGTTTGCTATATATAGGAATCTATCGCTGCCCTTCCTATCCATATGGTCACGCTAGTACTGCCTTATCTCCCTGCGTCATTTGATTATGTCGTTTGTATTACATGTATATCAGGTGTTCTATAGTTTCTGACTATCTCTAAGAGATTTTCCCGCACTGGTTCACAGTATTTTCCTCTCGGATGATCTAAGAAGGCTCTTTGTTCTAGTAATGTTCGCTCTTGTTTTGGCACTATAAATCATGGTTGGATCAAGTGTTTGATATTTTGAAAGAAGGAAACGTAAAAATTCATAGAAATTGTAGGAACTGTGTGATGTAGAAGAGGCAAAATATAAGGATCGCGATAGGAAAATCTAGAGCACCCTCCTTTCTGCCTACCCCGATAAGGGGGTGGCGTAATGGTATGTAAAATGGCGTAATGGTATGTAATGGCGTAATGGTATGCAAATCATGATCGGCCTGATATAGGTTTTATAACTTCGAGCTTTTGTATCGATGCACGTTTTTTTATTTTATACATTCAGATTTCCATATATTTTTGTTCTCACCATATATCATATACGCATAATAATAATTATTATTATGAAAATAAACGTAGATCTTACAATATGTAATGTTAAATAGTTGGAATAATCATATTGTGTAATAAAATAAAGAAAATGTCTTCGTCCAGCTGCCTTTTTAAATGTCAGAATCCTCAAGTGGTACAAGACATGTCAGCAAAACACGTGTCGTAGAGAAAACTCACTTTGTGATTCGTATTCAAAAGAAATCCTGGTTTGGACAAAGGATTAAGCCAGATCTTCTCAGACAGGTGTAGGGTGATGATAAAGTTCTTAATACTTTTTATAAAAAAATACAAATTTCGCTTTCCGACTTTATTGACTTTTTTACTTTGGCTTAAAGGTAGAAGAGTCAACAACATAGATTTATTATTTAAATGGAATATAATTTTATCGGAAATTTCGACACTATTTAATTGTTTTTTATCGTTATTTTAACAGTAGAATTCTTTAACTGTCAACTCCAACACATTATCGAAATAAAACAAAATAATTAGTTGTAAGAATTGTTATCTAGTTATAAGTTAGTATGTAGGTGTCAACTAGTTCTAAGATATAAAATATTAAGATTGTTAAATATAAAAAAATACTTGCAGGAAATTAAAATTAAGTTAGCTTATAGACGTAATATAGAAATTAGATTAGTTATTTAGTTCTGATTCAACGTCGATGACTTGACAAGGAAGGTTATGGCTCTACGCTAGAAGTTAGTATTTAAACCATTCAGTTTAACATATAAATTCAGATGACCTTAAGTCGTCGGGTGAGACTATTTTGGAAGTCACTATTTTTTTCAATGATAACTAATAATTATTGTTGTAGCAACGGAGAAAGAAAAAAGCTTTGAGAAGAAATATATTTTTTATATCTAAAAATTCCTCAAGGAATAATGTGTTTTTAACCGTTGTGATTATTGGCATTATAATTTTAAAGTGCCCATTTGATTCATCGTCTCTTAAATTAGTTGACTTCAATCACGATCTATATTACATTCAAAATATGGTCTTTTAGTGTTGTCAGTTCATGACTCTTTCTTTTACATTTAATTTCTAGACTCAGGAACTAACTAGCTTAATATGCGCAATCCTGCAGGCTTGTTTCAAAAAGTGATGTAAACATATTATGTCTTCATTGACGTGTAGCGTTATTTGTCATATTCCCCATAATCTAGCTCACTCCAATCTCTCCCTTTCGCAGCCATTGGTTATATTTTAAATAGTTTACTTTGTTTCCTTTTTTCTTTTATTTATTAGTTGGTAAATGTGTAACAAAATATAAGTGCTAATTATTATTTGTATTATTTTTTCATTCAAAGCGTAAATGTTTCATTCAACCCAGTATTTATTATATTTATAGAGATATTAAAGTTTTTAGAAGCATTGTGTACTAGTTACACATCACAGGGCAGGAAGGATTAATCTGAACAATCCTTGATGGTGCCAATTTCATCTTGTTCTAAAAATAATCTATAATTTAGTAGTTACCCTATAGTTTGTGAGTTTAATTCAGTTTACACAATTAAATGCGACGATCCTTATTTACATCCAGTTATGTAAAGTATTATTCCAGTAGACGCCATATCATGGTGTGTTTTGACACCTGAATGAAAGAATTTCACGCCTTCTCACGTAGCCCGGTGTAGAAATATTGTCATGTCCTTTTGTTACGGAGATGTCACTTAGAGAATACGTAATAACACTATCTGTATAGATTATTGTGGTGGGTTATACATAAAATGGTCGGTCCGGGACATTATTGTGTTGAGCGAATGGGATTTAAAGTGATGGACGAAGTTAGTCGAGACTAAGATCTTGTAAGTTTTGAACTGACGAAATTATTTTAATGAACCTGATGAGATTTTATCAAATGAATAATAGCCCGATTATCAATCTACGATTTTCTTTTATGCAATTTGAGATAACAGACCTTAAATTATTTTTCTTTGCAAATGTATATCGATGGGATTTACAGTATGTCGCATTGAATTAGGATAATGAAGTCAAAAAGTATGAAAATAACATTTCTAATTTTTTTCAACCAATAATAATTTTTCAAAATTATATGACAACTTCCGTAGTCTAGTTGGTAAGATGGCTGTCTTCCAGCCCGGTCTAGGCGTATACCGTACAACCTGACTGGCTTATTTATATCCATGTGGCAATCTCTTCAAACCAACCAGAAATACGTAAAAGACGATATATATGAAAACCGGACTGAAATCTTATTTTGTAAAAGTCTTGGTTCCAACGGGCATCGAAACTACAACCCACGGGCTGGAAGACCAGCATCTTAACATCTAGGCCACGGAGATACAAATTCATATTTCAGTGCTTAATATTAATTGCAATTTGGAGAGATAAAATATCGATACTAATTTGTGGACACCTCGAATTACTCTGAGAAGGAGCTTGATTGTTTCAATCAACGCAAACCACTATCAATTCTCCAACTCGCTGCCTTTCATGACTTAATTGTATCCAAAAACCAGTGACGAACAATGTACAGGTAATCCTTGTTCTTACGTCGGGCTCGGTTCCAGGCCAGATGTTGTAATTTGAAACCCTGAATTTATCTCTATTGCACTGCAATCATATACACACAAACGATGGAGGTTTAACATAAAATTATATAAACACATAATCAATGTATTAACAACATAAAACGTGTTGCCCAGCAATTATTATATACACATGATCGATGTGTTTATAACTAAAAAAATATAGTACTGCCGATCATCAATATGTTACAACTTAAAAAGTGTTGCTCTGCAATCATCTTATACACAAAATCGATGTATTAATAACATAAAAAGTGTTGCCTAACAATTATTATATACACATATCGATGCGTTTATAACTAAAAAATATAACACTGCCGATCATCAATATGTTACAACTTACAAAGGTTGCTCTGCAATCCTCGTACACACAAAATCGAATAATTTCTTTATAAACATTTTCACTAATGTTGAAGATGTCAATATCCGTGGCATCGTTTCAAAAGGAGAGCCCACAAAACAACGGACAAGCCCTTGGCAAGTTAGTTCTACTAACTGCCAGTCGATACAAATCAATATAACTGTATCTTAAATAGTTGTTAGTCATATATTTTCTAACATAGTTGGATTCGATGTTACTCCAGTCAATTTAAAGACATAAATTATTGTAATTTGTTTCATTAAACACTGTTTATTGCACTTTTTGTAACGGTATAACCCTACCGGTTTCAAGGATTTCCCCTCATCATCATTACAATGTCTTTAAACCTCCACAATGTTATAATGCCTTAACGGTAAACAATATATAAATTATTAGTGCATATGAATACTACACATATAGTGCACCTAAAGTCGAATTTGTTACTATCATATAGTATATCGAAATATTTACCAAGGTTTCTTTGTAGTTCGTCTTCTTTTGGTAAGTTTTCAGCGGTTTTCTTACCAAATATGTTTTTCCAAATATATGTAGATCCGGGAAGTACCTAATCTAAACGCCCCAGCTGTAACTTTCTTGTCCCTACAGCCAATTTAAATATTACATATTTATCTACTAATATTTTTAATGTTAATAATACTTGGTTCAGATTTCGAATTAAGGATAGTCTGATCTTTAAACGACGCTATATAAATAGTCCACCTTTATTGTTATTACGAGTAATATTATAAGCATTTAAAAGGGAGTGCTCACAAAACAAAGGTAGAATATATGGTTAGTTAGGGCTATATATTTGCTAGTCTAAATAAATTCATTTTCTGTATCTCAGTCATATGTTATATTTTCCAACTAAGTTGGATTCGATGCTATTGCTGTAAAATATCTAAAGATTTAAATGTAAAAAGTCGTAATTCGAGGGTTGCTTGTAATTCCGCTATCCCTCTTCATTTCGACAGAACCTTCGCATTCCCGTGGAACCGTTGCATTCTGGTAGAATCATCTATATTCCTGATGCAGTCACAATGAAGACGAGCCACGCATCCGAGCTGCATACATACATATGCCTATTGTTTGCTGTGTATGACATTTGTTTATTCAGCAAATGTAAACAGATAGCACGATTCGGAAGCGACAACAATGCACCTCTGTATATATCCAATGCAGTTTTTGGAGTGTAATGAAATTCGGTTCATTGAACGAACGTGCCGTGTTTCTAGTCCGATGGAATGCAGCAACGTGTGCATGCGATGTTTAGAATCCTATCGCCTAAGGATTGCTAACAGAGATTTGATATGTTAGGGTATTTTAGATGCGCAGAATTTAGATAGAAAGGCGATTTGTTAATAATTGACTAACAATTAACATTTTTTTTGGAATGTTTAAGTCAATAATCGATTTTTGAAATATTTAATTCAAAAAAATATTTTTAAGTGCAGTATTTTCGTAGTGAAATTTAAGCATTTGTATTATACTTTCATTGTAAATCGTACAAACTGACGGGTTTATTATCACATAGTAATCTCTTTCAACTAATAAGAAAGTTCAAGTGTTAAAGAGACTTTATGTGAAAGACAATAAAAACTCTTTTTAAAACAAATAGGTTCCAACGGGAATTGGACCTGCAACAGCCCGGGCTGAAAGATATGTGTAATTCTAACTACTAATCCACGGAGTGGAAAAAATGTAGTTACTTATGTTATTATATTTTTCGTGGCTTAATTGATAAGACGCTTGTCTTCCGCCTGGTAGCGGGTTCGATTCCTGGCGGATTTAAAAAAGGTACACAGTCTGATTTTTCAGCGCAAGCTCTCTTCAACATATTTTCCAGCGCAAGCTCTCTTCAACATATTTTCCAGCGCAAGTTCTCTTCAACATATTTTCCAGCGCAAGCTCTCTTCAACATATTATCTAGCGCAAGCTCTCTTCAACATATTATCTAGCGCAAGCTCTCTTCAACATATTTTTGGTTTGTTTGAAGAATAGAACTCTGAGATGATTTGGAGGTGTAGAATGAGTGACTGAGCTAAAAAAACAAATAAATATATTCCTAAGAAATAACAAAGAAAGTAAGATTGGATCGAGTGAATTATATTTTGGAATGAATCGTCGAAAATTAGAAAAATCGTAGAAGTTGTATGAATGGAGAATATGTAAAGGATGTGTGTTGAGATAGGTAAGTCTGGCGCTCTGTACTATCTGGCTACCCTGACAGGGAAATGGTGTGATGGTATGTTTGTATGTATCTAAATTATTATTCAAGTGTTGTCTTTCTGAGCAATCATAAACTCAACTTTGGAAATATCCAATTGTTCGGAATAAAGGGATAAGGACTATTTTATAATTAAGAAAAATGCACAACGATTAGGGATATTCTCTGTTAACGACATATGTGATGAGTTTTGGTTTCCAAAAAGTCGAAATAGCCTATACTAAAAATTTTTTTTTTTTAACAAAACGCCAAAAAGTTTTCAAGAAGCCGAGAGCATCAGACCTTTCACTGTCCATGTACTTAATGTGTTGTATTGCATTACAATTTTGTGTTGTGTTGTATTGTACGAGTATTACACTTTAGTTGTACGCAGTACAACCTGTTGGACTTATAGCCACGTAACAATATCTTCCAATCAATTAGATTATATGAAAAGGATAGATGTAAATAGTTTTGAAGGGGAAAAAAATGTGTGTAAAATAAATTTCTCGGATGTTAAACAATAGCTGCAAGTTAATAAGTTCATATTTATTTAAAAAATAAATAAATTTATACTAAATATTAAAAAAAAATAAACAAACTAACCAGCTGGTAATTTCCCTTGGCATCGTAAGCTGTATAAAAAATAAGTTTTAAATAAAAAAAAAATTAAATAAAGGTTTGTTGGAAAACCTTTGTTGGCTCGAATTTAATCCAAGTAGATTAGTTTTTTTAGTTATTTAAGTCATAAATAACCATAAATGTCATAATTATCACAATTAAAAAAAATAAGAACGAACCGAGAGTTAAGTCAAGTTTTTAATTTAATACGATTTAAATATATTTGAATTTTCTATTTATATTACAATATGAACATGGACATTTCGTTCAAATTGGACAATACAAAGGGAACAAGTACAAAAAATATGATATACGGAATATATGAACGGTCCCAGTGCAATAAAAGCACTTTTTCTCCTAACAATGAATTGACCTGACAAAGGTCTTTTAGAATGTACCGAAACGTCTTCAGACAAAACACTGTATTATGGTCCGCATTACTAGTGCATTGTTGTATATGAATTGTTGATGTTACAAAACGCCCATAGTTTGTCAGCTTTGCATAACTGTCTATCGTTTACCTGTAGATTTTTTCTATTATAAAATGGTTATAATTTATGTGTGTTGACTTAAATTTTTCTTTTGTTGTTTTAATTATTTTTATCTTTGAAGAAAGGTAAGATAATTGGTATTCTTTAGTACTTTGAAATATAGAGTTCGCTGCGACCAATTTTTTTAGTTTTTAAAGAGGTTTCCTTCTAGACTTTTTACATATACGAGTATTACACATATATTCATCTTATTTCTTGCGAGGTAGGCAAAGGTAACAAATCTCCATACGTTTCTATTCATGTATATAACTTTCACCTCCTCATTCATTATGTTGTCATGTAAAATATTTTATTATTCATGCTTCTCATTTTATTTATTATAAAAATCTTGCCCACTTGACTTTCTATAATTTATTTACTATAATTTATTTACTATAATTTTCTATAATTGATTTACTTAAAACTAAAGACTTTTTACATATACGAGTATTATACATATATTCAACTTATTTCTTGAGAGGTAGGCAAAGGTAACAAATCTCCATACGTTTCTATTCATGTATATAACTTTCGCCTCCTCATTCATTATGTTGTCATGCAAAATATTTTATTATTCATGCTTCTCATTTTATTTATTATAAAAATCTTGCCCACTTGATCAAATCACGTGTTACCTAAAAGTGGGTATATGCTTCACGAGTTCCCGTGAATGTTACCTAAATGTGGGTATATGCCTCCCGAGTTCGCGTAAATGTTACCTAAATGTGGGTATATGCTTCCCGAGTTCCCGTGAATGTTACCTAAATGTGGGTATATGCTTCCCGAGTTCCCGCGAATTGATTTTGTATGAAACGTATGTTTGACTATTTTTTGTTAAATTTTAAGTTTGATTTTGAAGTACGTTTTTTTAAAAGAATTCTCAATTTTTTAAGGTTCTTCTATAATTTATTTACTTAAAACTAAAATAATTCTTGAATTTTGCCAAATTGATGTTTTGGTTTAACATTTTTGCATGAATGAGATAAAGGTATGTGAATATAGAAATAATCTGCGTTGTAGAATAAGTTTTGCAAAAAAAATAGTTCCGGGAGTTTTTAACAGTAGTCTTATCAACTGGGTCACGGACGATCTCCGTAACCTAGCTGATAAGCCACTTCGATGAACAGACACATTCTTTTCTGAATTTAAGTAGGGAAAAAGAGGTCAGGGGGGCAAAAAAAGGTACTAGAAAGTCTTAAAATCCTGTTTCAAACCGTCTGCTATACATACCCAAAACAGATTTGTAGCGACAAAGGGGCGGGACCAATAGAGACACACCGTGGCTGAGGAGATGACCCTTTTTGAAACTTCGAAACGTGACCATGAAACGAAAAAGCGCATAAAGAGAAAAGAGCGCCTAGCACTAAGTTGTCGTATGCAAATTATTTTTAAATGTGTTCATAACTGTGTCTGAAACTTCAGTAAATCAAAATAGTATTTAAAAAAAACAAAAAAAAACAAACAGAAAACAAACTTCTATCAAACAGGGTATGGGAGGAGGAATACATATATATTGGAGGTAAAAACGATGAATATTTAGGGATAAATAATGCTTCTTTAGTTTTTTATTGAATATCGACTAGGAGCATGCTCGATTGAGGCAGAACATCACTCCAAAGTCTAGCCAAATTAACTGTAGAAGATGATGTGCAGAATTATGTGTGATGCTTTGGTATACAAAAGGTTCTGCCATCACCAAATTGGAGGACAGTTCATGTTTAGAAAGACAATTGTATTTTTTTTGCACTAGTACTGAGGACAGCGTGGATTGTTCCACACTCCTAAATGGGTTGACTAAATGTGGATATTTCTTTGTTGTTTTACTTTCAGCCATTGGAGTTTGGCATTACATTTGGATATTTCTTAGGATTATTCATTAAAATATAAAAAAAATCTAATGTGATACAGACACATAATTTACTCACTAATACCTGCTATACATATTTTTTTTGTTAAATGAAAGTTTAGTACATTATTTTGTGATCGGTATAAAAAAAAGAAAATAAAACAAAAATCCCTTCAAGATCAGGGGTCAATTAAAGTGAGACCATAATACCTTTCCTCCGTTTCCTTTTTCTTTTACTAAACCCGCAAGACATTTATACTTTTTTTAGTGTGGTCTGAATAAAATAAAATAGGTTTAAAAAATGTAAGAAATCGTAGCCTTTTGTAAGAAGAAACATTTAAAAGATTTTTTACGGTTTAAATAAAAATATGAAAAATGTGCATGATTCCTGTTCTGCCTTAATATGCGAATTTTTTTAAACTTTGTTTTTTTATGAAATAAAATTTTAATCTTTAGAAAATAATAAAATACACTGATTTATCGACTTTTAATAGAGGAAACATTTAAGTATAATAGATGTGTCAGCGAAATTTGGAAACCGTTCTGCGCCATAAATTTTTACATTTACCAGTGACGGATTTGGGAGAAAGAGTGTGATTTGATAGTGCATTTTACATTTGAGATTCAAATATACAGTGGCAATATGAAAGGAAGGTGTATGGTAGGATCAAGTTAATGATATTTTTAAATTAGAAAAAGTAGAAGTCAGAGTAATCGTATAAGAAGGTGTACGGATATGAATCACGATAAGAATGTATGTAAACATAGGAAAGTATGGCGTTCTGTCCGTTTTGCCAACCCCTACAGGGATATGATGTGGCGCGTATGTAGTTTCCATCTGCATTTATGTTTTTTGCGGTTTTATTACAAATTGTTATAGCGCTGCGCTATTGAGATACACATATCGTGGTAGAAAACTTTGAATTACGAAGACTGCAGTAGCTTAATTCTGCCGATCCTCTTGAAAGTTGAATCTGCATTGAACTCTTTCAAAATAACAGGGCTACTAAACTTGTTTTCAAAACACCTCAGCTACATATACATAAAGTATTCAACTCAAATGAAAAATATGTTATTATATGTAAATATTAAATTTCACTGTCTGTAGACCTGATCTTTAATATTCTTTCTACTTTTATATGTGATTTTTATTGAACTAAAAGTCAAAGCTGAATATATATTTTGATTATATCAGCAATATAGAACATGGAACTTTTTACTGAACCCTGTTTTACAAATTTAGTGAACACTGATTTAGTTTTTGGAATATCGGATTATGGGATTCCAAATAAAACGGAATCATTCTTCAATAAAATAAAAACGTTTTAATTGAACGGAGGATGAAAATATGTACAAATACTCGTAGACAGATAAAAAATCAACTCTTAGAGGGGATTTCTTCATCAAAACCAATATTTATAAACAGATTTTGGTTAAAGAAAACAAGATTTTCTACATAACACATTCATATAAATTATATTGGTTGCCTTTGGCAATACAACCGCCAAATGGTAGTATTTAAAATAAAATAAATAAATAATCAATGTTAAATGATTTTCGACACTTGATTTTTGTTGTTTTCACTCAAAACATGTGGAACCCAAGCGCCGAACTTCTGGACTTTTCCCATTGATTTAAGATGGCGGTATACAGTCACGTAACTACAATTCATCTGCTCAGCCAATTCTATGGTGGTTCGAAGGGAATCTTCATGAATAATGTGGTTTAAGCGGTCCTCATCGAAGTACACTGGTCGTCTGGAACGCTCCATGTCTTTTAGGTCGAAATTACCGTCTTTGAAACACAAAAACCATCGACGAGCTGTCCTTTCATTCATAGCATCTTTACCGTACACTTCGCAAATATCGCGAGCAGCTTTGGCAGCTTTATTCCCTCGATTGAACGCGAATAGAAGGAGGTGTCGAAAATGCTCACTTTCGTCTACTTGACATTCCATTTTGAAGGCTTGTAATAAAATAAAATAATATATGTAACGTAAAAGCAAACACAATATCTTGTAGAGCAGAAAATTTTCTTTCGAATGACGTATAGCCTTTACCATTTTGTTTTACTTTTGGTGCTCATTTTTAATTTGGAAAAAAAACGGACACAACTTATGTTAACACCTAATATTTAACCAATCTAAAAGAGACTGAGACACTCTTTGATTTGTATATTTTTTCAAATTGAAAAAAAGTATTGCAAATTAAACAAAGGTTTGAAAAAAATATTTTTAGTCCACATCTGTAGTTGTAGCATCACCATTAGGCACAGTAAAACCCTTATTCCGTTCCAAAAAGGGGCGTGCAAATGTTAAGCTCACAGCAATCATTAAGCAATTTGTCTCGCGGCTTATGTTTGTTCACCGCTATGAAAAATGCTCCAGCAGATTTCACGGCCCATCCTACCCCATCGTACATCGAGCTCAGGACAATGTTAAAAGGACAACAATAAGCACATTGTCCATCCTTGTCGCAGTGATAAAAACTTCCGGGGTTTCATTGTACCGCGTTGATATCGGTAGTAGTTCTTCTCGTTTGTAACAACAAAGCTTAGAGGGAATGTTTAATTGTATAATAGGTAAGGTTGTTACACAAATCGGGGTCTTATTGTTTCTTTGTTATGTTTGGAATGGACTCGACTGTTTGGTTGGTAAAGTGCTTATTTCGATGCAAAAGTTACTGTCTTCCTATAAAAAAATTATAAATTCGTTTTAAAAAGAACCTTATTATTACATTTATTCTCGCACTATGCAAAACTATAAGAAATCAATTTACATCCGTATGGTACCCCTAAACACATTCGAACTGGTGGAACCGACACTTTAAAGAGTGTGGCTGAGACGTGAAGGGAAATGCTACGATGATAATAATACCTAGAATCTATCTTATCTATGGTTTCGCAAGAAGAATCTCGGCAAAAATAACATCTAGTAAAAAAACTAAAAGGTTCTTAATTTTTTTTCGGATTGCCTCGTTTTGCAGCCATGTGCGATAACTGTACAAATTATCGTTTTAAACATGATAAAATATTCAAAATAATAACAAAGTTTTCTGGTCAATTCAAGTCGAATACAATATTTTATAAACCTATTTTTTTACATGTGCCTTGATCTAATGGTTAGCTTTAATGTTGGAATTCTTGAGTTCGATCCCAGAGGGACTGGTCGGTATTTAAGAGTTTCTATCAAAATAAATATAAAGACGGTTCTAATGGCTAAAGTACTAAATACAATTTCGAGTCTGAAGCTATATTTTTTAAATAATTTTAGATTTCAAGGTATTCATATTTCTATTAAAATAGATAAGTAAGGATATCTGAGTAGTCATTTATATTAAAGTTGGTTCTGATTTTTTCGTTTCAAACGATTTAGGTGCCCATTCATAAATTCGCTATAAATGTCAAACGGCAACATTATTCAATAATCCATTATTCACGAGCTCCACTGAGGAAATGACTTCCGCTTTGGTGTTGCCCGTTTAGAAAAAAAACCTTTCATTTGACTTTAAACCCAATGTCAATGGGCAAGTTCCCCATTCATAAATGTCTGTTTTGTAGTTTATATATACCCGTAAAGGTGCGAAATGTTGGGTAAATTTGCTTTGCCGCGGCACAAAATGCTTTATGTTTGATATAATTAAACTTGTAATTCTTTTTTTCCATTGCGCAAAAAGAAATGGGACGGATATTTGTGCAAATATTTGCTTTTGCTCCTTTCACCAGGGTGACTGTTGGGTAACTTTTAGGTTAGGTAATGTTTGTACGGATTTTTTATATTTCTGTTTGCTATTCCCTGAAGTCATGGAGGCGTATGACCGAAATGCAAAAAACCCTTAGAGTGATTTGATTTTATGTGATGAATGACAGATAAAAATATATTTCTGGTATACCATAATTTTCACTGGTATCTCTACCTCACAATAGACAACTTTCGTGGCCTAGTTAGTAAGACGCCTGTCTTCTAGCCCTAGGGATGTCTGGTTTGATCATTGTTGGTACTCATTTTATTAAAAAAGGGTACCAGTATGATTTACACTTAAGATCTCTTTAACATTTTATCAGTTGATTGGAAGAGATTGCCATTTAGCAATACTGTGTACAACAAAATGAATTTGCTTGATTAATGTTGGTAGTAAATCAAAAGTCCTATTTTTAATCATGTTTAAGATTCTGTTTCCATTAAAATTTTATCCACTTCGTCTTGTTTTGTTAAATTTCAAGAAGAAGAACAATGCATTGTCATTCTTGATTAATTTACTTAATGTTCGACAACATTAAGTAAATTAATGTTCTCGAACTTTTTTAAATAAAAAATGTTTTTTTTTGTTTATTTTTATTAGTTTTATATCTTGCAATATTAACACAAAAAATAAATCACAAAATATCGATAAATTAACAATATTCTGATAAAACATGAAAGCAAACCGAAATAGTGAGTCCAATACACACACAATATAAATTAAATTTCATAACTTGAGTACAATAGTTGTTGATATCTGTATCCCCGTCGAGACAGACAGTTTCTATAGTATTATACTTCTATTCGTACGCCTCCTTCGATTTCTCTTACTCTTTATCTCTCCTTTTGGAATTCACTTGGTCCAACCATACCTTTTCGGTCTCCCTCTACCAAGACCGCTATTTTCGTGCAAACTGTAGCTTTTTTTTAGCCAGTTTCTTCTTTTTATATAGTTAATTTTCTGTGCCTTTTACAATCGGGACATGCCATCAAATCTGCGCCCTCTAGCACAAAGGGTAAAATGTGCATCGTTAGGTAATAAGGTGGAAGTCCAACGGACTAAGGACAAAGTCTGTAGATGTATTTAAGTGTATAATATATTTCATTATTTAAATCAAAACATCCAATTAAAAATATATATACACAAGAATGTAACATAGGCTGTAGATGTATTTAAGTGTATAATAGATTTCATTATATAAATCAAAACATCCAATTAAAAAATATATATATACACAAGTATGTAACATAGGCTGTAGATGTATTTAAGTGTATAATATATTTCATTATATAAATCAAAACATCCAATTAA
The DNA here is from genome assembly GCA_949825065.1 of Odontocerum albicorne. Taxonomy (NCBI): domain Eukaryota; kingdom Metazoa; phylum Arthropoda; class Insecta; order Trichoptera; family Odontoceridae; genus Odontocerum; species Odontocerum albicorne. The sequence goes on from OX463855.1 coordinate 11,057,533, forward strand.
AAAAATATATATACACAAGAATGTAACATAGGCTATAGATGTATTTCAGTGTATAATAGATTTCATTATATAAATCAAAACATCCAATTAAAAAAAATATATACACAAGAATGTAACATAGGCTGTAGATGTATTTAAGTGTATAATAGATTTCACTATATAAATCAAAACATCCAGTTAAAAATATATATATACACAAGAATGTAACATAGCCTGTAGATGTATTTAAGTGCATTACAGATTTCTTTACATAAATCAAAAAAACCAATTGAAAAAAAATCATGTACATAAGAATGTAACATAGGCTGTAGATGTATTTAAGTGTATAGTAGATTTCATTATATAAATCAAAACATCCAATTAAAAAAAATATTTACACAAGAATGTAACACAGCCTGTAGATGTATTTAAGTGCATAACAGATTTCTTTACACAAATCAAAACATCCAATTAAAAAAAATATTTACACAAGAATGTAACATATCCTGTAGATATATTTAAGAGCATTACAAATTTCTTAAAATACATCAAAACATCCAATTGAAAAAAATCATATACATAAGAATGTAACATAGGCTGTAGACGTATTTAAGTGTATAATAGATTTCATTATATAAATCAAAACATACAATTAAAAAAAATATTTACACAAGAATGTAACATAGCCTGTAGATGTATTTAAGTGCATTACAGATTTCTTTACATAAATCAAAACATCCAATTGAAAAAAATCATATACATAAGAATGTAACATAGGCTGTAGATGTATTTAAGTGTATAATATATTTCTTTATATAAATCAAACCATCCAATTAAAAATATCATATACACAAGAGTGTAACATAAAATATTAGAAAACAAGCTTCTATAAAATTAAAAACTCAATTACCTTCGATTATATTATAAGCTCTGATTAATTGAATTAAGTTTGCGTTATACGAGATCCGGAAGTTTTTACCCCAATGTGTCCTATCTTTTTGAACCCATGTTGAAAAGATTACCGCTAATTGTTTGAGAGTTTTGGGCTTTATAATGACACTCGAAGGAATTCAACATAATACATGTAACCAAAATTATTTGTCGCACTCTGGTAAGGAGTAAACATAAATTTAATTCCGGTATCTGAACTACTCAGTTCACTCGAACGCAGTTCACTCGAACGCAGTTCACTCGAACGCTCTAGAGAGGGTGCAATAGAAATTTTTACGTTACATCAACTTGAAGTTCGGTCTTCGAAAAAATATTTTTTACTATCGCACCTTAATTTAATAAGACTTTCAGACGCACCTTAATTAAATAAGACTAATATCAGATTTGATCTTGTTTTTCAAAATAGTAAATTGAATAATAGAATGTCCTCATTTTTGGAATTGATAAAATTTCGAACTCCGAGAAGTACGAGATTTCAGGTACGAGAGTTGAAGAACATTACTCGGATTCTCCCGTATCCAGATTACATCGATTGGGTAATTAATGACTATGCTGCGCTCACGGACATATTTTGAGTAAGTTTTAATGTCTTTACAAGTTATCTAATGGAGCCTTTTTGTTTATTTTAACCATAAATCCGACCCAACAGTGCGACTCTCGTTTTTTTTATTTATCTTCTCGTTAATTTTCTTTCTGTCAATCTTTCCAAGATCCCTAAATAATACGTAGAAATTTCGATATGCGTTTTTTAATGTGCAATGAATGACTGAAGAATATAAATATGTTCTTAATTTAATTCTTTCCAAACGCATTATTTCTTTGCATGTAACGGTCTTGGGCCTCCTGAGCCCTGGCCTGTCAAAAGTTTGTATTACTTGTATGGTAGATAGTATGTGTGTAAGTACTCCTTTCTGTTATTTTTTTTTGTATGAGTTATGTTAATGTTTATACTTTTTGTAATATATTTATATAAGCGCACTCAAAATTCAGATTTGAAAACGATTATTGTAACTATTTCAAACGGTCGATAAAATACCACACATTGTACTACGTACATACCATAATGTTACCACCATTTCGGGGTAGGCAGAGAGGACAGAGCGCCATACTTTCCTATCTCGACACAGATCCTTAGCTTCTTCTACACCCATACACCTTCTTATACAACTTCATACGTTTATTTTTTTTGGAATATCATTCGCTTGATTCGACCATACTTTTCGTAGTCTTAGTGGGCTATGTCTTTCATTCACATTTGCACTATATATTTGTTATGTTAGTCTTTCTACCTTTATTCGTTCCACATGCCCAAATCATCTCAGCGTGCTCTTTTTCCCCTTACTTAGCACATCGATCTTAAGTTCACATTCATCCCTTATTCCTGGACTCTGTAGTCTGTCATACATTGTCACTCCATTCATCTTTTTCAACGCATGAATATTTTTAAAGCATTTATTCGGCTCCTCTGTCTTTTTCCACGTCCACATTTCACTCTCAAATATCAAAGTTGACGCCAAAATACTATTGTGGACTTAAAATGTTAGCTGATTTTAATACTCTCCGGTTCGAGTATATATGTTTAAATACCCCATTGACTAAGTTTCATATCGCTAAACGCCGTTCGATATCCATCTTAACTCTTCTAACAATTCACTAGGGAATAAAATATTTTGCTATGTGGGCGAACAAGGAACGGATATTTTTTATTTTGTGAAATATAAATAAGCAATTAAATAGATAAGGTCTGCAATGAAATAGTCTTATTCTGTAATCACAAATGCCTTATATTTGGTCTAAATATAACAAAACTGCTCTGCTAAAACGTTCATACTATTTTATTTTTATTTATTTTATTTTATTTTATTTTATTAGGAAAACATACAGTGTTTATGTCGGTATTATTACTGATATCTATGGGTTTCGAAACACCATTTAACATCTTTAAATTCTTAGCTATCACAAGCACAATCCTAATTATCATAATATAAACAACCTCACTGAGATGGTTTGGGCATGTGGAACGAATGAATGAAGAAAATATTCGAAAAACACGTACATAGTGCAAATGTTAGTGAAAGTCGTACGAGAGGAATACCAAGAAAAATATTTATTTATTTAACACTTTTATTGAAAACACAATCTGGCGGGCTTATTGACAGGCGACAATCTCTTCCAACCAACCAACCAGACAAAAGTAAATGAAACAAGTTACGTGGTCGTATAAATTATTCAAATGACTATCCATCCCCACGAAATCCATAAACACATACGTAAGCATATATATGCACACGAACCCCACAAAGACGGACAATCACCCGAACATTCTTTTTCATATCTTGTAAAGTGAGATATCATCAATCAAAAGAAAAGGAAGGGATGGTGGAGAGGAAAGGAAAAGAAAAATCAGGAATGAAACACGTTATTTTACTGACTAAAAATTAAGAGTTTTTTCAGTCGCTTCTTAAAGCATGCCAAGGACGGAGCGAATCTTATATTGGTTTGTAACTGATTCCAGAGTCCCACTGCACGGACAGTAGACGACGTAAAAAAAAAGAAGCGGTATGACTATGAGTGAATGATATTCTGAAAGAAGGCAAAGTAGAAAGTCGTACAAGTTGTATGGATGTGGAAGAGGCTAAGAATGTATGTCAATGTAGGAAGGTGTGGTGCTCTGTCCTCTCTGCTTTTCTCAACGGAGGAATGGCGTGATGGTATGTATGTATGTGCACGTATTATGGATAATATAAAAAATAATCAATTTATTTGAAATATCCCATGGTGTAATTTGAAATATCCCATAGTGTAATTTGAAATATCCCATGGTGTAATTTAAATCCTAAGTACCCAGTTATTTTAAAAAGGGGATTTACCCATAATAATAATTAGTGGCACATTTTTCGCGCCCGGCAATAAATAACTTAGCGTTTAAGTTCCAGCCGTGTGGGTTGTATAAATGTTACAATAAAGTTACAATAACGACATGCAGTTTAGTTTCAGGGGTGTGAGCGCGTCGCCCCGAGGGTGCTTATCCATTGTGCTGTTTGATATGACAGCCTCCCCTTGAATTGTAACACCCCACATCTTCCGCCCTCCACTAACCAAAACACTAATTCAATTACTAATGGTTCTTCCGAAAACAATAAAATGTTTCCTGAATAGTAACTTTAGTTCTTAAAATGGCCCAATTGTCGATATACATTTATCATTTTTTTACCATTGATAGAATATTTTTTAAAATGTCATGCAAGAACCTCATCATCGTCACCATCATTGAAAGGCAGATAAAGAAAATATTTTGACTACTTTTTATTCTCTCATACACAGACCTCCGTGGCCTAGATGGTAAGACGACTGTCTTCCAGCCCGGAAGTTGCGGCTTCAAATCCTGCTGAAACCCAGATTTAATTAAAAGGGTATCAATCTAGTTTTCCTTTAATGCCACTTTAACATATTTCCGGTTGGTTGGAAGAGATTGCCACATGGCAATACACCCTCCAGGTTGTACTGTATACAACCAAAGTGTTATACAATACGTTTCGTTTTCAAAGACTTTTCCCTCTTTTCTTTTTCGAATTTGTATGGTATCCTTTTTACTACTAAAAGTTTTAATATTTTGTTAAATTGTTCTACCGTACTTAAATCGAACCACGTTTGTCTAGTATAACCTATAAGTCTGCGCGTCGAGTTTTAGAAGGAGACTGTCGTCGATAATCGGCTAACTTCGGCTTTTTAGCGCGTCGTCTTTGTCGCACGCGCGCTTAGCAGCTGATTTCTGGAATAACAAAGACGTGTACGATCAGAAAGGCGGGCGACTAGAAATAGGTACGCGGTCGACCAGTCGACCGCGGTCGACGCTTTGGCCACCCCTGATACGATTTTCCCAAGGATCTTTTACCTTTTAGACTACTCAAATTTTCTTTATAAATCTCTAATTATTCATTTTTTAAACGTAACCAATTCATCTTAAAACACATTTTTTTATCTTTAGCTTTGCATATCTATCAAACCATATTTTTTCCTACTATTCTGATTCTGTATTCAAACATCCGTTTTGCTAAAAATAGTGAAGTAAATATTATAAGTACAGTATTGTTTAGTGGCGTTTTCTGTTAGTGTTAACTATAAATGTTAAACATGTGTTGTTAACTCTACTTGTCTCAGAAATAAGTAATTTTTAAATAACGAAATAGAGGAATATCATTATATTAACATTTTTATGTTACTCCTGTGATATTGACTTTTCTTTTTTAGATAATTTGATAAAGCGCGATTTACTTACCATAACGATCACCTCAAGAGTGTTTTCTAACTAGCTTAACTTATTGAAGAAAATAAAAGATGATTGAAAGACTCCAATGTCACTCACAAGAGCGCCATCTAGATATTTACCGATCATTACAATCACATTAAGAGCGCTTCCTACTTACTCATAGATGAAAAAATAGTGAGTTTGAGCGACACCAGCGTCATTTTGTTATCTAGTATATAAGTTACAGAAAAAAATAAATTCAGATGTAAAATGGTTTGAGAGTAAAACTAGCCCGGGAGACAATCCTCAGGAAGAGAACCTAGTGCGCCCACTTGCTTAGCCTGAATGCTAACCGTTAGACCACGGCTGCCGATAAAAAAAACTTTTGAAGTAATAAAGTTTATGTAAAAGACTATAGGTCTACTTTTTGAAACATTGAGAGTTAATTGTCTATGTACATTATTAAAACAATCTTAATTGTAAGAATAGCTCTTGATCATGTTAAGAGCTACTCTTGACAATTTTAAGCTATATGTTATATTCTGTGACAAAAAATTGACAATGTTTTAAAATGTTCAGTGTATGGCGTGCATGGAAATTATGTGGATATAGTGAAAACGAAAACAAGAGAATAAAACTTTTTGTTTTACCACTTAAAAAAAACATTTACTATATTTATCTATAACATAGTTATAAACATTGACTTGGCGATTTGAAACTACTCCACAAATATAATAAATCAAGTGATAAAATACATTTTTTTGTTGGAAATGATAGTCTTTAATGTAATAGAGAAATAAATTTAGTATTCATATTTGATAAACGTGGTGTTATTTAAAATTTTGATAGTGAAAGTTGACTTAGAATTCTCATTGAACGTAATCAAGTCAACATTGTTTACTGGCTGGGAAATAACTTTGTAATCAAATTTGTGTGAAAAGCCCAAGAAGAAAACCAAAATAGAAGTCTTGTAATTTTTTTAAATGTTGCCAGAAGTTAAATTTTAAATAACATTTGAATTTTTTTTCCTGTAATAAAATACATTTTTCAATATGTTTTTCATTTTACTTAAATGTAACACATTCTTTTAAGTTATTCATATATTTCCAATAAAGTTTTGTTATTGTACACCTTTTTTTCTTTTCATTTGTGAAACGTGAATATAATTTTATTGTTTATATTTATAAAGGCCTAATTTATCAAAAGTATTATTCGGTATTTTTAAACCCTTTTTATTTAGAGTTTTAAAATACCGAAAATACTTTTGATAAATCAACTGCAAAATTGAGAAATAAGAAGAAATGAACTTATTTTTAACTTTAATTTCAAATAGGAAAATAAATATAGTTACAAAAGTCCATTTAAACGAAATTTTTATTCTTTAATTACTACAAACTTTGTTTTTTTTTGGCCGCCATGTTTTCCAGTTTGATAAAGGAAAAACACTGCTTAAATTCCGGTTGCATTATATCCCAGTGATAAGCATAAACTCTCTTTATAAATTAAGTCAAAAATCAATGAAACTGCCCCTAATAATCCCGACCCATCATTCATTTGAATGTTCGGGGGTTGCCGATATTATACAACAACTATATACGGTGACCACATGTTTTTTTTATTTATTATTTAATTAATCAATACAATATCATTATTTAAACACAGACCTGATTAATTACTCTAACGACTGTTAGAATTTGTTTTATTCAATACACATATCAGGAATGAATACTAGCAAAATCCAAATAAACTAATAAATAAATAATTGAATATCATTTTCAATAAAAAAAATCACTGATGCCATATGAAACATCGAACGAGTGACTTGCAAAACTTAAGTTTAAAACTAATTCTGAGTCAAGAACATTGTAAATAACTAACAAATGTCTCGATTTTTTAAACTTTAAACCGAGAATTGGGAAAGAAGTTCAATATGTAAAATAATATATATTTTTAATAACAAATCCCTTCTTTGACACAAATTAAAAGCACCCTTATTCGTCCTATCTTGACCTATGCTGAACCCGTTCGGGGTAGTGTGAGCAACACGGATCACCTGAAACTCCAGAGAGTACAGAACAAGGCATTCAAGATATCTTTTAACACCCATCCCAGAACAAATCTTACCCGACTTCACGCCGAACAGCGAGAAGAAACCCTACAACACCACATCCTCGCTTGGGCCGTGAAGTTCTATAAAAGCCAACGAAATCACAGCAATCCCTTAGTCGCTGTCCTGGGGGCTTACGAGAGTAAATCCGACCTACCCTTCCGTTATAAGCACAAGCTACCAAAGCATTATCTGTTGCCTGACTAGTCCACCTACAGTATTAGCTGGGACGACCAAGGTCTGAGTGAATGTGATGGAATACAAGTAGCCTGAACGAGTGGACTTGTTTTTGCTAAATAATTAGTGTAAGAATTTTTATCTAGTTATAAGTAGTATGTAGGTGTTAATTATTTCTAAGATCTCATATATTAAGATTGAATAAATAAAATAAAATGATATGTTGGAAAATAAGATTAATTAAGTTCATAAATTATAACATATAATTAAGATTAGTTAAGTAATAAATTTGTATATAGGTATAGCCTTGACAAATGTTTGTACAGTAATTTACTTTGTTTAATAATAAAAAAATAAAAAAAAACAAATTAAAAGCGCTTTGCTGATAAAATATTATACTTATTGATGAGAAATGCATATACGAGTACATCAAGCTAGTCCAATCTCGAATTGTTATTAACCCTTCCCTTACGGTGATAAAAATAATACGCGTGTTACGGTGTTGGGTAGTGAGTACGCAATAAAAAATTAGCGATTTTAAATCGGAAAAATAAGAACATTCATAGATTATCCCCTTAATTAATTATAATTGAAGTTAAAAATTATAATAATTGAGATTTATTTGCTAAAAACATTAAAAAACCCTCTGAAAACATTAAAAAACGCTCACGGAACGGGCGTACGTCTAACCTATTTGCAAGCCTAGAGGCAACTAGTGACGCGGAACGTCAGTCCATACCCCGGCGCATACGCCTTTCCTTGCGACGTTGAGACAGTTCAGGTCCTCGCAATTCAGTCTAGTATGCAAGAGTGAGATGCGAATATAGTGTCGCGCTTCCCGCATACTATTCACCTATCGTCAAGATGAGGCACTCGCCGCGTTTAAATGCGAATTTGTTTTCGATCTTTACAAAACACCTCGATGTAGTCGATAAATTCTGATTATTATTAATATTATTTTTTAAATCAATGCGTAAATATATTATGGAGGAATACCTAAAATCTTAACCTTGTATTTATTATATTTATAGAGATATTGATGGTTATTAGAAGCAACGTGTAGAAGATACCCAACACAGGGAAGGAAAGGTTAATAACTGATGCATAATACTTTAATATGAATGAATAAATAATTATTTTCATTAAGTAATTTTGTCCATCTTCGTAGCTTTATTGGTAAGATGCTTGATTCCTGATGATATATAGAAAAAAAGGTTCAAGACTGGTAAAAAAGCACGTCTGGTAATAATATTCACATGCTTACGGTTCAAGACTGGTCAAAAAGCACGTCTGGTAATAATACTCACATGCTCACGATTCAAGACTGGTCAAAAAGCACGTCTGGTAATAATACTCACGGTTCAAGACTGGTCAAAAAGCACGTCTGGTAATAATACTCACATGCTCACGCTATTTAATAGGTCTAAATCACCAATTCAGATAAGCTGAGGAACACTAAAAGAATTCGTAAAAAATGAAAGTGCAGCAAAAATGTGAAGCCCTTTATGAACTGCTCACCTTAAGTGTTATTGATAATCAATCTTACCCATCTAAAGGTCATTGACTTAATAATTTAAATAGCTACCCGAGTGATGTGTATCGCTGATTATTTAATCTAATGGACGTTCTTGGAGGACCCATATTTTATTTATTTAGACACTTTGTATATAAATGAGAATTTTATTGCCTCACCACAATCTCTTCCAATACACCAAACAAGAGCTACGCAAATTCATCAAATTACTTTGTGAAATATTATAAAGTTATTTCCAAAAGAAAATACTTCAATATACTCAAAGCGTTGAAATCAAATGAAAAAAAAGTAAAATCAACTATTTGCATACATCACCAGACTGAAAAAAAAGAAAGAACCAGAAAAAAGGATAAATGTAGAAAACAACATCGTCGTTGAAAAGAGATCTAATATTTTTTAAGGTGCTCTTTGAAGCAAGTCAACGAGGGTGAGTCTTATTAACTCGAGAACTGGTTTCAGAGTTTATGGCACGGACAATAAAGGAATACGTGAAAAAGGAATAGAGTTGTGTTTATGTAAATGTGTTGCCTTCCATAATTTATATTTTAACATATTAATTGAAATACAAGTTTAGTCAAATACAATAAATTGGATTTATTTCTTTGAGTACCAATCAAAATTTTAAAATTTGTATCACTTAATTACAACAACTTATTTGGAACAAAAATTTAATATTTAATTTTGAATTACAAAAGGACAGTCACCCTAGAGCTCAGTACCCTTACGCAAGTCACAGAAGCATTTTAGCACCTGGCCTGACTAAAACCAACCCTTACAAGCGCACGGGGTGCACTACATAATATAATATAATGTATTGCTTGGAATTTACAAAGTCGTTTTCATTTCATATATAACACACTGATTATAAGCGCTTTTGCTAAGCAAGTTGAGCGGATCTTCAGGTGTTTATTTCACTTATAAACCTTTTTTCAAGTTATTCTTTTGTTTTGAGTAACAAAACACACAACATCAAATGTACAATTTGTAAAGCTCTGTTTTGTTATATCATATCACTTCAATAGCGCTCTTATAGGGAATTTATTAGCGCTGCCTAATAAATTCAGGAGAAATATATCACAAAGTATGTTAAAAACCGGGACACCAATATTGAACAACACAGCTACTACTTACAAGAGTATTGAAATCGATAATCCTACGACCTACTTGTCCTAGTTGGTATATCACCTATCTCCGACTCGAGAGTGGCGGGTTTCATTCCCGTTGGTATTCAATTTATTTCAAATAGGTTCAAGTCTGCTTTTTGAGATGTCGTAATACTAAAATGATCTTTATTAAGGGCCACAGCGTAATAGAGATGCCATCCTACTTTGAAATGTTACATGAAATGCCAGCCCAAATTAATACAAGTACAGCGCTAAAATTGAAAGAGAGAGACGTATGTGTGAGAGAAGGAGCGTATCTTACGTCGAACCTATATTTATTCACTTTCTGTTATAAGTATGCTCCAATTGATTTAGGGTAACGTTTCGTGATAGATTTCAAAATTAGGTGGCATTTTTGTTTAAACTTCATTTATAAATTTATTTTTTTCAGGCTTTTTACACATTACAGATTTTCCTAATTCGTACAAGGACCAAACATAACAAGTATAAAAAAACATGTATAAAACAGTTCAACATTTTAATAGTTATAAAAACTATTGTAAAAATGTATATGTTACACTAAAATACTATGACAAAATGTAGCATGTTAAATAATCTAAAAAAATCTAATTATTTCAAGTACTACATTAAATTCAAGAGATTTTCCCTGAAGGAGCTGAGCGACACATGAAATACGTCTATATGAGGACGCACACGGTTCAACAGTATGCTTACTCTACCTACCGGCATCTCCAAATGCAGGTTGGTTTGACTGATAGGTTGATAGAAAAATCTATGGGTGCGTTGTCTCAAATAATTATCCGGAAAATACAAACCATAACTGTTTAGGACGGACGGGTTAACTAAATTACCCCTGAGCAAACAAAAAAAATGGACACCCAATCGATGAGATCTTCCACTCTCTAATAATCTGTAACTAAGCATCCCCAGTAAGAAGACACTTGGATAAATCCAGGGATAATATTCATACTCTCTCATGTATTGACAACAGAGAAATCTTTTTTGAACCCTTTTTAGCATGAGTGAATACGTAATGCCTGATGGCGCCCATATTATGGAGCAATATTCTAAATTACTTCTGACAAAATAATTATATATGTTATTGTAATATTCTGAGTTCGTAGGTATCTGTGAATAGTTTGGTGGTACAAATTACAAACCCAAACATCTTGTTTGATTTATTGAAGACTGATTTGATTTGCACAATAAACGACAGGTCACTTTCAAATAAAACACCTAAGTCCTTTGTTTTATTCGTCCTAGACACCTGATAGTCCTTTTTTATTGACCATTTGATAAGATAACAATACTAAAAAGTTCTTCGTGCTCTTACAAATGAAATAAAAAGAAAACATTTTGATGTGTTAAAGAAGAATTTGTTACGAATGCTCCATTTATTGACAATGTGGTGAAAATGCACTTTTGCATACAGATTTAATAAATAGTATTAAAGAAATCCAAAAATTCGAATAACGATTTGGTACATATCACCAAGTTTAACCCTTACAATTGTCGTCTGTTACAAGAGATTTAAAACAAAAGTACCCTGGCACAGTGCAAAACACTTGTAATCAACCCTTGAGTATGGACGTGGTGATATGATGGGAGACCTCCTGGGGCAGCGTAACCCTCTGCGGAGAGCGCCCTGCTGAGAGACGAGGGGAGGATTTGCTTCCCAGCGGGGTACATCTATTGATAGTGGGAAATAAAGTTAAATATCGGACGATTAATCTATTGATAAATTACTGTACACGTGTTTTGCAATGTTTATAGGAATGTTTTTTAAAAGTGGTACACGTTTAATGTTATTCGACAATCTATTCTAACCAACCAGAAATATGTTTCAACAAGCTTTACGTGAACACCAGAATATAATACTTTAAAAAACTGGTACCAACGAGAATCAAACTCTCCATTTCCGGGTTTGCAGACAGATGTTTCACCAATTATGCCACGAAGGTAGTCTTGTGGATTTTTATAAAGTTATCTTTTGTTAAGTAAATGTTATTGTACTCGTATTATAACTTCTAAAGTACACTCAAGTGTTATATATTTTTTTCCACAAATAAATAAATACCAAGTGAACATCTAAAGATTAAAAAGATTTTTTTTTCTTATTTTGATGGTTCGGACTACTGAAGATTGTGGCCAGCAGACAATATTATGTTAGATCCTTGTTAACGAGTCTTTAGCTTAAGTACTACTAGAATAGGCACGGAACTCAAGGTTCGTCATTGTACGTGTTAACAATACTATCTATTGGCAAGTATTCTTACCAGATGAAATCTTTTACCAGACTGGCACCCTTTTTTAAATGATTTTTTTGGTACCATCGGAAATCGCACCCCGGGTGGAAAACAAGTATTGTGTTGTCTTACATTTTTATTGTATAGATTACAGCCTGGCGAACTGATGGCCATGTGGTATTTTTGCCGATTTATCAGAAATATGTTAAATACCTGCATTGTTTAGTGTAGCTACATTTAGAAGTAATATCGGCTTCTATAACCTAGTGGTAAAAATCTGCCAAAGTACGAGTATAATGCGGTAGCTGACTCAGATGTATTATAGATGTACTCGTATTTATTAAAGCTCAACACCATCATAGTTTTGGAGGCTGGTGGCTGAATTGACTAAGGTATGAGTTTTTTTATTCTTTTTCTATATATTGTACACCATTTCTAACATTTCCACTGACCTGCTGACATGATAGTACTGTATGAGAGATGAACACTAGTAATTGGGATTTTGATTCTTGATATTATTTATAAATGGTTTTTGTAAGTGTTCTTTTAAATAAAAATAAAAGAAATAATAGGTTTCCAGGGAAACTGGACTGGAATACTTTTTTGAAAACCATTTCAACGAGAATCGAAACCGCAACCTTCTGACTAGAAGATGACTGAGGGTCGAAACATACAACCTACTAGGCTACTGAGGTCGTTTATAGTATATACATTAAAACATGGAATAAAGCATTAAAAAATATAAAAGCGAGCACTCAAAAAGCAGTGAAGAACCCTTTTAACATATTAGCAAATGTAAACTGGACCCCAAATTACGGATCTGATCAACATCGGGATTTGAATTTAAAGTAAAAATAAACGGCACACCGAAGCGCCGAGATAACGACTATGCCTGTTTACTTTGGGAGAGAATTACGATCGCCATAAAGTGTATGAGATATGGGCGCTGGGTATGGGTATGGCTGAACCATGGGGAGGAGGAGTCACACTAGGCTGAACGGGGGAACTTTCCGAGGTCTTACGGCATGGTGTGAATGAAGGCGATTAAAATTATTTGTTACTTGGGTGCGAGACAAATACTAAAGAAGATTTTCGAAATTAACTGGATGGTCTTATACGAGTATGTGACGAGGCTAAATGATAAAGACGTACCAACAAACGGGTAATGTAATAGTACAATGCTCTGATGCACTTTGAGGAATCATCTGAAATTGTGAATGCACGTACAATAAAAATACGAAAATATTTACAACATATCGTGCGTCATTTAGAGAAATATCATTTTGTATAAAATTAAAACACTCACTTTGATTTATTTCATTTTATTTTTGCACATGACAATGCATATTAATATTTGCTGTGTCATCAGATGAGTTGACAAGAACTGGAATATTTATTAATAACATCATATCTATATGTGTGATGTTCTTCGTCTTCTTGAATAATGGCCGTGAACTCCTGTATATGAAGGAGTATACGATGTGCGTTGTTAATGGTTTTATTTCGGGAATAGAGTAAACGTGCCTGTATTATTTGTTGTTTATGGTACTAAGGGGAATAGAGTTGGAAGTGGAGAAGCGGAAAAAAAATATTAATTATTTATGATATTTTTATTATGCTTGCTTGCCTTCTGTATTTTAATGGTTTCAAGGCTTTTTATTGTGTAATATTTTTGTGTTTAGTGCGTGTGAAAATAAGTGATCATGTGTTATTAGGTATTCACTTTACACATTATCAACTCATCTGATGGTCACACAGCAAGTGTTGAAATGCATTGTGATATGCGAAAACTAAAATGGAATCCAACTAATTGACAATATTTTAAATTTATAACAATTATGTACTTCCACAAAGTGATGTGGAGATATGTAAAGAAATGTAATTTCCTTCATTTTATCAAATACAGAAAAATATCAGGACGAAGAAAATGATGAGAATAGAATGCCGGAGCTGAAAAACTTGACACAGAAAAGTTATATTGCTTTGTCATATTTTATTGAAATATGTTAAAAATACATATTTTTATAAGTAAAGTTGAAAAAATATATTTGAAAATAATCGACTCTTCTTGTGTTGTGTTCAATTCAGATGTCGACGACTATTGCCTTAATAAAGGTCTTGGTTTTTCCTGGTTTCGTGATGTCTTTTCTAGCTTCTCCGCATTTATTTCTCTCCCCTTTCTTTAGTTTTCTACCGTCCATATGGCCAAATGAGATCAATCGTAGAATCTTTTACCTAAGCACCATATTGCATAATACTTGATATAGAAATGATATAGATCAGCTGTCGGCAACCTATGTCACGCGTGCCACTAGGTGGTACGGCATAAAGAATGACAAATAATTAAATTCTTCAGTACATTTATAAAAATAATTTTTATAAAAAAAGTCAATTTTTTTGGGACACATTGAAAAAATTCTCGCTGCGCGACTTATTTTCTTGACCGAAATTATAAGTTTTTGAGAGAAAAAATCTAAAATATTTTGCTACACAAAATCTTGCTTAGTTTAGAACAGCGCCTCCAATTTTTATTGCGCATGGGGCCATGTAAGTTATTTGAATTATTATAAAGTAATTAAATATATATTCAATTTCTAAAAATAGTTTTTTCTTTAAAAAATCCCCCTCCCCCATGAAAAAATCCTGAACTCATCAGTAGCACGCGGAATGTTCAATATTTAAAAAAAATAAAAGTGTCACTTCAGTGCATATAGGTTGCCGACCGCTGATATAGATGACATCCGTGGTCTAATTGGTATGACGTTTGTCTCCGATTCCGGAGATTACGGGTTCGATTTCCGTTGGCGCCCTTTTTTTTTAAATGGTTTCAGTCTAAGTTTCCCTGTATGCTTTGTAACAACTTTCTGGTTGATTGAAAAGGATGATATGTGGCAATTAACTAGACAGGTTGTACTGTATATGTAAGTGCAATACAATACAATATTGTGGCCAATATATTATTACATTTACTCCCTCTTGATAAACGGAAGAAATGCACGAAATTCAAATTGGCATTCATTAACTTGACTAAATTCAGAGTGGCAGAAGTTAAATCAACAACTAAATAAACAGAATAATATGAGTGAGAGTGATATGTGAATCTAATAAATAATTGACATGTGAATCTAATAAATAATTGACATGTGGATCTAATAAACGATTGATATGTGAATCTAATAAATTGACTGCTGATATTACAAATGTTAAAACAATCAAATATTCTTACTCCTTATAAACCGCTTTCATATTTCAGTATTTATATTTTACTGTTCGGAATTTTTTTTTGTCTTGTATTACATTACACTTTTGTTATGTACAGTACAGCCTGGTAAGCTTACTGCCATGTGCCAATCCCTTTCAATAAACCCGAGAGATGTTAATAAATATGCCTTGAGGGAAAACCAGACTGGAATCCTTTCTATAAAAAGGGAATAGAACCTGCAATCCGTGGGCTGAGGGACAAGGATCTTACTTACTAGGCCATGAAGGTTTTCAAACCTTTTAATTCTTATAAATATACTAATTGCAATTGTTATTTTACAATCATATCAAGAAGTGACATCTGTCAAATAATATTTAAAAAAATGTTCTATGATATGAATAAAAAAAAAACTTTTTAATCAAAATTATAACATTTATTATTATACACGGACGTAAGAACAACCGATTTTATATTGTTTGATGATAGATTAAAGGGTATTTTTTTTTAATATTCTTTTAAAGGAAATAAATACTCTCAGCTTTAAAAGAATGTTGAAATTTCTCGCCCATCTGTGGTACGTGAGGAGCGCCATTTTGATCTTCAATTTTAAATTAGGAATTCAAATATCAAATTTAATTCATGGAGAATATGAATTATTCAACTCAATCTGAAATTGTCTTATGGGTAGATACTTTAAATGTATATCAGATCTATGGAATAATATTACTCAGTGGCTGCAACTTCCAGCGTGCTTGTAAAATTTCAAAACGATATTACAAAAAGTTCAATTTTATTAAATTGAATTATAAAGTAAATCTTCAAATTTATTTAATTAAATAATAACATAGATGTTTGCTAAGTATTCATTATTTCCCAACCTGTTTCAAGAAATAATAAAAGCTTCTTCTGGACTAAGAAGATTTTGAAAACAGTCGAAATTAATTTAAAATGAACGTGAAAAAAATATTACATAAATATTTCTCCATAGACTATTTATGTATCTGTAAAATGTAAGGTCGATTTCACCATTTAAATATTTACAACGTATCAATTAAAATTAAGAGTGTACTTCTTCTTCTTCTTCTCCCTGGCTCCATACCAACTCTCTGTCTGCGAAGACTGTTGGGGTCAGCTCTCCTCGTCCTCAGGTTGTATGCTCTTCTGTCCCGGGCTACGTCCCACAGGCCTAAGGTCTAAGAGTGCACGTAAATACAAAAATTTAAAATTCAACAAAAAGCATAAACATTAAAAATTCACATGACTCATTCAAAATCAGACAGGAGTTAATATATATTATAGCACATACAATCACACAACAGGCCAGGACTCAGAAGCCCCATGACCATATCCCGTGCATTCTTAAAAAAATAATAACTACTAAAAAAGTAAACTGTCAGAAAAAAAAAACACATGACATCACACCATTTCTCTGTTGGAGTAGGCAGAGAGGCCAGAGCGTCAGATTTTCCTATCTCACCACACATTCTTCGCTTCTTCTACATCTATGCACCTCGTACACATCTTACGATTTATCTAATTTTTTTACGTTTCGTTCTTTTAAAATATCATTCACTTGATACAGCCACGCTTTCCTTGGCCTTCCTCTACCACGTCTTCCAATCACATTGGCACTGTATATTTGTTTTGATAGTCTTTCTTCATTCATTCGTTTTAAATACTCAGGATTCTTTATATAAATTTAAAAACTTCAAAAAAGATCCTTGAAGTTAAATGATATCAATGATACACAAAATGGATGAATTTATGTTTAATTTTTTTAAGGGAGTTTGACAAATGAAAAATGCCTTCCGGATTTTTTTCAATTCCTTTCAAGAAATCATGTTAAGAGGAGACAACTTGGTTACCGAGGACAAAACACTTTAAATGTTTTATTTTTTATATTAATATAACATATGTATACAATTTTATATAATTAATAATACTGTTAAATATTAAAGTTATCGATCAGTAAAAATTTAAAATAATAATCATTTCCGTTGACAAATTTTCACTGCAATGTTGAATCCTCCCTTATATTTTCTATATTCAAGAGGATTTGATAGCGCTACCCCTTCATTGAAAATAAGCTACAATCTTGTTAATTCGTGGGTTAACTAACTAACGATTTATACATACCATTAAAATAAACCTTAAAATTTATAAGTCTATAAAACTAAGGACTCTCCGCCAACCGCAAATCTTTAAGCTCGGTTCACATTTAACGACGCGATAACTCAACCACAGAGGCAGAGACCTCTTAGGGCGTATTCAGATTAGTCGGTGGTTAATTAAACCTTTGTTTATCTCCATAAAGCAAGTTGTTATACGCGTTTTATTCAAATATTATGGAAGTTTACTTTCAGTGGTTAACTGAGGGTTAAATTGCAAGTACGCGTATGAATACAGGTGAAATATCGCGTTTAGAATACGTGATAAAAATTCGCTATAAAGCAGGGTTCAAATTATTAATACAAAGAATATTGTGGTGCGTAACATATTAATACCTTTTTTATTTTGCACTATAGATACGCATATAATACAGAATACACAACAACAATGTCATCATTTTTAGTCATTTCCTTTTTGGTAATATTGAAATTTAACTATTTGAGATCAGTTTCTATTTAAATACTAAGTAAAGATAGCAGAATAAACATTTTGTTTTATTATTTAATTTATAAAGCTTTCCAGCGATGACTTATTTTAGTAGCTTCTAAAATAAATAAAAAAAATAAAGAGAATATATTTTACTGTCTTAAATTTGGTAAAGCACCTTTACTAGACCAGTGTTTTCTTCTTATATTGTAGTATCAAAAGCAGTAAATGATAACCGCCCAGAATTCTACCACATGGACTGGACATCACTGCGTGTTCTACGAATCAAGTTCTCTTCGGTGTAAGCCCCGATTCTCCACGGGCACTGCAGCAAGTGTCGCATTGATTGCTATTCACAACATTCTCTATTTTGTATGTGATAGCCTTAGTTCTTTCAATTCCTGTTCGATGCCTGTTAAGTGATTTCGAGGTCTTCAAAGCAGTTAAGAGCCAGATGGTAATTCTTCCCGCTAGTGTCTGATTCCTCTCCACTCATTCAGCTTAGTAACAGCAGATGGTTGTTTCAGACGCTTAGTGATCTTAATAAAACTGTGCCTGGATTTCAATCTAAGAGATGGGGGGTACTGGTTATGCAAAGGATGTCTGGATCATAGTGTTGATTGGATCTCTCAGTACTGCTTCAAGTGTCTCTCCTGAGTTTTGAAGGAGTAATCCTGACGAGGATGTGCGTTTTATTTATAGTGCGGTCTAATTTAAGGCCACCCATGATCAGACTGCATGTCTTATTCAGGGCGACATTCATCTGACTATGATACTAGACCACAACATCCTTCAATATATCAGTTATGTGATTCATCGTTTATCTTACTGACACCATTATCTCGCCTTTGATATATTGTCTGAAAATTTTCAAGAACTAGCGTCGAATCTGTGTTACTAAAAATAATAAATCAATTAGTATTTATTTCTAATCCAAAAACCTTAATTTTAATTATTTTTTCGTCATTCTCTTTTGTTATTTTAATATACAACCATATTTCAAAAGAAATCTCTGTATATGACAGTCAATCTTCAAAATAGACAAAAGTTTTGTAAAAATTGTATCATTTTTAGTGGCAACCCACGTCAGCTAAGCGTGGCGGGAATGTGTCACGTGATTGAGAGTACTTATGGGCTGCCAAAATGCTGCATCCAAAATAAGTTTTATTGTCCGTGGTTTGTATTGAGGTTGGGCATTGGTTAGGCTCCATTGTGAAACGTTTACAAGTGGATCAATGTCAGTAAAGTATGACACTTTCACTACAATCAATAGGGTGGAGTAATATGGCGAATTCTGGAATTTCTTCGGAGATTGTTAATTTATAAGAATAAAAAAATATATATCTCAGAAAATATTATCTTATTTGTAATTGGATTGTTTAATATATGAATAGAGCATTCGTAACAAAATCTTCTTTAACATATCAAAATGTTTTGTTACTTCATTTGTAAGAACACAAAAAACTGCTTATTTTCATTATCTTATGAATGGTAAATAACTGTAGGACGAATAAAACAAAGGATTTAAGAGTTTTATTTGAAACTGACCTTTCGTTTAATTTGCAAATCAAACCAGTCTTCAATAAAGCAAATAGATGCTTGGGTTTGTAATCCATACCACCAAACTATTCACAGATATCATAGCTACGTACTCAGATAATATTATATATATCTTTGGTCAGAAGTCATTTGGAATATTGTTCTATAATATGGACATCAGCAAGGATTACGTATTCACTCATGCTAGAAAGGGTTCAGAAAAGATTTCTCCGGTGTCTCTATATGAGAGACTATGGATCTTATCCCTGGCTTTATCCAAGTGTCTTATTACTCGGGATGCTTAGTTACAGATCATTATAGAGCGCAAGATATCTTTAATTGTGTGTCCAATTTTTTTATTTCCTCAGGAGTAATTTAGTTAACCCATCCATCCTGAACTATCTTGGCTAATATGTTCCAGATAATTATTATAGACAACTCACCCACAGCTTGTTCTGTCAACCCATAAGTCGAACCAACTTGCCTTTGAAAATGCCGGTAGGTAGAGCAATTACACTTTTTAACCGTGTATCCTCATATAGACATATTTCATATGTCGCTCAGCACCTTCGGGAAAATTCCTTTAAATTTTGTGTAATATATTTTATATCATTTAACATGCTTTATTTTATCATAATGTTTTAGTGTAACATGTACGACTTTACTTTTGTTTTTATCAAATAAGTGTTGAAATTTTGAATTGTTTTGTACATGTATTTTTGTACTTGTTACGTTTGGTCCTTGTACGAATTAGGAAAATTCGTAATGTGCAAAGGGCCTGAAAAAATAAATAATGTTCAGGCACTCTGTTATTTATATAGTGCCAAAATAAACAACTCTTCAGCGTCCTTTACATAACATAGAAACAATTACAAAAATATCAGATAACATATGCACATCTTTCAAAAATAAAACGTTTCTATTCAGGATACATAAATCTTCCAAAATAAGTTATGTATGATAGTGTACAACTTGGAAAGTAAAAAATTATAACCAAGTAAAATTAATTAAATTCATCCGACAATACAAGACTTATAAAATATAAGTTGTGAATTAATAAAATAAATTTATCTGAAGAGGATTTTATATCACAAATTACAAAAAAAAAAACTTAATATAAAAAGGAATAACAAGTCAAAACCGAAGATTGAGGAAATGCTGCAGAAGCACCTTACTGAGGTCAACAACTTCTATATTTAAAAAAAAAGCACCAAACCAGAGAATCTAAATAGTGAATATGACTTAGCAATCATTGCAATTAATATTTTTTTTTTCACTAATGTCAACAGTTTTTTTATGTAACAATGCTATTTGTGATGTTCACGACTTAAAATTCTTTGAGAAAAATTATGTAAAAATAATTATTTAGATGGTTTTAAAATTCATTACTTAAATTTTATATTTTTCATGATTATTTTGAATATGTAATTATTGGCATAACCTTTGGTCTGGTAAAAAAGTGATGAAAGTAAGATCAATGCGATAGAAACGAGTGTTGCGTAGAATGTGTAAAAATGTATGACACATAAAGAATAAGAATTTGAGGAAATATTCCGGATTGAAAGAGGATGAGAAGGAGAGTTAAGATTTTTAAGACACTTGAAAGAATAAGTGATGCAAGATTTAAAAAAATAATCTATACTAGTAGTATAGAAGTACAAGATATTCGGGAAAACATAGAAAAATGTGGCATGACAAAATAAATCAAATTCTTAAAGATGGAAGAGAGAAATACCTTGTTAATATGTAAGTTTGTATGCTAACATGTATGAACGTATCTGTTCTATTTGCCTAACCTAGTAGGGATTTGGTGTGATGGAGATAATGTTATGACTTTTTTTAAACTGATGTTTATGATTTATTATTAAAGTAAGTTTATATGGACAATAAAGTATATATTATAACAGTCATATATCTGTTATATTCGAACGTGGTCCCTAATCTTTAATGCGCCGTAAAGAGATTATTTTCGAAAAACCTCTCGTTTTTTCCTTTCATCAACAGAGAGTGTCATTGGCAGATACAAGTTCCCATTTAACTAGTGTGTGTATGACGTTGTATTATATGGTATTTATAATGAAAATGTCAACCATTTTTTAAAAAGAGTAGCTATTTTTAAGGGCACGAAAGAGAAATAAGCGCCATATATGTTATGATACAATCAAACTTTAATACGGGTAAAATATTCGTAAATAAAATAAAAAATCTTTTTTTTTATAAGTTAATTTTTTTGAACAAACGAAATTTAAGTGTTGTGTTACACTAGTTGAACTTGTATATATAGGATGTTAAAAAAAAATGTATACACAATTTTATACCATGTCGTTTACTTGAGCTTGCTGCAGGAATTTGTCTACAACGCATTCGTGAGGAATTTAGGCATGAAGAGGACTTTTATATTCAGCAAAATTGTGCACCTTCCTATTATCATTGTGATTTAAGGGTCCATCCGCGGAATACCCTCCGGGCTCAAACCAATATACTTTTTTATGGAGACTTATCAAAGATAAAGTTTATGGTACACGATCGGCAACAGTCTTTTAAATTGTTGATTTTTTTTTAATCTACTTTGCACGGATTTATCCTGTTACACAAAAAGGGGCTGTCACAATATCAGCCAGAATTCTTCTCATACTGCTAAGCGGTACCGAGAATATATCAACAGTGTAATTTAGTTGGTTCAATATCTCTATACCAAGCGTGACTGAGTGTTTAGCCATGATATTCGTCCTGTAAGTTGGTATGTAGAACAGAAGAAGTTTTGAGAGTAACCATTGTAATAAAATGCGCTCAAATATCAAAAAAAATATATTCGTCATGTTTGCAATTCCACGTTACCAGCAGTGCATGGACAAGAACTATCGTCAATTAGAGCACTTCCATAACTGAAACATTCTACGTATGTCTTCTTTAATTTAGATTTTTTATCTTAGATATTCCTTAAAAATACTGAATTTAAAATAATTCAAAATGTATTTATATTTCTTAGGACACCATGTAGTACAATCTTATAGACACCTGGCAATCTCTTCTATCTAAATAGAAAGACGTCGAAGAGGTTTTAGGTGAGCAACAGGCTGTAAAATCTAATGGGAATCGAAACCACAAGCCTCTGGTTGGAAGACAGGCGTCTTACCAACAAGGTCACATGTCGATGCAAATACATAATTATGAAGGTGTAGGAATACCTACCTAAATAAATAAATAAATAAATAATTGTCAAAATGAATAAGTGAATTGTTAAACACAATTAAATTAAATTAATTATTGTCAGATAGTAAACATACAGGGGCAATGACCGATGAAGAATTCAATGATTGTCACACACTATGAACAACAACAATATTTACTATTTACAACGTCTGCGAATTGGCTAGCCATCTCCAAATATAAATAATTAACCTACCGCCAGTTCATGCGCTAGAGCAAGGCAGATATGTATCGCGAATGTATTCACTCATTGGTATAAATTACTCGAACGCCGAGAAATAAACATATTATTATTGTCATTCATTCAACTGTCAAGACTTATTATTTATCACCCGCTGTCACTTTCGCTTTTTATATCCGCATTCCTGAGTCTATATTTATTTGAATACAAATCAAGATCATCATGACTTATAGAGATAAGCAATCCGCTATATTGATGACTCTGAACGAGAAGTAACGCAGATCGACTAAAACGAAGATAGCGATGTCGATATCAAAATCATCAGCACGTTCTAATAGGGCACACGCTACATTGATAACGACCATCATTACAAAGGTATGTATTATGAATACAATACATTTTCACCGTTATATTTAGCCTTTGATACTATAAAAGCCGTTTCATAACTAAAACCCTTTTGGAATTATTTAAAATCAATATAATTTAATAAATAAAGGACGAGAAATAAAAAAAAAGTTTTATTGACAGCAACATAGTATGTAAATATTCACATGTGTCTTGAAATTACATATACATTATATCTCAGAAAAATGTTGGAGAAAATACATTTGAGAGAAAAGTTATCAAAAGCTCATTTCTCTCCCTAGACAAGATACACTCTCACTAATGGAGGGCGAGCTAGGCCGCGAGAATATTAGATGTTTTTCAGCCCACACCCTCAATACGAGTACATATCAAGTATTTTCTATCAAATCACTTATTTCTACGTTTTATTTATAAAATAATTTTTATTTTGAACAACGCTAATTAGAATCATATATCAGAAAGTTAAAAAAATTTAAAGTACGCCTCTTTTTAAAACAACAATGAAACTATAATATACATTTCCCGAGAAAAGGAACTAAAGATTAATTCCATCCCTTCACTATAATAGGGTAATTCTCATGTCGTGTGACGTCGATTTTTATACATTGTCAGTCATTAGTTCGAGTATGCTTAAAATAACAGTTGCGAACGCGCGAGTTAATGAAAAATCCACGTGCCCATATTGTTTTTGCATAGAAAATAAATCGCTGCGTGCCCCGTGTGTGTACTCCCCAGATTTTCTTTGTTGTCTATTGTTCGAAATTCAAACTTGTGCGTGCGTTCCTTGTGTATTTTTCTCTGAGATTCTGTAACTATGATATATTAAATTTTCTAAGCATTCAGTCCTTGGGAATGATTTCCTTGAGTGAAATATACTTCAGATTTTTTTTCCATAATGTAATTATATTAGAGTTTTATTTGAATAAAATAATACTAAGAAATATTAACATTTTCGGTATTTTATTCGTTCATTGTTGAATATCGTCTTAACACGAAACTCAGAAATCGATGGAGCTGTCAAGACGAAAGGCAAATCAGGAATGAAACATGAAATATTATTTACTTGAAATTAAGAGATTTTCAATAACTTTTTGAAACATGTCAATGACGAATTCCCTCTAGAATTAGAATTTAACAATTATTATTATAGAGTGAAATCCATTAAAAAAATCTGGGTTTCAACGGGAATCGAACCCGCAACTTCCAAGTGGGTAAACATGCATCTTGACAACTAGGCCACATTTTATATGTAGTACTCTGGTTTATTTTATACATGATGAGAATATCCACGTTGTAAAAATATTCCGGTTGTATTTTTATTCAGTTTATTAGCAACTTGGATATCTATTTATTCCATTAAAAATTCATGTGTAGAGGTTATTCTTTTTTCGTATGAAAATAGGTTCTCCTATTCGTGATATGTTTATATCTTACCCAATTTTCCCTTCTCTATGAAACGAGTAGGGGTGGTTGGTGCGAATTTGTAACGGTTAATGCCTGCCCTTTGTGGGGCCTAACCAGCCCCCTTGCGGAACTCCCGCCCCAGCAATAACAGAGAGGGTGTGCAAAATTAAACAAAACACTTCACGCGATACATATTAGATTATACTAAAATAATTGTTTCCCTGTGTGTTCGTTTTCCTTTTCTTTTGTACACGAGAGCACGTACTTTTGGAATGTCATGCAGTTAGTGGGGTTTATTTTAGTTTTTGAAAATTAAAAGATGCTTTTGTATTCCTAATAAAGATATTTTCCAGCCCAACTGATAAAACATGTTGATACTCTATTATTATTCATATAATTAGACGGTTAATAGGGCACGTGGAACGAATGAATAAAGAAAGATTAACAAAACTGATAGTGCAAATGCGAGTGGAAGGCATGTGAGAAGAAGGCCGAGGAAAGTATGGTTGGGTCAAGTAAATGTAACTCATATTTTGAAAGAAGAAAATGTAGAAGTTGTATGAAAATGTGTATGAATGTGAACCTAGGGATGTTTGTCGAGATAGTAAAGTCTTGTGTTCTGTCCTCTCTGCCAAGGTCGATAGGGAAATTGTGTGATGTTATGTTTGTATTAACCCGTGCCATGCTCGGTTTTAGATTTTTTATACTGTTCTGAACTGTTATGTTAAAAACAGGGTTTGTTTATGAAATGTTCACGGAGTTAACTACTTGCTATTCCTATAAACATATTTTATATTAATTAAAAAAACAAAATATTGCATTAAAAAAAATACCGCCTCGAAACATCAACTGACAGCTGAATGCCAAAACTATAAAATCTCAATTGTTACTATTGATTATTCAACATTACTTGTACACCAAGACGAGGATAAAAATAAAAGATATCAATGTTATAAATGAAAACGCACAAATGAAAAAATTGTGTTACATTTGATATTAAAAATCAGAAATATTTAAATTATTATCGTTAGTATTTTGCTATTTGGTTGACATAAATTTATAGATTTAACTTTTTTCCCTCTTCGAATGAACTTCATGGCGTTTCGGATAGATCTGGGTAATTATTGTGATTATTTTGGTCATTTTAGAGAGGCAGCATGATTTTTGTTAATATGTTACGTGTATCTAAATAAAGTTATTATTTCTAACTCATCCACAGCATATGGTACAACACTTAATTTTACCAATTTTCATTTGCAGTCTACTCTTAGCAAGTGTGATACGTAATTCCAAGAGTAATTAGATGTGCATCATCCCTAATATTTTGAGTCATATAAGAAGAATATTATTTCATTATATTTTTCTCAAAATACCCTTTCATTCTATTTTTCCTTTGTTTCCCTTCCTTATAATTGAACGAATTACTTTTCTCTAGTCCTAACTTTTTTACTAGAATTTAAGTAAAAATTTTATTGTAAAATCAGTCATGGAGTAAAACCACGTTAGGCTAGTTGGTTGGAAAAAATCTGCACTATATCCACGTTAGGCTAGTTGGTTGGAAAAAATCTGCACTATATATAACTAGTTACACAAAAGAATATAAACAAATACATTTTAGACAACCTCCGTGGATAGTTGATAAAATGCCTGTATTCTAATTCGGGGGTTGTGAGTTGACTTCCTGTTAGGACCGAGATTTATTTTAAAAACTCTCTTGTCTTGTTTAACATGAATTTGGTTAGACGGAAAAGATTGCCACACGGCAATTAACAAACGTGTAAAACAATACAATATTTTCATATCTTGGTAAAAAAATCATCTCGAGAAACAAGATTCTCTATATTTGTTAGTGGTTGAAAAATATGGATTCCCTGGCCTAGTTGGTAAGACGTTTTACTTCCACTTGAAGGTTTCAGGTTCGATTTCCGATTATACTCAATATAAAAAAAAAGAAAAAATATCCCTGTCTTGTAAAATAGTTCGTATGATAACGAAACTCCCGCAAGTCAAGTGAAACTTTTTATCAATTATTTTATCTTAAAAATATCCTTTAACAATAAAATATAAAGCTTCAACATATAATATTTTAGACGGCTGCAAATGTGAGAAATATAATTATTTTTAATATGCAGAAAAGGTTTTTTAATACATTATATGGCAACCTGTGTGGTCTTCAACAATTGAATTCAATATCGGGTCGTTGAATGGTCCGAATATTTAATTTTTAACGGCCGCAGCCTTAACAAAACATTAAAATTCAGTTAAAAATGTTAAACAAATAAAAAATATAAAAGATGTATAAGACGAATAAAATATAAATCAAAGATAACTTCAAAATAAATCACACAAACAACATGTTTTGAAATATCAACATTGATTGACGTATGGGAGGCAAACGTACTCGTAGATGTGGAAAAATATTTAAAAATGCGTGCATTGAGAATAATACACGGGATGACAATATATGACTGAATAAGGAATAACATGACAGGAGAGCATTTTGAGATGGTTCGGTATGTAGAACGAATGAATGAAAAAATCGTTCAGCTGAACTCGGATTGTCACGAACGACACTGCAACGAATGTTAACAAGCGATTTGCATATCTTTCTGCATAAAATTGTATTGGTGCAAAAATCGAAGCATTCAGATCCACAACAACGCCTTGAATAGGAATGACTTACACACCATCCTCTAGAATCAATATAACTCGACTGGTGTTAATTTGATTAAGTGATTTTGTGAACCTATGCCAAGTCTATGATACAATAAGCTATCCCTCGTTATTAAGTATAATTATACATGTATTTTTAAAGGTATATAATATTTATATACAGGTTATAAAACAAATTACCAAATTTAGGTTTTCGTCAAAATTAGTTACTACTTTTAACAAATTACATTGTTTTTAAAATATGTTCCTAGGAGCGCTACTCATCGAACAGTCGATATGTTTTCAGATTTTGGAAATATGAAACGAGATACATGTTAGAACGGAAAGTTAAAGATATGATAAAGGGAACAATAAGAAAAAAGTTAGTCGGGAGTAAAAAAATGAACAAGGTTTCGATTTTTTTATTTTCTAATATTACTCGAGTCTCTAAGATCAGTGGGCCGCACTGTGTTGTACCTCGCCTGCTGCGTCATTATATAGTCGGCAAAAGCAAATATTTAATCGGTGGTGTGTCTGCTAAAAAGACATTATTATCTCTACACACGTAGATGCCTTTCTTGGCCGTATTCAACAACGTTACACCTTCAATTAAGATTATTGGGGATTTTTTTTTCATTATTATACATATTTTTTTATTCAAAAGATAAGCTTCTTGACCTATACATGAGGGGGAAGAGTTAAATTCTCTTTTTTTTTTTAAGTTCTGGTTGAGTTTTAAGGTATCTTTGACAACTTTCTGATTGGATGGGGTGACCAGATAGCAACAAAGCTGCCGGTTAATTCTGTATACAACGAAAGTGTAAAATAATATAATTTAATATAATATAATATAATATATTATAATATAATATAATATAATATAATATAATATAATATAATATAATATAATATAATATAATATAATATAATATAATATAATATAATATAATATAATATAATATAATATAATATAATATAATATAATATAATATAATATAATATAATATAATATAATATAATATAATATAATATAATATAATATAATATAATATAATATAATATAATATAATATAATATAATATAATATAATATAATATAATATAATATAATATAATATAATATAATATAATATAATATAATATAATATAATATAATATAATATAATATAATATAATATAATATAATATAATATAATATAATATAATATAATATAATATAATATAATATAATATAATATAATATAATATAATATAATATAATATAATATAATATAATATAATATATTATAATATAATATAATATAATATAATATAATATAATATAATATAATATAATATAATATAATATAATATAATATAATATAATATAATATAATATAATATAATATAATATAATATAATATAATATAATATAATATAATATAATATAATATAATATAATATAATATAATATAATATAATATAATATAATATAATATAATATAATATAATATAATATAATATAATATAATATAATATAATATAATATAATATAATATAATATAATATAATATAATATAATATAATATAATATAATATAATATAATATAATATAATATAATATAATATAATATAATATAATATAATATAATATAATATAATATAATATAATATAATATAATATAATATAATATAATATAATATAATATAATATAATATAATATAATATAATATAATATAATATAATATAATATAATATAATATAATATAATATAATATAATATAATATAATATAATATAATATAATATAATATAATATAATATAATATAATATAATATAATATAATATAATATAATATAATATAATATAATATAATATAATATAATATAATATAATATAATATAATATAATATAATATAATATAATATAATATAATATAATATAATATAATATAATATAATATAATATAATATAATATAATATAATATAATATAATATAATATAATATAATATAATATAATATAATATAATATAATATAATATAATATAATATAATATAATATAATATAATATAATATAATATAATATAATATAATATAATATAATATAATATAATATAATATAATATAATATAATATAATATAATATAATATAATATAATATAATATAATATAATATAATATAATATAATATAATATAATATAATATAATATAATATAATATAATATAATATAATATAATATAATATAATATAATATAATATAATATAATATAATATAATATAATATAATATAATATAATATAATATAATATAATATAATATAATATAATATAATATAATATAATATAATATAATATAATATAATATAATATAATATAATATAATATAATATAATATAATATAATATAATATAATATAATATAATATAATATAATATAATATAATATAATATAATATAATATAATATAATATAATATAATATAATATAATATAATATAATATAATATAATATAATATAATATAATATAATATAATATAATATAATATAATATAATATAATATAATATAATATAATATAATATAATATAATATAATATAATATAATATAATATAATATAATATAATATAATATAATATAATATAATATAATATAATATAATATAATATAATATAATATAATATAATATTATATAATATAAAATATTATAATATAATATAATATATGATATATTCCAATAATGGATAGAAAAGCATTCGCCTCTAGGTATAGTTAAGCGTATGTGTGCAGTGTTGATATATATAAAGACCTCTTAAAAGGGTTATTTTCATGTGATTCCTAAATCCACCCATATATTTATCACTAAGAGGTAGATTATTCCACGCCACAGGGTTTGGACCGAATCGGAACAATAAATTTTTTAGATGAAAAATAAATCGGCCCTAAATTATTTTCCTCTCCGAAGGAGCATCTCTGAGACACAGATCCGATAGATACAATGTAGACATCATATTAAGAGATTTGAATACAAAGCTTGAAATCAATCCGTTGGAGACACTTGATCCAATGTATAGTACGCTTTGTAGAAGCTGACTGATATGACAATTTTCATGACTACCATATACTATACATTGATCAGCCTAGAAACTGCGTTAAAAACAGACTGGATTCTAGAAATTAGCGAATCTGGCAGAAAACATGTAATAAAGGTTCATATGTTGAAATTTCAAAAATGCTTGAAGTTTAGTAACACTTCGGTTATATTAACATCATACGAAAAGGAAAACGTTTAAAATAATTTTGCATACTTTTAAATTAACACAAAGTAACATACTCAAGAAGTGTTGTGAATATACATGGCCTATGCTATTAGATATTTCATATTTCCTCACATACACGTTTTCCCACTTATTACTTGGCACGGGAATTAATTATTTCAAACATGTACCATATACTTTTTTTTCATTTTTTTCATATGGAAATGTTGAAAAAAATACATACTTATACTAACTCGCTTGAAACTTGAACTTGATTAGCGTTATTGTGAAAAATCGATAAAAAATATTGAAAAAAAATCTTTCACGTAAATCAAAAGAAACCGCAACTCACCTGCTAAAAATATTTATTTAAATACGAAATGAATTTGCTAATTTTGGTAACTTGATATCATCTATTAACGTTAATTAAAACTTAAAGTTATGAATATTTATGATCATCTTAAAGTTGTTATAATGAATGATAACCTCCGGGGCCTAGTTGATAAAAAAAACTCGTCTCTCGTCCTGGGAGCTACGGGTTCGATTTCCGTTAGTACCCAGATAAAAAAAAATGGTTTTAACTTGTTTTCACTTGTTTAATACTTTTTTTGGTTTATTGAAATAAATCGTCACATGGCAATAATCCTGCTACGTAACATAACAAAGCGGAATAGATTACAATACCTTACAAAAGAATAGGGAATGAAAATAATGGTTGAAGAAAAAAGGAAGAACTTGAAATAAAAAAGAAAGTTAGATTGTGTAAAGAATAATATACAAAAATACATAAACTTTCTATTTTTTACTATCTATTTCTATCGCACCAGATCTCAGAACAAGGTAATCTTATTACCAACTGAATTTCATTGGTTTACTACTATTTGAAAGTCAGTAAAACTTATAATCTACGATGGAAGGTTGCATACTGAGTATTGAATTTTTCAAAGCATGTAATGTTCATACATTTAGAACTAGAAAAAACTAGAAAGTCTATTTAATTTATAAAACTGAATTGAATATATAAGAGTAATTTAGGCACATTAGAAGTCGCATTAGCAAAAGAAGAGATGCTGCAAGTAAAATTAGGCATTGAAGAAATGCCAATTCGATGACTTTAGAATCTAAGTATTTTTGATGAATTTGTTTAGTATTTGTACCTGTGTTTGTATCAAAGCCTTAATGTATAGAAGGGTTCTTTCCAAAACGTTTAGATTCATATTTCACTTTAAAACTTCAAAATAAAATTAAAAAAAAACTGGAGTTGTATGTTTTAATAGTTTACTGAACAAAAAAACATCGATTGTAGGAACAACAAAATCTAAAATGATAAGTAGCAGTTATGAAAAAATAATATTTACAAAAAGAAAAATCTAAGTAAAATTCATGTAGAATACTGAAATAATCAACAATTCATGAAGATCTCCGGAACCACAAAAACGAAAAACAGTAGCAAAATGCTCATCATCTGCAAAGCTTCTGAAGTGAGAAGACATGACATTCGAGAGCTTGATAAACTAAGCTTCCCTTTGAACAGATGAAATGTGTGCAACAATTGTTTTAATTTTTTTAAATCATTGAACCTACCTGCTTACCACAGATAGTCATACAATTCTTATAGATTTTAGTCTCCTAGACGACTTTTATGCAATCTAATCGATAACTCACCGTCTGTTTCCAGTCTCCCTTCACTTGCAGTCTCCTAAGATGATGCATGTACGAGTATGTTGTCTAAAAGCGTTTGTCATGGCCTCCTTTGTGTAGGGGTTTTAAATGATTTTTTTAATATCGTCGACTATTACCTCCTTACATGTCATATCCATGCTAGTCTTTGTAACCTTATGTTGATGGTAATTAGTGGTTCTGTTCAATATCTATATTTTTTATATATAATATTGATTTATTTAGCACTCAATTGTACAACGATTTGGTGAGCTTATTGCCAAGCCTTCCAACCAATCAGACAAAAGTAAACTAAGGAAGTTAAATGATTCCACAAATTATTTAAACAACTTATTTGTACAAAATTTATGAATAATAAATATAATAAAAAGTGGGAAATAATCGATCAAAGAAAACAGGAAGGGATGGGGGAGAGGAAAGGAAAATCGGGAACGAAACGTGTTATATTACTGACATGAAATAAAGAGTTTTTTCAGTTGTTTTTCAAACCATGTCAATGACGAAGCAAGTCTAATATTAGTTGGTTTCAGAGTCTCACTATATGGACAGTAAAGAACGACGTAATATAGAAGTGCCATGAACTGAGAAAGTCAATAAAAAAATTCTATTGACTGTAGTGCAAGTCCATAATCAGGAAGACACTTAATATTCTCAGATATATTTACGTGGTATTCATTAGGAATTGAGCCCAACAACTCTAGGCTGAAGACAAAAATTCTACCACTAGGACACAGAAAATGACAAAAATATATATTTCCTTAAACCATCTTGTTTGATTAATTCTAGTCTCCATGTATATATTTCCAGTTAAATATGTTGTCATTTTTATTTTAAAATGGCGGCCAAATCACGTCTTAGAGAGCCGCTAAGTGATCGGGCACTGAGCTGATTAAAAGGTCACCTTACAGGTAAAACTAACTACATAATTGGATTCTACCCGCTAATTAGTATGCAAATCGTGTTCAGTTAGTTTTTTACTTTTAATTTACTAACTATGGCCTCCGCAATGTCCCGTGGTATTTCTTGTTATTAAGTAGGTACTCACCTACTCTTTAATCCTGTTAAAGTTATCTTACTGTACGTGTAAATGATGCTTTGTTTTTTGAGAATATGTAATATGACCATAGATAAACAATTTTAGAGTGAATTTAAACTAAAAATTTAAAGAGGACACTGAAAGAACGTTCTATTTAATCTCCTTAATGGTTTTCATATTCGTTAAATTCTATTCCTTTCAGGCACGTGTATTAGTTTTGTAAGTATTTGGCAACTCGTTTTCTCAATTCAATCAAGATCCATCTCCAGATTCCTTTATTTTACTCATAACATCCGTATAATTTATCATATTATTCCTAATTCTTTCCCATAACCAATCATTCCTAACTGTTTCATAGGTATAAATGTACTTAGCAAGGTACGCGTTTATTTCGCTTATTGTTTTAAAATTACCCACGAACTGTACACTATCAATTTGATGATTTTGCAACTGATTTGTTATCAAAATAACTAAGTGCTTTATCGACTTTGTTTTCTGCAGACGTGCGCCTTTCAATACTTTTTCCTACTAAGATAGACTTGATTTCGAGGAGTGGTAAGTCACTCCTTGAAATCAGATAACGATACCTCTCAACAACAATGTATTTTTTTGGTAAAATTATTTTTTATCTTTATCATAACACAACTGCCTTTATTAAAAAAAATGTATTATAATTTGATTTGGTTAATACACTGAGAATAATACACGGAGTGACACTGCATGACAAAATACGGAATGAAGTGACTAAGGATGAATGTGAACTAAAGGCTGATGTAAATATTAAGTATATCAAAAAGAGCACTATGAGATGGTTTGAGCATGTAGAATGAATGAATGAAAAAATACTAAAAAATCAAATATAAAGGGTAAATATGAGTGGAAGGCGTGGTAGAGAAACACCAAGGAAAGCATGGCTGGATCAAATGAATGATACTTTAAAGTAAGATTTATATTTAATATATATCAATACAGATATCTCAATAGATTTACAGATTTTAATACAGATATCTCAATGGATTTACAGATTTCAATACAGATATCTCAATGAATTTACAGATTTCAATACAGATATTTCAATGGATTTACAGATTTCAATCCAGATATCTCAATGGATTAACAGATTTCAATACAGATATCTCCATGGATTTACAGATTTCAATACAGATATCTCGATGATTTTATGGATTTCGATACAGATACATATATAGATAGATTTATAGATTTTAATAAAGACATCTTGATGGGATCATTCCCAATCTATGGACAATTGATGGCGAATAGCTTGGAGAGAAGACGATGTGAGAAATGACTCACTTTTAGAAGACCCAACGAAGGCTAAACCCAATTTTCTGCTTCCAAGAATGCATTAGCGCGCCTTGAACAGAGTTTGTAGTACCCATGGTCGCTGCGCTTACCACATGCATATATGACGGCTTGTGGAGCCTTCCCTTGTAAAAGCGGTGTTCTGCAGAATATGCTTCCCCTCGTTGAAGAATGCCCATTGTAACTATTGCTAGGATTGCGGGAAATCAATAAGTTGTCTTGCGAGGTGATCATTTGGTTGAGATATAAATCTATTCCATTATAATGTGGAGATTCCATACTGTAGTAAATATAAATTAAAACTAAACCAGATATTTAATTGTATAGTTTACATTAATTTATTGTATTTTACATTTAATTCAACTTTAACCCAGTTAATCAAAATGTATAATAAAATAAAAGTGTAAATAGATAAAAGTTTTAAAATTGCATAAGACGCAATGGTTACTCCTGCTTTCTTGTGGAGTGGCTCAGTTTTGTCCACAAAATACATTAAGGAGTTTAATTCTCAGTGAAATGAAACCGGGATATGAAATATATACATTTTGGAAAATTCGTTAATTAAGGACATTTCGTGTGCGAGTGGTGACGTTTTCAATTGCTCAGTTCGTGAATACTGCACTGAAAACAATCTTAATGCTTTAAGGGTACGTAAATAATTCTCAGATAAAAGATGTTCGCTATTTTCATGTCAGTAATTTGAATATGTACAAACATGTGCTTAGATCTCTTCTAATTGTTAAGAAGTTTTAGTCAATCAATAATACAGTTGGAATAACTGCGTTAAAATATTGATATGAAAGAATTTTCCTAATTGAAAACGTGTACAAAAGTTTTGAATACTAGTTAAACATTTATGTTTGATTGTAATTTTTTTTCTTTTATATTAATTTTAATCTTTTATATTAAAAAAAATAACGATTCTGATCCAATGGACATTAAGTCAGGTACTTCACAAGAATTAAGAAAGCAGTGGCTTAACACTTGACATTTAATTTATTGATGTGGGTGATGGATGATTTTTTTTTTTTAATTTAACCACGACCTCTTTCAAATTCAAATTTACTTAACATAAAACAAAAAATAGGATACTTCATATGTAATGCAGGTCTGATAAATAAAATATGCCAAAAAATATACAACATTCATTTTAGGTATTTTGAGATATTCAGGAAAACATAACGTCACTTTCTTGAAAAAGTGAACATGTATGGACAAAAAGTTTAAAATGGATCTAAACTTTAAAATCACGTTACAAAACCTCTCAACAACAATATTATAAATGATTTAATATTTTTATTTGTTTCTATTATAACAAAAATGACTTCATTAAAAATATTCGTCTTATTATTTATATTGATAAATGCTCTGAGAAAATACATGGGGGGGGGACAATATATGACAGAATATTGAATGCACTGATAAGGGATGAATGTGAACTGAAGTCACAAAAAATATACATTTTATGGCTTGATAGTTTTGCAAAAAAGAGATCCACTATTACAATACAACATTTTATGAGTGAATAATTCAACTTTAGAGCTATTTGGGATATTCTCGTTTTTGGGAAATATGTACAATATATAGTTTATTCAGAAACGGGAGCTCTTAGATACCATAAATTACTGAAAAATTGCTCGGGACTAGAACTCACTTTTATTGACAGATTAATATTACAAATTAAATTTATACAAATTGAGTGTAAGAGCTGGAAGATAGAGGCAGATGCTAGTAGATTAGGCTCTTTCCCGCATCTGTGTATGTTAAAATAAATTTTGCAAGAAAGTCGCTGAAAACTTATTAAGGGAAGACGAACTATTTATTATTAAGAAACCTTTTTAGATTCCGATATATGATAGTATCACATTCGGCTTTAGGTGTAGTGAAGTATAGATGTATATGTGTGTAGTGTTTATATATAAATACAAATTTTGATGAGACCTCCCAAAAAGGGTTGTCTTCAAGTGATTCCTAAAGCTTCACACGCCACCCATATCTCTAACATTAAGAGGCAGATAATTCCACGCCACAGAGAAAGCAACGGCAAAAGCTTTTGTCCTTCTGGCGGTTCATGAGATTCTCAGCATCCGACGTCTGCGTCATCTCAAAGGATTTCAGCATATTCTCGAGCTGTTATTGTTCAGAAAATAAAAGATTTTGGATATGTTAAGATCTCTCCATATTTTTACTAAACGGATTATAATATTTTTAGCATACTTGATATTATAGAGATGTTGAATACAAAATGTAAAAGAAAATTCGATTGATTTGTCGATCCCGTTACGCCTCTGAGCGCAGGTGTATTTTTTTATTATTCTTAACCCCGCACAACCGTCTCTAGCAAGATGGATGACACAATATATTAACAGCCTCGTGACATATTTTATGGGCATATGTCAATTTTCATATCTGTTTTTACCGAGAATTTATGTCAAAGTGGAAATATGTGTTTGTGTTCGGAATGGACACAAGTTTCGTCATCCTGTTCTTAAAGCCTTCTCGTTCAAATTGAATACCAATCGATTTTCGGCTTTCGGCCATTTTTGGGTAGGAGCTTTATCACTTATACGATAAGTATATGAAATTATTCGTTTGTGACTTCATTTTTGTTTTGAATCATATTAATGTATGATGACTCTCTTGGTCTAGTTGAAAAGACGTTTGCATTCCAACCGAAGGATAACAGATTCTCGTTAGATCACAATTTATTTAAAAAAATCTTTTTTTAATTAAGATTAAATATTTTAGGTAAACTGTAAAAATTATGACTTTTCTGTTTGAAATTTATTCTTAAAAAATATAATACATTTTGAAACGATCAATTAAAAGCGGTTTAGATAGAGATAGTCTAGAGATTGTATTTTTGTTTCTTTGTTAATTCAATTTTTAGATAACATCGTCGGATTTTAGTACAAATTGGTAACTAACGTTTTCCTGTTTCTGAGCAATTCAATTGAAAATATAAAACACCTTCCAATATGTATGCACCTGGGAAGTTACATATATTTCAATTGTATGAAAGTAGTATTTATGGTTAAAATATATTTTTTTTACCAGACATATACATCGGTTATTTGATGATAATTACTAAAAAATCTTCTTTTTCGATATTTACTAATTTGTACCAGAAGCCTTTAGCCGCTATTTTATTTTCATGATAGATTTACCTGTCATGAAAGTGAAATAATAAAAATACTGATTCCAAACTGATCGAATATGATTATACAATAGATCATCGTGTGGGTGGAATATATTTGTGCATGTATTGGTTACTTTTATGCAAATTGTTGCACTTTAGCACACATTCTTGTGTGCAAAGCGTAACAGAAGCACATATTCTTGACAGGTTAATCCCAGAGTTCCGATGGCAAGTATATTAAATCTTTAAGGGCATTGGCAGGTTAAATTTGCTTTAGCCTTTCATTAGGCAGTTGAAAGTCAAGAGTTTCTATAGTCGTACAAGGGTTACAGAATCAAAGTTTGGTTGACCCAAAATAAAATTAACTTTAGAAAAAAATATATTAAACAATTATATTGCAAATATGTAATAAAAAGTGGGAAATTTAAAAATACTATTGTCTAGATCACCCCCATCACGTCGACGGCGTTCTAACCTTGCTTGAAAAAAACTGAAGAACGCGCCTCTATGTTTACCGAGATATCGTTTTGATCTGTTAACGAATATTTTGTATCAATTGCAGTATAGTCATTTAATTGTTTGTGCATACTCAACTTTTTAGGGATCCCAGCAAAAAATAAAGTGAGGACAAATCAGGACATTGTGGTGGTCACACAATGTCAACGCGAAATCAGTTTTCCGGGAACAACTCTTGAACCACTGTCAAACTGTTGGACATGTGACAAGCGGTCCCATCCTGTTGAGACCACGTCTTCAAACTGTACACCAGAAATTATTGCAAATTTAAAGTGAAAAATTCTCTCAGTATTGAATGTAAAGCTACGGATCAACTGTTTGACTGCTTGGCCTCGAGTGTCCTCAGATAAATAAGGACCGATGATTCCCGACGCTGCGCGCTGATATGGTTAGCAAAACTGTTTCTCGTGCGCAATAAAGTGATTTCTGGTGTTTCAGTCTTGAGTTTTCATTGCTACAATAGCATAAATTTGCTAATTAACCAAGCCATTCATATGAAAATATGCTTCATCTGAAAATAATATGTTGTTAAACACGGAGAATTGTTCAAACATTTTAGTCGCAAAATCCAACATTGTTATACAGCACCGGTATAAAGATTGTAAAATAGGTGGATGGCTGCCGCTCAATATTCGGAGATTCCGGTTTACTTCTTGCTTTTAGAAAAAGTAGCAGGATGAAGAGATTCCTCTTTAGCAGGCAGAAGTTGGTCGTAAATAAAACACAGTGGACATTCCAGAAACTGGGAATATACTCGTATTTTTTGTCATTTTTCGTTCTTTATGTGCAGCCCATCGCTCATCGTAAACCCGTTTATTCACCTGTGTATGCGGTC
This sequence comes from Odontocerum albicorne, assembly GCA_949825065.1. Lineage (NCBI taxonomy): Eukaryota > Metazoa > Arthropoda > Insecta > Trichoptera > Odontoceridae > Odontocerum > Odontocerum albicorne. The sequence goes on from OX463855.1 coordinate 11,096,813, forward strand.
ATGTCTTACTAGATACCATGTATACCGCGCTCTCTTTGCGTGCATGGGCTCTCCGATTATTTACAGTGATTAAGATTACGAAGGTCACGCATAAGGAACATTTAATTACAATCGGTACAATGATTAAATTTTTTACAGATATCAACTCTACAATATTTACACAAATAGAAACACATATTTTAGGTGACCCACACATCCGATACAATCGTAAAAACGTTTGTTTCATTTAAATCTTGAACAAGTTTAATTTTATATGGATGGAGTTTTGAGTCAATCGAAAAACTATTAGACAATTATTTCGAATACTTAATTCTAAACAACAATTATGTATGAACCATTGTTTTCGTAAAACGTACGGGCGCAAAACGCGCGCTGTTGCCCCGTTAAGTAACTTATTGTGACTAAAATTACCAGAACCGATCGAGCGAATGACGCCTTCCGCGTCCTTCCTCCTCCGTGTGTTCTCGAGTAATGAAGGAAACAAAAGTGCACTTTATTCTGGGTTATCCTGTATAAAGCGATGCAGACGTACGATATACAGATAGTTTCTCTGTTCTTTAATTTGTTAGATAATGTGCAGGTATATATGGTTTACTTTTCATAAAATTAAAATAGCAAAAATAATGATTGCAAAGTGAAGAGTTGCAATAGTCGTAGAAGGGGTTAACGAACACAGCATAAAGCGGTACGGAAACACGATATACATTGTGTTTCTTTGTTCATCAAACTGTTTGATTTAAACAAAATAAGAACGGTGTAGGTATCTGTCTAGAGTCAACATAAGAAAAACAGGAATAGGCTGAGGAAAGGGGTAACACTTCATAAAATATTTATGCAAGAAGTACGCGGAGAATGTTTGCGATTTTCTTCCTCCCGTTCATAAAATGTTGAACGATAGAAAATATATTTGCTTTTCCTCAGAGTTCTCGGAAAACTCCGACGTTTTGGGATATACTCGACTATATTGTACGATTTAATTAAATTTTAAATTTCCATTATTTTTCGATGTTATCCCCTTGTGCATTCTATTTTGAGTATTTATTTTTTTATTGCGGAATCGAAGTACTTATATTTTATATAATTAATTTCCTGTTGTAAAATATTTACTACCAACTTTGAGGGTCCATGGAGTAGAATCATGGACCCTCAAAGTTGGTAGTATGAACTGACCGGAAGCATTCGAAATGTGGATGTACCGGAGAATGCTACGCATACCCTGGACGGATATGGTCAGCAATACAAGGGTTCTTCAAAAAGCCAAAGTTGATAGAGAGTTGCTGACTAATATTAAAATCCGAAAGGTGTCCTATTTGGGTCATGTATTGTACTTAGAGGAGCAAAGTACAAATTACTGCACCTGATCATCCAAGGTAAAATAGAAAGCTGGGTGTTGGCAGGGGGCAAATCTCCTGGCTCCGCAATACACGTGATTGGACTGGCATAAGGGGCGTTGGAGATCTTTTTCGGGCTGCCGGGGATAAATATGTCTACTCTCAGGTGATATTCAACGTTGGGGGGCCCTGACATGACTCTGGCAAGAAGAAGAAAATAATATTTACATAAATATGTTTTAATTATATATTTATGCACAAATGTATTATACACACATACATACAAACTATCACGCCATTTTCCTGTTACCAACCAACATACTTTCGTCGCCTTCTGTACAACTGTAGACCATTTCAAACACTGTTTACTCCTGTTTATCTTACTTCTTACCTTTTCTTAAACCAAGATTTCATTCATGTCGTCAAACTATACTTTTCCTGGTCATTCTCTACCAGTACTCCCAATTAAGCTGGCATTATAAATATTTTTAGTCAGTCTTTCGTCACCGATCCGTTCATCATGCCCAAACCACGTCAATGCGCTCTTTTCACTCTATTTAATACATTAGTTTTTTGCTCACATTCATCCTTAATAATTACATTTCTGAGACTGTCATATGACAGTATAATTACATTTCTGAGACTGTCATATGACAGTATAATTTGTTCCAAAAATATTCAAGGTGATATTGAACTTAAAAAATCCATACATTGTACATCCGCAAATATTTTAAATAAAAAATTAATTAGACAAAAAATATTTTGTAATATAAAACATCTGTCATTAATTCGATACGTAAACATATATATAGTAAAAATAATTTTTGAGCCTATAAACTCTTTTTTTAAAATATTATTTTAAATATTTTTTTTACATGTAAGGCCTATTTGAAAGGTTTTTAGTTGATTAGAAGAGATTGTTACGTGAAAATAAACCCGCTAAATTTTACAGTTTATAACGAAATTATAATAAAATAATATAACAAATTTATTTGTTCAGGTTGAGATAGAAATCGCATATCGTGATATATTCATATTTGATACTTTACGCAGGTGTTATGAGGAAATTTTGTAAATAAAGCCACAGGAGCTCCCCAAATTCGACAAATATTCAAAATGTTTCCTTTTTGTATTAATGTTAATTTAAAAAAAAAAATTTAATGGAAATAATTTATTTTCTATATGAGATTCTCGTGCATATTTACATTTGTTATTCACATACATGCAACGTTAACTGTCCCGCTGCCCCTTCATATCTCGTCGAAATTAGCGACTTTCTGATTACAGAGAGTCGCGTAACGTTGCAATAGGGAATTATTTTTTACTTTCAAGTTCAACGTTCTTCATTTTCGTGTCGTCTTTTACTGCCCATGCTGTTAAACTCTGGAGTCAGCTATCAGCTAATGTAAGACTCGTGCTTCAAAAAGCAAATTAAAATCAATTTTTCCTGACAAAGCATGTTTTTACTGGATTTTTTTGCAAACTTTTACGATAATTTTTTCCTTCTCCTTGTTAAATTTGTATTTAAATTTTTGATCTGTTGGTGTTGCATATTTTCTTTTCTCTAGATTAATAATAACACGAATCCCTCCCCTTTCACTTAAAACTTTGTTTGATTTGTTAAAAGAGATAACCACTTGGCAATATATCCACCATTTTATATACTGTACAAAAAAGTTTTAAATAAATACATACGAGTACATTATTGTGTCAAAAAAGCTATCAATGCTCTCTCATTGCATCAAGATTCTAATGTATAAACATTGATATAACTTATGCTTAACTATGAGTCAAAGTGTTTAAAATAACTTTACAAGAGATCCCTAAATATTTTTAAAAGAAGGATTCTGTGAAGAATATATGGGCCAGTGTAAAAAGGTGAATCGTGGCGCGATCGACACAACGAGGAATTATTTGACATTTTATAGAACCAACTCATCTCTTCATTTGTTAAGATCGGACGATTTTGTAGAGCGGCCACATGGTAATAATAAATAATGGCAGATTACCGAGAAATGTTTCGGAAAGAGACCGAAAGTTGTAGATATGTTGGGAGGCTAAGATTTCTTAAGATTTCCTAAGGTTGTAGATATGTTGGGAGGCTAAGTTACTCAGAATGTGCGTATTGCCTAAATACCCAATTGGGGAAGTCTGGACAGGCTAGAAGATTATTCGAAAATATTATCGGAGAAAGCCCACCTTGAGTATATGGGGTATAAACATTGCTTATAACATTATGCAAAAACAAGAATGCAACAATTATCATGGAATCTCACTCTTATGTTCCATTCGAAAGGTTCCTGCTAAAATAGTCCTGAATATATTCTTAAGTGTTAGCGAATAGAATAAACTCTGAAGCGCAATGTGATTTCAAAGCAAAAAGGTCAACTGTGGACATAGATTTTACCCTCAAGCAAATTCATGAGATTTATACATCAACCAATGATAAAGATAAATGCAATATACGGTTACATATATTTTTATTTGTCTTTAATTTATTTAATTTGCCAGATAATGAATGATTGTAGATTATTCATTTCACGTCGATGCACGAGTACACAAGGCATACGAGTAGGTACATGAAGACTTCTTCGAATGAAGCGGATATTTTCGTGAAGGTTTCATTAAATGTCTGTTTCCTCTAATTTCAACATTTATTTTCAACCTTAACCCAACGAGCCGGTCTCACGAGACTCTAAATTATAATATTTTATCAAATTGTCATAAATTATAAATGTTTTTCACTTGAAACAAAAACGTCAAGGTGGGTAAAGGTACCGCTTACTGTTTGGTCAATATTTTTACTATACTCGTAATTCAGGTCAAAATACCGGGCTACGAGTATATATCGAGTAAGACTTGAAAATATCAATTCGTATTTGAACTTTTTTAATTACTTTTCACTAAAACTTAGGTGTGTTTCAGCCGGTGATCAATGTTGATTTGAATACATTTAATTAAATCAATTTAAATTAATACTACGTTTATCAAAAAAGAATATTAATTTCATAACTTTATTTCATTTCAAACTATATACTTTAATAATATTCTGAAAACGGATGGAAGTATATATTTGTAAAAAAAAACGTTTAGCCGTTGAGGAGAGTTTGCTTTCTGAATGACTGTTTTTATTTATAATACATATGATATATTTTTTAATGTTAATGAATAAATTATAAAAGACTTTTGTATATAAACCTTTTTTATACACATAAAAACACGTATTTTTTTATATATTCAAATTATTAAAAAAACTATAGTGACATTATGTAGAAAGTACAATCAAGGCGTATTCGTACAAATATAATATATTGATACATAATATTATGTATTACATCAAGAATACTGCCTTCTTGAGTTTTCACTTTAGTGTTATCAAATAATATACATATATACCATCACGCCGTTTCCTTGTCGGGGTAGACAAAGATGATATCTTTCAAAGATGAGATTTTCTTATCTATATACATTTCGCATCACGTACATCCATAAAGATTATCATACAACTCTTATGATTTCTCGAGCTTTTTACATTTCCTTCTTTCAAAATATACACTTGATATACACAGTTAATATAAATAATAACATTAACAAATATCCGTACAGGAAGGGGTTTTACTATCTGTTTATATAATGATTTAATTTACATATTTATTTACTTTAAATTTGGGAAAATCTTTATTTTTTTAAATTTATTTGACAATATACTTAAATATTTTTTATGCCATTATACGAGTAATGAAGTTGGGCCATGGTTACATACCATTTTGGAATATCATTTCAAAATTCGTTATCTGTTCAAAGATTTTACCAATACGAAGTACGAGTATGTCGTAAAAAGCTGTTTGTGAGAAATAAGACCTTTTTTAGGTTAGGTAGAAGTCAAGCGTTCTACTAACTAGATCACAGACATGCTGTTTAAAAAAATGCTATAAAATGTAACAATATATAATATTTATTATGAATGATCATATCCGGGAAGTTCACCTTCCACTCCGTTCTGTTTCCAGATACAGCGGCAATGGCGATATTTCATTACAAAGCAAATATTTGCTTTTGTAGAAACTTGGAGTCGTTTATAATAATAATAAAACAGAGTTGAGTCTGCGCTAGGCGCGGTGAAACTTTTATGAAGGGTTTTTAGAGCCTTTCTGGCGGGAGAGCGCAGCTGAAAGCAAAGGAAGGAGAGGAGAGGAAAAGGGACGAGAGAGGACCAAGAGAGAACGAAAGAGGTGGAGAAATTGAAATTATACGGGCTACAAAAATTGACCCGTCCACGTACACTTTTATTTAGGCCCAATGTATTAATTATATTTAGTGCTAAATATTGCTTGCAGTAAATTTCCATTTGTATACAAATAATTCCGCTAATGAATGCTTACATATATCATATATCACCACACTGTTTCCCTGTCGAGGTAGGCAGACTGGAAACAGCTTCAGATTACATCCCCTAAACAACTCACTTGATCCAACTATATTATTCTTGGTCTTCCTTTACCTCACCTTTCACTCACATTTGCACTATATATTTATTTTGTTAGTCATTCTTCGTTCGTTCGTTCTATACGCCTTATCTATCTCGGCGTGCTATTTTTAATCTTACTTAAAACATCGATCATAAGTTCACATTAATCTAGAGTATATATAATATATTGTAATTTTATTAATATTTCTGTTCCCTAAGGTATTAAAAAGTGTTTAAATTCATCATTTTATTGGATGTTTTTTGTTGTACTCGTATATTAAACCCTGTTTCAAATTATTTTGGAATAAATATTCTAAATCCCAAAGTGAATGGTGATCATCATGTTTTACTCAAATTTGATTTATTTAAATAATAATATTTAGTACAATATTTTGAAGTAGCCTATAAATTGATATGTTTATATATATTATTCAACTAATGGATATCCATGGATGCCTGTTCAAGTATTTCCAAGGCGCACGATGGCCTTTTGAAAGTTTCTGGCCTACTCGTGTGGTTCATAACGCGAAGGCTTGATTAGTGAGGCCGACTACAATATTGCTTTACAACGTATCCACATCATCCATTCGGGTAAGTAAGGGATGCCATATGGTAGTAATGAATGAATACTCCTTAATACTTCGATTTATTATACATTAAGTTCAATTATGATCACGAAATAGAGTATTGAAAATCTATCAGCTTTGAAAATAAGTGATCGTATACCATGTAATGCTTGTTTGGCTTTCTGTGGATTTAATATTTTGGTTCCTGTGGTCTGGCTGATTGAATAATATGCTTTGTGTGGCCTTGCTGATTGAATACTTTACTTCCTGTGACCTGGCAGATTGAATATTGTTCTTCCTTGGCTGAGATGACATTATCGGGAAATATCTGCTACACGCTTGACTTGACGGACATGTGTCCCATAATCTGAACGAAAATACTGATAAGTGAATAATACAAACACATACATATTCAGTGACAAACACATACATATTTTTTATACTTTATATATATTTCTTTGATTTTTGGTTTTCTTTAGTTTATATTTGCTGTTTTATGTAAACTACCTGCATTAGGGTAGGCATACGCCTAGTTAGGCAGGAGAGTACTTTGTATATTATATAATTGCAAAAATGAAAAAGTATAAATAAATTTAAAAAAATGATCCAACGTTTCAGCGCTGAAACCAGATTCGCTCAGTCAGTTTTCAAAAGTTTGTTCTTTGTCAGATGTTCATTCGTAGAAGAATGTTCAATACATATTAACGACCTCCGTGGCCTTATTGGTAAGATTCGTATCTTCCAGTCTCGGGGTTGCGGGTTCGATATCCATTAGAATTCAGATTCCAGAATTCCAGTCAGTTTTCACTCAAGGCCATTTTAAAATCTTTCTGGTTGGCTGGAAGACATTGCCAGATGGTAATAAGTCAACCAGTTTGTACTGTTTACAAAGTGTAGTACAATACTATACAATACATATCACAGATGGTGAATGTTTGTTTAATGATATATAACTAAATCAAGGGCGAGCGTGCACTTTCGGTTGCAAAGTATTTTCTTTTTCTTCTCGATTCAGTCTTATTAATTTTATTTTTCATCTAATTGAGAATTCAGTATTAATATCCTACGCAGTGTCGTCGTCGATGTTCCTCTCACCATTCCAAATGTCAACTCAGTTGGAATTCGAACTATGCCGTCGACTTTTTGCTACTTTCTTATTTTCTCTTTTTTAAGTGAGTGAGCTATTGCACACCAGTAAACTCACCGGCAACACCAAAGTGACGATCGAAGCACACCGGCATGTTTTCTTTTTCAATTTTTATAAGAATATATATGATCGAAGTCAAGTATATCCTTATACCCCTGAATAGTAGGCGGAAAAATGCCTGTGTTTTTCGAGGGAATTAGCACATTGCAGGGCTCGAACTAGCGACCATTGCGAAGTTTATTGCGTTACCGCACAGTCATGCACCTCCATCTACGTAGCACTACACAAGCAAAGAACAGTTTTCAAATCTTTTTTCACGTGATTTTTTTTGGATGTAAATCGATATTATGAAAATAAATAAATTTTTAGTATAATTAGCAAGGAAAGGAAAGGGTTGAGCTGTGAATTGCCTTGTCTCGTAACGAAATGTATTATTAAGTTGGACTAATTAATTTTGGGGCCATGCTAAGATTCAACTTTCACATTATGTTTTTTTTTTTCAGTTTATACTTTCATGTGTATCTTCCATATTAATCGTAAGAAAGATGTATGAAAGTTGTTGTATTTCAACGATAACTCAGTATTTTTTTCCAGTTTATACTTTCATGTGTATCTTCCATATTAATCGTAAGAAAGATGTATGAGAGTTGTTGTATTTTAACGATAACTCAGTAATTTTACCAAAAATAATGAATGCTTTTAAAATAAAATACTCTTCTTTTATTTGGATCTAAGCAAAAAACAAAATTGTTACAAAACAAATATTAGGTCCTTACATATGAAATTGGCGTTTTGTTTGGGAGGAACATAAAGTTGATTTTTTTTTAATATAATATATTTATTTAATCAAAGTATGTACCATTGCTATCTATGCACTTTTGCCATCTCATAGGTAGTTCATCGATCCCTTTACTAAAAAAACCATTCGGACGGGAATCAATAAAATCTTTGAAGTCGGTTTGGACTGCCCCATCGGAGTTGAATTTTTTCCCTTGCAAGAAGTTATCCAAATTTCGAAAAAAATAGTAATCTGTTGGGGCAAGGTCCGGAGAGTACGGTGGATGTCTTAGACATTCCAATTGAAGCTCTTCTAATTTGGTAGCCGTCTGTTGTGCAGTGTGTGGTCTAGCGTTATCATGAAGCAGCAGTGGCCTAGAGCGATTAACCAGCCTCGGTTGTTTTGCAGCTAGCTTTTCCATCATGGTTTGCAGTTGCTGACAATAGACATCTGCCGTAATCGTCTGGCCAGATTTAAGAAAGCTGTAGTGAACGACACCAGCACTAGTCCACCAAACGCTCACAAGTAACTTTTTTGGAGTCAATTTTCGCTTGGGGCATGGTTTGGCTGGTTCGGCAGGGTTCAGCCATTGCGATGAGCGCTTCCGATTATCATACAGGATCCACTTTTCATCACAGGTAATGATTCGATTCAAAATCCCTTCATTATTGTGCCGGTTGAGTAATGCAACGCAGCAGTCAACGCGCGTTTGTTGATTTGCTTCACTCAATTCGTGAGGTACCCACCTTTCAAGCTTTTTCACCTTTCCAATTTGCTTCAAGTGGATTAAAACAGTTTTATCACTAACACCGCAGCCTGCAGCTAACTCGGACGTGGTTTGCGATGGATCCGCTTCCACAATAGCCTTCAATTCTTCATTATCAACTTTCTCTACGGGGCTTGTTCTGCAGGTCGAAATTTCCAGAACGAAAACGTTGGAACCAAAAACGCACTGTGTTTTCTTTTGCGGCACCGTCGCCATACACATCATTAATCCTTCGAGCCGTTTCTGCAGCACTGGTGCCACGGTGGAACTCGTACTCGTAAATAACGCGATATTTCAAGTTTTCCATTTTGTAAACTGAGTGACGCAAAGAAAAAAAAACAATTGAGGAAAAAAAAAAAGAATTATAATTTTCGAAACACAAATACTTGAGTAAATAGCTGTATAAATTTGAATTTGAAATTCCTAACCAAAGAGAAGATATTTGAGATCAAAATTGCCAGTACGGCAAAACGCCGGTTTCGTATGTGGGGACCTAATAAATGTTTTCCAAAATATTAATTTTTTTATGTACATGATAGAATAAAAAAAATAATTATTAAAGATAAATATGAACTAAAAACTGATGTGTTAGCTTGGACATCTCGAATAGATAAGTGACTTATCAATTTTATAATGTAAACAGTAGGAATCGTGATAGAAGATGACTGAGAAAAGTATGGGTAGATCAAGAGACTAAAATAAAAAAAAAAATGGGAAAATAAGTAATTAGAAAAATAATTAAAGCTGTATTTATTTGGAGCATCCAAAGGAAGGATGGTTTAATTTTTTATTTAACGTTTCACAAGTGGCACTCTATTCCAATCAACCAGATGAAAGTAAATAAAAAAAGTTACATGGTTGCAAAAAAATATTCTTTTTTAAACATATCAATGACGGAGTGAGTCTAAAATTAGTTTGTAACTGGTTCCAGAGTCTAACTGCATGGATAGTATAGGACGACGTCAAAACTTGAAAGTCATCTCAATCTCGACGTGTATGAGATGATTTTATTTACACATAATATTTTATCTGAATTTATTAATAAATGTAGCATGTGTTAGCTATTTTACATACATTTTTTGCAATATTAGAGTGACAGGTACTAGAAACATCGCTATATAAATTTTTAGATTTTTTTTAAGCTATTTTGTAATCCGACCACAAACATTTCATATTAAAAAAAAATACTCGTACACACGTATAAAATTCTCATAATAATATTTCACAAGAGTACAGGGAAGCAATCAATTAACCGTTATTACAACAGCAAGTACCGGAGAATCCCACATTATTTCCGGCTTAGGAGCAGCCCCCGCTGCGGAAAAACTTGCAGTGTGCCCCAACCCTCGGTGTTTTTTAGGGGAGCCGGGCCTTCATTATGCCGGGCCTCGACCATACTGAGATACCATCTTATCTGGCCGGCACACCCTCTAATTAAATTGTGGTTTCCGACCACCAGACCTGGATGGTTCATCGTTTTGTTCTGGATTTTAGCTGAAGTTCTATGGATTTAACGATATTCAAAGGTTTGGTCTGGTTTGATTTTAACGCAATACAGTTTTTTATCGTGATTTAAAATGGGTGTAATACTGTTTTTATTTCTTACTATCTTTTTGTATTACACTTTTTTTGCATACATATATACGAGTATGACAATCTCTTTCAACCAATCTGAAATGTGTTGAACAAGTCTTAAATGAAAATCATACTGGAACTCTTTTTTTAAGAAATCTGGGTATGTTGATACTTCGTTAATATTCCCGTTGGGGAATCGATACCGCTGTAGGAACTATTGTCGTCGCTGAAATATTGTCAACATACACGGTCAACGACCGACGAACCGACCTTTGGATATGTCCAAAGGTCGCATACCAAAACATTGAAATTGTTTACACGCAAATACTATTTACGATACATTCCACAGTAGAAAGAGAACGCATCACGCTGTCTCGCCGTTTTCGCAAACAAATCGTCTACCCACAACACTAATTGCGATGTCTGCAATATTTCAATCGACCATCTCTGCACGCACAGAAGCGAGATAAAAATATATTGCGGGCGCACTCCCGCGCCCATCCTGAAATGTATAAATACCTACTTACCGATAAATAAAGAATCATTAATCACTATTTATTATTCATTGATTCATTCACTCTCTCTTTCCGCATCGCTAATTGACGTATTTTATTTAAATACCAAACAATCAAAATCATCATCGCGTCCCACCAGAACCATCCCGCTAAACCGCAATCTCCGGACTGGAAGACAGGTATCTTATCAACTAGGCCACTGAGGTCGTCATCTTTTCCATTTGAGCGCTATATAATAGTGACTAACAATTTAAATTATTTTCTCAAGATACCTAAAAAAAGTCCGTGTATTCTTACAGTAAAACGTTTGGGACGCAAATACTATCGCACGTAAACAGGCAACAACAAGCATATGTCTAGTGCGTAGGAGAATTGCTTTGGACGAAGTTTTAAATCAGACTGACACCATTCTGTCATTTTTTGAGAAACAATGGGAAATTGAACTCCTGGAGGGAAAATTAACATACTGCCCACTAAGCCACGTTTAAATTGTAGAGTTATGCAAATAGGATAGAACGTTAAACTTTTCACTCGCGACCATTTTTTTCGCATCCTCCAAGTGATAAAATTTTAATCGAATCCAAGACTTAAAAATGTTATGCAAGCCTTCTTATGGTCAAATATCAAAACTTGTATATTTTGCTTTTAATAAAGAGCAATGAAATTAATTTAATATTTATATACTCGTAGAAGATATTTTCTCAACAATGAGGGATGGAAGAGAAAGATCTGAAAATTAATATTACGAAATCCAAAGTCATGGTGATGGAAAAGTATGAAAGGAAAAGTAAATACGATATATGTGTAAGGGTGAACAACGAAATATTGAATTAACTCGAAATATTGAGGGCTGGAGGCTCCGTTTAGATGCTGGTATTGAGTAATTTCTATCGGGCTTTTTCCCTTCTTTTGAAAAAACTTGATAACTATTTCAGGATATAACGAAATAATGCGTTTTATATCGGCTCTAGTTGGCATGCTACTGAAGGTAAATATATCAAATATTATCTTTAATATAGTGGTATCGGCTCATACATGATCTAACTTCTTCAGATCAGAAACCTTTGGACTCAAGCGATATAATGAAGCAATCCAATGAGGTCACAAGTCTTTCGACACCATTCTATGACAATAAAACCGACATATTACAATATAATGAAAAAAAAAATACTAAAACATTAGAAAGGTCTTATTATAAATAACCCTTTATTTACATTGTAAGTATCCCTAGATACTTAGCGCAAGTACTTATGCAATTTTCTCATACAAAACAGATCGCGTGATTGATCGCATACAAATTACACCAGGCCACGTGTCTGGCTGGCTCCACGTGGCATAAACGATGAGACGGCCACCCACTTGAGCAGCGGACAGGGATGAGGCGATCCAATAAAAAAATTCACACGGTTTTAAAACCCCTCCCTTAAAATATGCGGTAGAGAGATGTAGTTACATTTCAAAAGGGTGTAAATCTTCAAGCACATCTTTTCGATTTATTCTGTGAGACTACGTGGGTACGTTAAGCCTCTCTGCCATATAATACCATATATGGACGTATTCATGTAAAAAGATCCAACCCACAAAATATATTTCTTTGTTTTATTTGAAATATCAAAATGGCCTATATCAAAAATATTTAGTTGGTGGGTATTTCATTGTTAAATTTTATTTTGTTCCATACAAGGATTATTTTGTGACTGAGTTGGTAAGTCGCCTGCCTGTCTTTCAGCCCTTTGTTGTGTGTTTAATAAACATTGGTACCTATTTTTTTTTAAAAGAGATTTTCTGTCTAGTTTTCACTTGGTTTCTAGTTGGTTGGGTTTCCTCGTCAGGTCATGACTTAAACTCGTCAGGCTATACCATGTACAGTGAAAATACAATACAATACATCATTCATAGGAAGCGGTGAGATATTTTCTTTATTCTCTCAGGTACAGGTAAAATGCGGGTTTAGTATTTTTTGTATAATTTCATCCATATATGATACATACAAGTTTTTTTTAATAAGCAATCCATCCACATTAAGATTAAAGTCATTATGCAATTATCTGTGTCAATATATTGTAATAAATTATTTTTTTAAAAACCAATTCCAAACAATTTAATGTTTCAATTGAAGTATAAGTAATAAAAATACTATGCCAAGCTTCATTGAAATCCCCAAAATAAACTTTTAATCCCGGTTTATCTCAAAAGCGTTAGGAATGAAATGTTTTCTAAATTTAAAAATGATCGAACTTTAAAATATATTGATTAACTTTAAAATATATGTACTTAATGTGTGTAGTAATATCAAGTCAGTAAATGTAAATTTCTTGGTTAAATTATGCCTTACATTTTATTTTTTCTCTACAAGTCCCTGCAATGCAATGTTTTTATTTAAATAACGTCTTTGAATTATATACGTTAATAAGGTTCAACACATACACCCCTATTTTTCTGGTTTATTAGAACTTTCAAACCAGCATACTTCAATCAATCTTAAAACTGTGTACGTTGGTTTTAAATTCCGTTTTATTGTGTAACAATGTAGTACAATAACATTTTCGTCATTCAGTCCAGCCTGGCAGACTTATTTCGTCGTTCAGTACAACCTGGGTGACTTCTTTTGTCGTTCAGTACAACCTGGTAGACTTATTTCGTCGTTCAGTACAACCTGGCGGGCTTATGTATATTTAACAATCTCTTTCAATCATTCAGAAATATGTGAAAAAGACCTTAAGGGAAAATCAGCAATGTTGGATGACAAGCGTCTTACCAACTAGACTACGGATAGTTCGTCAGCATATATTTAACATATTTTTTCATTTTCTACAAACCGGTATATGGTTTGCATATTGATATTAATATATACGAGCAAGTCCAATTGTTATTCGGTGATGTCAATTCCTTATAATTGATTCGCTGAATCGAATAGAACTGAATGAATATAAAAAAATAAAACTGAACCCCTGTGTCATCTAATACTAAAAACGAGCTTTTATTTATTTTTTAGTTATTAAACAAGTGAAAAAGGGGTTGCTCAGCTTAGTTTAATAATACTTTTTATTACAGGGCGCATGTCCACTTGAGGTCACGTGTCTTCCCTATTCTTGTTTTATTATTTCCTGTTTATTAATAAAAACAGGAACGCGATTTACCATGAATAATTATCGGCCGATGCTCAAGACGGAAGTGGTTTGGAATATTATGTCCCGTATCTATTTGGTCGGCACCCCTTTTCTATAAATTCGTGTAAAATTGAATAAAAATGGAAAGTGTCACGAGAAATTTTAGGGGTGATTGGCTAACTTAGGTCATAATTAATATTGGATATTGGGGTCAACTAATTGACTACGTTTTATAGGCGGATATGAGTAACTAGTTTTATTTTACCATCACGCCATACCACCATAGGGGTATGCAGAGAGAACATATCTCCACTTGATTTTATCTTAGCATACATATGTATTTTACTTCTGCCACGTTCAAATATCTCAATATGCATAGTTTTCTACTGCAACTTTTCCCTTCCTGTGCTAAAAAATCCACGCGCTCCGGTGCTGTGTATTCAATACACATGTAAAAATGAGCCATTTAAAATCGTAAAAATAAGAATATTCATAGCCAATCGCTTAAATGTATTAAATTTGAAGTCAAAAGTGAAAATAATTGAAATTTAATTACTGAAAGCATGAAAAAAAACATCGGCCGACGTTCACAAAAAGCGACCACTTCAAATGGATGCCCGAAAGCTATTGAAGCGAGAGAAGCGAGCGAACTGAGATTATATTTCTTGCGTTCCCATATACCGAAGTAGAGTGAGACGTGAATAGCGTCGCTTCCTCGCCCAAAGCGGTTTTTTAGAATGAATATACCTACGTCACACACTGGCAAACGTTTGATTGTATTGGTGAATTTATTCCCGATTTTCACAAAATATCTCTGATGTGGCCGATAAGTGCTAATTATTATTAATATATGTTTTAATTCAATGCGTAAATGTATTACGGAGGAATAACTAAAATCTGAACCCAGTATTTATTATATTTATAGAGATATTAAAGTTTTTAGAAGCAATGTGTACTAGTTACACATCACAGGGAAGGAAGGGTTAAAAGCTTTCCATTCTTGCTTCTTTTAGAATTTGATTGATTTGCTCGTGCTACGTTTTTCTAGGTCTTCCTAACCTTGTCGTAAGTTGTATTCTAGAAATGTAAATTATTTTGTAAAATCTTCAACATTTATTATTTCTACGTCAAACTAATCGATTCAATACTTCTTTCTTCTATTTAAGCCATACATTTTTTTTTCAATCCGCATTGTTCCCATGTGTTATATTTCTTTATTCTGTCATACACAATTTTTGCACACATTCTAAACAACACTCCTATTTCTACCGCATTTATATTAATTTAGCTACATTTAAGTGTCCTTATCCATAATGCCACCCAAAATACCAGTGTGCTCCGATTGTTTCATCCCAGTGTACCATCGTATCCAAATGCAGCGGAAGCGCTGGTGAGTTTGCAGGTGCACAGTAGCTTATTTGCTTTAAACAAACTTCACAGCATAGCTTCGAGTTCCAACTTCACGACCAAACTTTCAACACAGAAAACTGTCATCCTCCTGTGAACATGCGTTAGCGAGAATAGGCGGTTGAACGGAATATAACATACGTCATGTCTATGATGTCTGCGGAAGAGACTTCGTATCTATTGCAGGATCGGGCTGTTCTCTTTCAGAAGTTCACATGATCGACTTGGATGAGCAGCTCGAGATTAACGTTGGAATGGTGAGGTGATCCTCGATAACGAAGACGACAACCTGAATACTGTTTATTACATTTATAACTTATTAATAATGATAATCAAAAAACATTTTTCAATACAGTTTAAACAGCAAACTCTGCTTAAGGGCGTTTTATCTCTCAACGGTGCAAAAAAAACGGGACTTGAACCCCCTATTATTGACAGATTTGAAATATTAAAAAATAAAACAAATAAAAGTGGGCTATGATTTTAAAGAAGGTGCTTCCTCGCATTTGCATATGTTCAGATGAACATATTTGGTAAACTTGCCAAAGGTAGACGTACTACAAAGAGACCTTTGTAGATCTTTCGATATGTGACAGTAACACATTCAGCTTAAGGTGTAGTGCATGTGAGTAGTGTTCATATACAATCATAAATTTTGATAAGACGTTCCAATGTTTCGTCTGAATTTAATAAGTTATGTTTATAAAATGATAATTAAATTGAAAACAAAGTTTAGAAAGCTTTTCGCCTGGAGCTTTATTACAACAAAGTTCTACCTGTTAAAAAGAAATCTCTTCATCCAGCTGTCTCAGAGATTCTTTGAAGTCACGCCGGAATCCTCGGGGATTGTGCGGTAACCATATCTCTATTTTACAGTCTTTGTACCGGTGCTGTACAAAGTGGTGATACAGAATTCCAAAAAAGCGACATAAAAGAAGTTCATATTTCCGAGTTTCCTTGAACTGGGAATATGTACATAGTTACAGTATTGAATTGATCATAGTTTTAATGATTTCATAACGATCACTTGCACATTATTAATATGCAAAAGACTTTGTCATTTTCTTATCGTCTGATATTGTTGCAACATCTAGACTTTGATACAATGAATTTTGTTTTTATTTTATAACAATCCTACTTGGAAATATCGATACAAAATGATGCGCTGAAATGATATCTCCGTCGTGAAAAGAGGTCAATATTATAACACGTACATACCTTCACACCACTTCCCTGCCGGGGTAGGCCAAGAGGACAGAATACCAGACTTTGTTTTCTCGATAAAGATATTTCGCCTCTACCGCACCTCACAGTCACTTTATCTAAGAAAACTTTCCTTTGTCTTCATCTACCACGTCTTTCACTCACATTTTCTCTATATATTTATTTTGTTAGTCTTTATTCATTCATTTATTATACATACCCATACCATTTCAAAGTGTTCTCCATCTTACTCAACACATTGGCGTTAAGTTCACATTCATCTCTAATCACTTCATTTCACATTTTCTCATACATTGTCCCCCCATGTACTCTTCTTAGTGACCGCATTTCTATAGAATTTATTGGGCTCTTTTCAGTTTTTTTCTACGTTCACTTTTCTCTTCCATACATCGAAGTTAGAACTATTATACTGTTATGGACAATCATCGTAGCAGATTTAGAAACTGTCCGGTTCGAGTAGTTTTAGTTCCCCATTAACTATATTTCCTATCGTTACAAGCCGTTTGATATCTTTTGTAACTCTATCACAATCTGAGAATATACTATCCAAATAGCAAAATTTATCTACGTGTTTGCAATTTTTAATTTTTCACCTCTTTACTTTTCCCTTCGCACTTATCCATCATCATGACTTTGGTTTTTGTGACATTCATTATCAGATCTTTCAATGTGTGCCGCAGTATTACTAAGACGTACTACGATGCCGAATTGCATTTTACATACTAACTTGAATGGTTGTAAATCCGAAGACTTGATTGGTGGAGTCGAAAGGAATGTGGTCTCACGGCCACTCACTTCAACTAGTCTGCACCATCATCCAATGCAACTGTTTTTTAGGTGTACTGTACGAATAAATTAACTAACAGATAAAAAAAAACAAATAGCTTTTCTTTTCAAATTTAATTTTGAAACAGAGCTTTGCTTCATATGATTACTAAGACTTTTAGTACGGTATGAGTGCTATAGAATATCTATATTTCGACATACACGTATGCCGAAAAAGCAACCAAAATGGAAACTTGAGACGATAAGAGTTAATTCACTAGCTGCGTGAGCTTTAATGAAATTACAAAGAGAATTTTAATCTGCGATTCGCTCGATCCTCCGTACTCTATTTACTCTTCCCCCGACCGTGAATTGATGTATGAATCCGACGAGAAACTTGAAACGTATCACGACGTGAATTCATTTCGCAAATAAATTAAAAATTCTACAATAGTAGCCTATAGAAAGTGACAACTCTTTTTATGCTTATTTAATGTTGGTTTCATTCATTTATATATATTAATATGCTATTAATAATTTATGTGTCCTGGATTTTTTGTATTAGAAGAAATAAATTGTGGGAGGTATTGTAAGACTCTGGCGTTAATGATAAATTATAAAGTGCAATTGCATCGTTCGCGAAATCTCTGCAGTGTCGCATCATTTTTAGAACAAATTTTCAGATAATTTTTTCAGTCGTATTGAAAAATTAAATTATTATTCTAAAAAATGTATAGATCTAAAGGATGACGGTTTTGAAAAAATATTTCATTCTATCACCTTTTTTATACCCTTGGATCTTACTACGTATATCTTGGTTCTTTCGGAAATTGAACACACTAGTCTCGGGTTGAAATACAGACGTTTTATTAACTAGGCCACGAGGTTTGAACGTGCTTTCATAGTAAGAAGTATAACTCGATACTCAAAGAAAAAAATAAGGGTAGACGTGAAGTTGACAGAAATATGGTTTTCTAACTCAGAATCATCCGTGAAGGGACCTGTATTAGAGGAGTCCAGGAGCTGTTCTAGAAAAAACAGCACCGTGATTATCTTATCGGAGGGATTGTCAGAATGTCGGTTGGACTTGATAAGGCACAAAGAGGGGAAAAATACATAATTAATAAGTTTTAAAAGTATTATGAAAGTTATACATTTTAGAAAATATTTTTTTAACATGTCTAATTTTCAATATAAAATATAATAGTTCATATTTTGTAATTGCAATCTCAATTTAAAAATAATTCATATAAATAGTAAAAAGCTTTTGGAGGTTTCCTCGTAGGTATTTGAGTGAATAACTAATGCGATTGTAAAGCGTGTAATGAGAAATTGTTGGATATAAGTTTGATGTAGTTATAAAGATTATGATGCTGTTGGAATTGTATATGTGATAGTTCGGGTTCGGGTGGGGAATGGGTCACTAGAAGCGTGAAAGCACGACGCACAAGATAATAAAACCCAATACGTTGGGCTGACCAAGTGGGATTCACAAGAAGACTACCTTTAACAACCACATTTCGAACCTCGGAGTGCAGAGATGGATGGAGAAGAGTCGTAAAGGGCTCTAATGGCAGTCACAATGCTCAGTCATGAACTACACGACAGGATGATGATGATGATGAACTTGGGATTTAAGCGTGTAAGAATGTGGATGCAGTATGAATGTTTCATCTGAGTATTGTCGTATTTATGACAAAAATATGAAAATTGTGATTAAGGAATAAACTCGCTTACTTATCGATCTTACAAAATTAACTTGTCCTCTTTATCCACAAAATGGGTGATATTTATCATAATTAATATTTGTATCTACGGTTTATCTACCCATTCAAATGTTACTTTTATATTAAAAATAACTTTTTAATACAAAACTATGACTAACGATCTCATGAAGATATCACAAAAATAGGTGCGCAACCAACTATAGTATAATGTTGCTTCTTTATATATTTTATACTCGTAAAATAAACATAACCATGATTAAATTGATACAATAAAAAATAAAGAAACATTCCTCTCCGTATAAAAACAGATCATTTCCTCACGATCTCCCATTAAAAAGCGGAAAAAGTTTTCGCGATTCTTCCCCATTGTTTATTTTGCAAGTTGTGCACGCGTATAGATAGTGCATCTAGACTACAGGGGTGGCTCGGGGTGGGTGGCTGATCGCGGATTTATCGGGTTTAATAAAATCCTAAGCCGGCACCGGGCGGCACGCCTCGACAGCCTGTTTTGCCGCTACAATTTCGCCCGGACCTGATAAGCGGGGAAAATAAATGGAATATGAATAATAATAGGTATTTGTTTTCATAAATGAAAAATACATTTATTCTTTTATTCATACTGTGACGAAAAAAAGGGTGTTGTGGGGATGATAATGGCGGATTTGTGTAGGATTAATAAGTAAGAAAACACATTGTGGTTAAAGCTAAATAAATGCTGTAGAAATGCGTCTACTTAGAAGAATATATGGAGTCACAATGTATAACTAAATACGGAATTAAGTGGTTAAGATAAACGTGAACTTAAGGCTGATGTGTTTGATGATTTTGGCAAGTGGAACAAATTAGTGAAGAAAAACCAACAAAACAAATTATAATTGCAAATTTGAGTGAAAGGCGTGGTAGAGGAAGACCATTGAAGTATGGTTAGATCAAGCTAATGACATTTTGAAAGAAGTAGAGATATTGTAGACGGTACATGAGATAATGTATGGATGTGAAAAAGGCGAGATATGTGTGTCGAGATAGGAAAGTCTGGTCATCTGTCCTCTCTGCCTACCCCATCAGGGAATCGGCGTGATTATGTGTGTGTATATACGCCAATGTGAACAGTATGA